>OY728157.1:1652753596-1653359942 GCA_963277665.1 Viscum album | reverse complement strand
AATCCCATCACAAATATTCCTGTCGCAAATACTAAAAAAATAAAATAAATTAAAATAATTAATAAAAATCGTATAATATTATATAAAAATAAAAATATTATTAATAATATAAAAAACTCTATTATTATAATATAAATAAAAATATATATAAAATATAATTATGAAATATTAATATAAAATAATAATATAAATATAAATAATATAATATAATATAATAATACTAATATTAATAATATAAAAAATTAATATAATATTATTATTATTAAATTATGTATATAATAATAATATTAATATTAATAATATAATGAAATTATATTATTATAAAATTAATAATAGAAAATATATATAACATAATTATGAAATATTAAATCAGAAAATAATAATAATATGAATATAAATAATATAATATTATATATTATGAAATATTAATATAAAAAAAATTAATAATTGTACTAATATTAATAATATAAAAAATTAATATAATAATAATATTATTAAAATAAACATACATATTTATGAAAAAATAATATTAATAATATTAATATTAAAAAAATTATAAAATTATAAACTTCTCAATATTAAAAATAAATATAAAATATTAAAATTAATATTACTAAAATAACTAGACATTAAAAATAATACTAATAAGTAATAAAATATTAAAAAAATAAAAACAAATTAAATCATGCAATATTCGTACCAATAATAAAGAGGAATTGTAAATAGTTTATATGACAATAAACTAGGAACTCAAATGTTTATTACATCTAAAAAAATCACTAGGGGGGTGGATAATCTGGAGGACCTGGAAGAGGTGGTGGAGGAAAATCCATCCCTAAACTATGAGTCAGACAACGCATATACTCCATCTGCTCCTGATGTTGCTCCTCATATCGACGTCTCACCTCATCCTGCTGCTAACGCATCTGCTCCTGCCATCGACGCATCTCCTCATTGTGCTGTTGACGCATCTGCTCCTGCCCCTGATGCAAATCTTCTATAAGCGGACTCTGAGCACGCAGCTGCTCCTGATACTGTGAGGCAGAAGATGATGTATCTCCACGAGCTCCTCTCGAGATGGATGCCGACATCGCAGCAGTACCATAATAAGCTGCAGGAGTCAAATGAGAGCTGATACCAACTACTTGGCCCTTTTCGAAGCCATACTGGGTCGCCTGCATCTATGTCGCCTCATCAAAATGGTAGGCACTAGTCTGATCACCCGTCTCATCTTGACTCTCAGCCTGTGTCTGAGAGGTTGCGGCCTCATATGAATCCTTAAGTTTCAATTAGAAATTAAAATAATGAAAATATTATATGCATTTAATTTGTAAACTGAAAAGAAAATAATACTGACCACAATCTGACGCTGGCGGTCACCTCTAATCTGTCCAGTAGCCAGATCAGTGTACATCCTCCGATAAATGCCGTATGTTGTAATAACGGGCTTCTCGGCTTCCTATATGAATATAAAAGAAACCGTTTATATTTAAAGTTGTATAAAATATTAAAAAAAAGTACTTACCAGATGCTCTATATGCGCACTGAATGAACGACTACCGGCTCGATGCGTCACCTCTTGTCTCCCCTGATTCTGTCGACCCAATGCAGATCTCCTATGAAACCCACCACCCAACCAGTGTGTAAATAATCCATCCCAAACGTGAGATGAAATGTACTCTGGTCGGTGGGCTCTACAGGACTCATCAAATTTTGTCACTCCATCTTTCTTCATAGCTGTCTTTCTCAAATTTTGCAAAAACTGAAAAAAACGGTCACGCATAGACACCACCCATGATGCGTGGATAGTGGCATGCATGTTCTCGTCGATGGGATACCATAAACCCTAATATAAAGTTATTAATGAATTAAATTTCAAAATAAATAATATATAATTACGTACCAGCCAATTATCGAACATGGATGCCTACACATCAGCGGGAATCTGATCACATGTGAGCCAGGGCTGAGAAAAATAATTGCGCAAGATAGCGCACCCCTGTCCAATATCTATATGTGTAAAAATGTGTAGAAATAAAAAATAATCAAACAATTAGAATATAAATAAATTATAATGAAAGATAACTAAAATACATAGGTTACCATACCACCGCGTGTGCGCATCAAATCTAAGAGGTGGACGTCGCTCCGGGATAGTATCTGGAATCATCATTCTTGCAAGACCATACCCCCTCCGAGTGCTCCCTGTAGTGGTAATGGCCTGAGGGTTAGATGACTCAAGAACCTCATCATCCATAGGTAGATCAGCCTCCAGCAACTGACAAAACGTTTCTGAGTCCATCTGAAACATGAAATGATTTTTATTAGGAAACAGTTGAAAATAACTATTATTTATAGATATATATTTTTTATGATTCTAACCAGCATTTTACTATGATAATGTTCATCTTCATCAGCATCTTCATAGTTGTCAATGTCAATGTATTCATCTTCCTCATCAACATCATCAATATCCATATTAGTTTCACTTTCATTATCTCTTGTAATTTCAAATTCCGTTGTAACATCATTGACAACATCGTCACCATCGACCCTTAACAGTGGGGTGTCATCCTCTCTATTCATGTCTCTTTTTGAAAAAGATGTGTTTTGAGGAGTGTCCTAAAAAATTTCATTTCCTTGCACTTCAGTGGAACCACATTCAGTTTGAGGAAACTGATTTTCTCGAGATTTAACATTTTTTATACTCCACCAATCATCCAAATCTTTTGCAGTAGCATAGTATTTTTCATAATAAATTTGATGTGATTGATGAGCCAATAAAAATGGTTCATTTACTGCAAGAATATTTTTATGTTTAATATCAACAATTCCATGAGTCGGATGAATACGCAAGCCTCTCTCAGTATCCGACTATGGACATTTAAACATTGTTACATAATTCTGTCCCAAATAACACAGTTCAATAATTTCTTCAAGCATGCCGTAAAAGTCAAATTCAATATCTCTATGATGTGATCCCTTCAAAAAAACACCACTATTCATTGTTTTCCTTGATTCCCCATATGCAAGTTTATGAAAGAGATAACCATTCACCACATATGCATTATAATATTTAACCATTTTGGATGGGGGGCTACTGAATATACACAATCGACTATCAATCTTATCAGCATGTACAGATACCTGAAAATTTGTAAAACATTTATCACTATTACAAGTAATAAATTGATTTTATATGTAAATCCAAAAAAGAATGTATGTTAGAAGTTTTTGAAACCAGTAGGCAAATTTTTTTTGCTGACGTTCTTCTAAGCCAGCTGCAGTAATTTGTGGAAATTGTTTCTTGATATGATCATTATATAACCTACAAATACAATATGATTAATTTATTGTAACAAAATATATAGAATAAGGGATAGGATCACTCACTGTAAAATTGGTGACATTTCTTCACAGTTGAGTAGAACATATGTATAAGCTCTATGATGTTCATTATCTGAAATCCATCTATCATGAACTCCACTGAAGCCATGTTCGGGCTAATTGACAACTGATAATTGATTGTTCATATCATCATCAAAATTCCCCTCATTCCGGCCCATGTGGTTAGATTTTTAAGGATATTCAGATTCAAAATAATGAGATCAGAATAAAGCGATTTCCTCTTGCAAATTAGCTTCAGCAATTGAGCATTCAACTGATGCTTTGTTACTGACTTTTTTCTTCAATTTCTGCATGCATGTCTCAAATAGGTACATCCATCGAAACTGAACCGGACCTCCAAATTTTTCTTCATGTTGAAAATGTAATATCAAATTTTCCATTGAGTCTAAGAAAGCCGGCAGAAAGATTTTTTCCAGTTTGCATATAATTACAACAACAGCTTCTTCCAGTTTTCTTAGTGTATCGTAGTCTATTTTCACCACACACATCTCTCGGAAAAAAATGATATATCTATTATCGAATCCCAAATCTTAGAATTCAACAAACCTCTTAATCTAATAGACATAAGTCTTTCCATTATAACATGACAGTCATGACTTTTTAATCCGGTAATATGACCATTTTTAACACATCTGCCCAAGTTGGAAGCATAGCCATCTAGAACTCTCAAATCTGCAATCAAATGACAAAATAATAAGCGAATCTCTTTGATCAGTGTATAAGATTCTTTTGGATTCATTAATCTCTGTGATCTGACATTTTCAAGCAATTCAAGTTTTGGTCACCTGCAAATTTGGGAAAGATCTAATCGTGCCTTAACATTATCTTTTGGTTTACTCGGTGTATCCAAAACTGTATAAAATAAATTCTCAGAATAGTTCTTCTCAATATGCATGAAATCCAATATGTGTTAGACCAAAAAATCAGACCAATATGGCAGATTCCAAAAAATTCTCTGTTTTGTCCAATTGTGTTCTTTCCCAAAGTCATGAATTTTCTATTGGTTTATTGTTGGTCCAAAAGTGATGGAAGGTAATGAAAATACAACTGATTGTAACCGTGTACCTGAGATCATTTTTGTAAGTTCATCTCTATCAATTATGCCTTTTATGAAATGAGATTTATTCCTCCAAAAAGGATGATCAATTGGAAGAAATTTGCAATGACAGTCAAAATAGCAAGGTTTTTTTCCATTCATGAGCATAAATGCTTTGTTGTATCCCATACAGTAAGGACATGATTTTGGACCATGTGTACTCCATCCAGATAACATGCCATATGATGGGAAGTCACTAATTGTCCACATCAAATCAGCTTTCATTACAAAATTCAGTTTCGCAGTAGCATCATATGTAACAACACCATGACTCCACAATAAATTTAACTCATCAATCAATGGTTTCAATTAAACATCAATATTCTTTTTCGGATGTCCTGATATTAATAATGTCAAAAAGATATAAGGCTCTTTCATCAACATCCATAGATGCAAATTGTAAGGAGTTATAATGACGTGCCAACAGAAATAATGACTACCAAAAGATCCTAATGGACAAAAACTGTCAGTAGAAAGACCCAATCGCATGTTCCGGGATTCTAAAGAAAAATATGGATGCAATTGATCAAAATGTTTCCATGAATCACCATTAGATGGATGAATCAAGCTTTTACCATTTGAAATATTGGTTTTGTGCCATGACATCATTGTCGCTGTGTTCTGAGACATAAATAAACGCTAAAACCTGGGTATAAGAGGGAAATATCTCAACTATTTAACAAGAATCAATTCAGACTTCCATGATTGAGCTTCTTTATACCTATATTTTACACATGTGGGACAACTGTCCAACGACTCATTTTCACCAAAATATAAGATGCAATAATTTGAACATGCATGGATCTTCTGATAACTAAGGCCCAGATTATGAACTAGTCTCTTTCTCTCATAATAATTTACAGGCAGCAGATTTCCTTCAGGTAACAGTGCTTTAACCAAAGAAAATATCTGATCAAAACAGTTATTTGACATTCCATTATCTGATTTATAAGCCATAAAATTTTCAACTGCTTCTAATTTTCTTATCTTGTAATGAGGATATAATGCATCCTCAGCAGACCTGAATAACTCAGTAAATTCAGATGGTGCCAACTTGGGAGGTAAATCAACATCATCCTCGATTTCAGTTTGTTGAACGGATGACCCTGCAACATCATGTACTAAATTCTGAAACCGTGATGGATCTGGAATCAAATTATTTTTATCTTCTCTGGAACTGCGTTCACCGTGTTGATAGCAAAAAATATAATCTGATTGAAAACCATAACGCAAGAGATGTTGCCCAACGATGTCAAATGTCTCAAACATTCTCAGAGCACATTTTTTCAAGGACACTTAATTGTCCCTTCTGAAACAAATTCCGATTTTGATGATGCAAATGATAAGAAAGCTTCAACACCATCAACATATATAGGATTTAATCTAGAACCATTTGGATTTTTGTGCTGATTTATCCAAGCATGATCATCTAATAATGATTGATGTCGATTTCCTTATTCCATATTCATATATATGTTTCTAGAAAATTTAAAACCATTACTATTGTTAAATAATTTGATATAAGAAAAACAATACCTTAAAAAGAGAAGATATATAATTACAGTTATTTTGTAGTAATTACCAATAATTATAGGCGACACAGTTATTTTGTAATCATCCCCACTAATTATTATTAATTTAGAAATACTTAGCAATACTTGGAAAAATTAAATATGCTAGAATAACGAAATAAAATTTTGTAATCATAGTTGTGGAGATTATATTACTAATTATTCTTATTTGTTTCCAGCGGATTGGCGACAAATCTTTTTCCTGAAGACTCATATCCTTGCAAAGAGATGAGTCGTCAGGGAAAAGAGCCTCTTTTGTCTGACGACTCATCTATTTTTATCTTTCTCCCGACTGAAATCAGTATGAAAACCATTCTCTGACATACGTTAGAGAACATTTTTCATGCTGATTTCAGTTAGAGAAAATAGCAAAGATATGAGACGTTGAACAAAAGGTAGCCACCAATCCACTGGAAATTGTGCCAATTTATAACCAGGTACTTGAATTTATTTGATTTTTGATTAATTATTACTAATTATTTCTAATTATTACAAATATCAATATTTCCAAAAAAATTTTGCTCAATTCTTAACATGTTCAAATATTAAAGAGTCGTCAATTTTCAGGTCATGCCCAATAAAAAGTTTGTGTCAACCATGTCCAATTTAAACTCTATAATTGTCCTTACATGGTAGATCACCTTGCCAGTAGTGTTGCAATAGGACGACACAAGTAATTTCATTCTCGTCTTTAAGAATCATTTCACATGACCCTTTACATAGATCATTATTCTTTTAAAAATTAAGAGAACTTCAGTATCTTTCCGTTAATTTTTCAATAAATAATGGTCTGTGCAAAAAAGTCATGTGATATGATTCTTATAGATAAGAAAGACATAAATTGGGTTGTCCTATTGCAACGCTACCTGCGAGGTGATCAACCAAGAAAGATCAATTATAGAGTTTACATTAGACACGGTTAACGCAAACTTTTTATTGGGCATGACGTGAAAATTGGCGACCCTTTAAGATTTGAACATGTTAAGAATAAAGAAAAACTTGTTGAAAATATTGATAATTGTAATATTTTATAAATATTTTATAATTTTAATAATAAGAATTTTTTTTATAAATATTAAACATATAATAATAAAATAATTATATTATTAGTATTATTTAATTATTAATATTAGAGTAATATATTATTTTATATTATGTTACTATTTATGTTACTAATTATATTACTAATTATGTTACTAATTAGTAACAAATGTGGTTGACCGCTCATCTACCTCAATTTTCTTTTCATTTGTGCGTTGAGGTTGACAAGAAACTTCTACCTCCACATGTAGTATTTACTTTTACTATCAAAATTATAAACCTCCTCACCTCTATGCTGGCGAGGAGGTTGATAATTTTGACAGTAAAAGGCAAAATATTACATGTGGAGGCAGAAGTTTCTTGTCAAGCCTTAACACACAAATGAAAAGAAAATTGTAGTAGATGAGCGGTCAATCACGCTTGCTAATTGTTTCCTAATTAATTTTAATTTTTTCTTAATTATTTTTAATTGTTTCCTAATTATTTTTAATTTTTTTATAATAATTTTTAATTGTTTCTTAATTAATTTAATTGTTTCGTAATTATTTTTAATTGTTTCTTAATTATTTTAATTGTTTCCTAATTATTTTAATTATTTCCTAATTATTTTAATTGTTTCCAAATTATTTTAATTGTTTCCTAATTATATTAATTGTCTCCTAATTATTTTAATTGTGCCCTAATTATTTTAATTGTGCCCTAATTATTTTAATTGCTTCCTAATTATTTTAATTGTTTCCTAATTATTTTAATTGTTTCCTAATTATTTTATTTTTAATTGTTTCCTAATTATTTTATTTTTAATTGTTTCCTAATTATTTTATTTTTAATTGTTTCTTAATTATTATTTTTAATTGTTTCCTAATTATTTTATTTTTAATTGTTTCTTAATTATTTTATTATTAATTATTTCATAATTATTTTATTTTTAATTGTTTCATAATTATTTTATTTCTAATTGTTTCCAAATTATTTTATTTCTAATTTTTTCCTAATAATTTTATTTCTAATTTTTTTCTAATTATTTTATTTCTAATTGTTTCCTAGTCATTTTAATTAATTAAATCTAATTATTTCCGAATTATTTGATGATTATTTTAATTAAATCTAATTATTTCTTAGTTACTTAATAATTATATAATTATTCCTAATTAAATATAACTATTTCTAATTATTTATATTTAAATATATTTATTTCTAATTATTACCAAAACATCCTCCAGGAGTGTCGAACCAAGAGTGCAGAAAGGCTCGTTGTTGTGTACCAGGTTACCCTGAGTCAAGCTCGAAACACCTTGTCAGAGTTTTCACTCCTAGGTACATCTGTGCCAGAGCCACCTCTACTTGTTCATATCCAGACAAGGACTATTCGGTATAACCACTTAATCTAATTATACTACATAGCTAAATAAACACTCTATTAAAAAAATTAAAATTATCAAATAAAAATAAAATTAACAATTAAAAAAAATTTAACAATTAAAAAAACTATAATTACCTTTGATATTTTGAATAAATTTGCACCTCCAAACTCCTTCTTTGCTCTTCTCATAAGAAAAAATCAAAACAAAAAAAATTCTACTTAGAATAGAAATTTAAATAGAGAAAGGAAAAAAGAAGAAGAGAGATCTGAATGATTTGAAAAAAAAACGGATGGGGGGTATATATAGGTTAGAATATTTGCGACGGTGGACCGTCGCAAATACCTTCGCCCGCATTAATTACTGGCGGCGGTTAAAAGGGTTTTTGCGATGGGCCCGTCGCAAATAGCTACCAGCCGACATACCATTAGCGACGAGCGGATATCCCCATCGCAAATTGCTATTTACCGCCACCGGTATTGGTGACAGGACCCATCGCAAATACCTTCTCCCATATTTAATATGGGCGGTGGTTAAAAGGGTTTTTGCGACGGGCCCGTTGAAAATACCTGTAGGTCGACTTAACATTAGTGACGGGCGGATATCCCCATCAAAAAAGCCTATTTACCGCCGACGATATTGGCGATGGGACCCGTCGCAAATAACACCTGCTGAATAGTGTTTTGCGACGGGTAATTGTCCCGTCCCAAATAGTATTTACCACCTCCGGGTACTTGCGATGGGACGAAGGCCACCGTCGCAAATAGGCTTTCCACGTTTTGGCGCGCAAACCACGTCATACCTATTGCGACCGGTCCTATATTCCTGTCGCAACTAAATAACCATTTGCGACAGGCATATATTCTAGTCATAAATACACTTTTTGTCGGATTTATTGTGACAGGAATAAATCTCATCGCAAATAACCCGTCGCAATAATTGATTTTTCTCGTAATGAATTATACACTTGTAATTGATTTGTGAAATTATATTTTAGATGACATAAATTTGATATCATATAATGAATCATAAAATAAAATTTTGTTTTTGACATATATCATTGTATACGATAAAATATATCTTGGTATATGATTTGATCATGTCATCTGAGATATCTTAGCATATGACATAATATAAATTTTCATGTTTTTTCATAATGTATGGTATGTTATGTTGTATCATAGGATAAAATATCGAATATTTTGTATATCTCAATATACAATTGAGGTAATTTAAATATATGATAACGTCTATATATGAATCTCAAAAAAATATCAATTTATTTATATAGGGTATATCTTAATTACAGATTTCCCACACGTGGAGAATATATCACTAATTGTGACCCACCAATCATAAAATAGATCAAATGTTTTAATTGTTCGTTGACTAAGGATATAATTTATATCGTAAAATATGATATAGATGAAATGTTTGATTTTTCATTTGTCTAATTGACAATTGATTTAGATAATTTAAAAATTGTTTATAAATTAATAAAATGGTATTTTAATATATTATTTTAATTTATAATGTGTTTATAAATTACTAAATTATAAAACGTTTTTGATTAATTTATAATTTTGATATAAGGGTTTATATAAGAATTATAAAGTAATTTATAATGAATCTATAATTTAAAAACCAATGAAATTATAAAATATTTTATATTTTGATTATTTTTTATTCATAAATTTTTATTTAATACATGAAAATTAAAATAGATTATTTAAAAAATTATTTGATCAATATAAAAAGGAGTTTTGATGATTTATGTGATCAATGCTTTAGTGATATTAAATATGTGATATTTTGTTTATGTAAAATGCTTACATAATATATGAATTTCTCATATGAAATAGAAATTGTTTATATTTCAATTAAATATCATATATTTAAATTATTTTTATATAAAATGATATTATGTGGGAGATCGAATTTTAAATTAAATTAATATATTTCTATTTATTTAATTATAGAATTTGAATAATATATAGATAAATTATAATGTTTTTATAAATTTATATTTATAAATTTATAATTTATCAAGTATTATTCTAAAATTTATATATAGATATAAATTGGTTACCCTATGAACTGATATACGAATTATTTTCAATGTGGTCAGACTAATTCATTAAATTATTATATATTTCTTTAAGAAGTTACATCATATGTAGGATATTAGATTTTGTTTTTTATTACCCTGACATTAGCTCCTTTAATTATTGTGAACAAGAATTTAAATTTTAATTATATATTGAAAATATTTTATTTATGAATTGTGTTGTAATTTAAGTCTCTCTTAATTACAATACCATGGATACTATGATATTGGGGTTGGATTTCTCACAATCCACTCTACTGATCTCTTTTATAAGAAAAGATGGATTTGTCTACTTGTCTCACGATGCATACTCTTATGGGGATTCTTGATGTAATATAATTCAAATTCTATACATGAAATGGTTTCATATAAGTATTTCAATGTGATTAATTTTCACTTTTGTAAATATATTTTGATTTTTATTTTCATTAGTAACATAAGATATATGTTGTGATAAGAGTTACACGTCAATATAATTTGATCATATTGATTTAGTGGAATGAAAAGAGGTTCAAAACCACATTTTGTAATGGAAATACATGATATATTATGATGATATAATTGAAAACCCATTTTAAAAAACTAAACATTTAATTTTATCTAAGTAGAATACATTTTAAGACCTCAATCATCAACCCGGTAGTTTAATGATAAAGTTGGGTTCCCTTAATGTATCCCATGTAAGGTATGTAGCTGATGACTAACCCCAAGAGTTAGGTAACCATACACCTTATGATATTTGGATGATACTTATCTATAAAACACTATCAGATATAATACTAGATTAATATATTTTTGATAATTTATATGAATTATTCAATAAGTATTTTCCCACGTTACTATACAAGAGTCAAATTTTATATGATTGACTTGATTTTCCACTCAAATAGTTATATAGTGGGAGGAATACTAATATGGGGAAAATATATAAATAAATATGGTTATTTTAACACAAATGGATATAATATAATTCAAAATAGGCTCAACACTTCATTAGGGTTACATTTAATAAAATTATTTATTAAATAAATGTAAAACATGATACTCATAGGATAAAATCATTCAATATAGATAAAACAGAATCATATTAATCAATAATAACTTTGATATAAATCTTTTAATATGAAAACATTAATATATGAAACATAAAAAACATGTTTTGAAGCATAAAAATTGATATTATGAATGAATGAAAATTCAATGTGTTATACCTATTGAGAAATGAATTCTGTTTTAGTTCACAGGATTCAGTTCAATAGATTTTCCATTCACAAGTATATAGACTACATTATTGTACCAATAATAGAAACAGAACCTCTATATATGTATGTGGATCCATTCTAAGGTCATGTATTAAATTGAAGTTACATTTAAGTATAATG
This sequence comes from Viscum album, assembly GCA_963277665.1. NCBI lineage: Eukaryota > Viridiplantae > Streptophyta > Magnoliopsida > Santalales > Viscaceae > Viscum > Viscum album. Next base: position 1,653,347,976 of record OY728157.1, on the reverse strand, counting down.
ACCCCCTAAAATATCCATCAAAATTCTACGCAATTATAACATAGGACATTTACTTAGTAATGTGGTTAAGTCAAAGGGATTCTAGATATCTCCAGTAACATATCCAAATGGAGTAATATCGATGAATATTGGAGGATTAGGTGGGGACCTCATTGAAAAATATACCCTAAATTAGAATATTGCATCATCACAATGCACAATAGATTATTGGAATTAAATGTGGTTAAAATCTACATAATGATTCAAATCATTTCAATGGAATTAAAGAGTGTTAATACACTAAAATTAATTCTTATTAAATTATTTTTTATTTTAATGTTTAATTATTATACTTCCAATGATAATAAAATTCATCGGTTTTTCCCCATGAATGTAAAAATCCTTGTCTGATCCATATAAATATTTAGTATTCTTTACATTGTTTTGAACTTATATTATTTGTATGTCTATGAGTTTTCATGAATGTGTTCAAGGGTGAAATTTTTGTATTTAGTTGTGTAAAGATTATTTTTAATTTTGGTACACTTATTTATGGGATTTTCAATGTTTTTAATTCCAATTTTATGATCTTCGAGTGTGTAAATAGTTGTTGGATTGAGGTTTTTATTTTTGGTTATTGCATAGTGGCCCCTTTCAAACAAGTAGTACTAGAGCACGTGATTTGATTATTTCTCAACAAACTCGCAGGCATATCTGGTATCACCAACTCATTCTTTGACATTATTTCATTTTCAATTGAATTTTACTATTAATTAAAGTTAAAATATCTGATATATTCAAGATATGAGTGGATAAGTATGCTGGAATATATTTTGGATTGAGATGAATGAATATAGATGATCATATGGGTTAAATGGGTGTGGATATTCCATTAAAAAGTATATTTAAATATTAAATCGAAAATGCATAATCAGAATGATATAATAAGAGGTCACTTGGGTTGGCCAATATGTCTTTTTCAAATGAATTTTCACTTTAATATCCATGAAGTGAATTTAATTATGGATATCATAAAAGATATCGAGGATATGTATGAGAAACCTACATCCCTTGACAAAGTGTTTATGATGTGATGGTTGTTAAATATGAGGTTTTTAGAGAGAATACTAGTGGTATATCAAGTAAATGAATACAACATGTTCTAATATAAGAATAAAATTTTAAGGTGGAATTCATGTATGATATTTTATCACTCCTACTATCATGGTCATTACAAAATACTTGGGATGTGATGGGAACTGAAGTTAGTAACTCTTTTGGAAATATTGAATGTGTATTTTAGGATTAATGGAATTTGATTCTGAATGATGTGCTTCATTATAGGAAAGTCCAAAGACATATGGTAGTTCACTTAATACTAACAGATCATTACATCACCTGAGATGAGATGTAAAAATTTACCATTGAAATATAAGTCATGAAAAATAATCCAGAACAAGACAGATGGTTTTGGTTCTACATGTTGGCCCTTGTGAGAAGAACTGACGTATCAAAGGAGTTTTATAGATCACAAGGAAAACTCCAAAAGGGTATCAAATTTTGGGAGTTCACATTCTATTAGTAATATGTAAGGAATCAGTACACAATTTATTACTGTTATGGTTATAGTGGAATCTTGTGTATTTTATTTAAGGAATATTTTCTTTCACTGATAGAATATAGATTCATTGTAAATTATGTATCTAGATGTTTTGGAAACATTTATCTGGGGAATTAGGAATCATTATATGTGGTCAAAAATGTAATGTAAATATCTAGATGAATAATTATGTCTTCATAAGAATCAGTGGAGTTAGAATATCTTAGGGATGTGGAGGAACCTCGTTTATTTATGATACATTAATGAGGATGGTTATTGAATGAAATTTTCAAGGGGATCTTGAAAAGTGAAATTTGGATCTACGATGGTTACAGATAGAGTAAAGGATGAAATTCTATATTTTTACAAAATCATAGAACAAATTAAAATGGCTAGACCCGCATTATTAGAAGATCCAAAATTTTGGTATTAGAAACTTATTCATATTAGTGATAATAATATGAATATTCTAATAGATAATGGGATATTGATGGTTGATCACATATATATTAGAAGGAATGAACATTTTTTCTAGGTAAATAGAGATGGGTGTACTTCAAATTTAATGGATGGATGCCCAAAGCTCGATAGTTAGAACTAGTTAACTCAGATACTTAGGGACTTTCCCCCATCGAGTATTATAGATATTCCCTTCACATGGAAATTTTTATTATTGATTATACATTATGTTTTTGTGTTCAATTTTTGAATCATATGTCTAATATATATATATAATTTTATTCAACATAAATCCAAAATAGACAGGGAATGTGGTAAAATTTTAAAATGTCTTCAAATTGGAAATTTTGGTGAATAAATCAGATCAAACTCTAAGAGATTTTACTGGATGAAATGGTTAAGTCATGTGAATAAAGTTCCTAAACCACTATAGAAAATTGTGTGGCTAGAATGATGAATTTAAAACTGTATATGAAGGATTGAAGCATGAAATTACATGTCATAATTTCTAAAAAATTTGGTTAGTGATGGTTAACACATCTATATTCCTTTTCAATATCAGTCTAACATAAATAGTTTGTAGAAACTACATGAGGATCTATGGTTCATTAAACATCTAGAATTTATCCATTTTATATTTTATAAAATCTTACAGTATATGCCTGTATATGGTATGGATCAAGATAATCTTGAAGTAAAATCCAAGGTGTGTTTCCTAATTGTGTATGTAGAGAAAAATATTAGATTTTACATATGGGATGATGACACAAGAAAATTAATTCAGAGATGAGATATTTTCTTAAATTATAATATTCATTGGAAGGACTAGACCATGTTAGAGAAATATTTTAATTGCAATGTTCCAACTTTGAAGGTCTAATTTGATCGATGTAAACATATCATATGGACATAAAATATTGATATCTTTTATTGAAGTGACGATAGTGTAGATGTGAGACCAATAGAATATATTCTAGATATCTTAAAAAATTGAACATTTAGTGGGAGTTTCCAACGATCCAGTACCCAAGCGGTACAGGCTCATGCTTGGCATCCAAAAGACCCAGAATCAAATCTAGGCAGGGAAAAAATTCTAGGGGATTGTAGCAGGGCACTGTAGCAGCACTATAGTAGCAGCGGTACTGTAGTAGCAACAACACTATAGTAGGGGAGGAACTATATCTGGAATTGTAGTGGTGGTGGTATTGTAGCAGCGCGGGTATTGTAGCAGTACTATTCATCGAGGGGTCCTTTGGGCCAAAAAATGGGCTTTCAAGCCATATATTCAGGCCACTTGGCCTTGGGCCTTTGAGGTATGTAATGTGTCTCCCTCTACCCACACTAATGAGGTCTTTTCTTTAAATAATAAATTGTGGCTTCAGCCCCAACATTTAAAAAAACATATAGTGAGAGTTCCAAAAGATGGGGATTCATAAAATAGAATAGGTCCTATGTTACACCAAAATATTATATATACATTTTCTATAAAATAAACATTAATTATTCTATAGCATTACCTCCATGAAACCTTTATTCTAAATGAACCATTAGTATACCTTTATAACGAGTCATTAAATTTGTGGGTATGAATATGAGAGACAAAATTTTGAAATATATTTATATATATAATTTTTCTACGGAATAAAAATTAATTTATTAATTCATAGGAAATATGAACTAAAATTATTAGTAAATTAATTTTAATAATCAAAAATATGTTTTCGTCTAAAATGGTTTTTGTTTTATTTTGTGCATAGATATTATAATTAATTTCAAAAACTTCAAAAAATAAAATTTTTAAAAAAATTTAGCATTTTTAAAATCAAATTTTAAAAATTATCTAAAGGTTAATTTTTTTTGAAAATGTAAAATATTCAATAAATAGTGAAAAAAATATCGATGTAGTAGAAAACTGTCATTTTCATTCTAGTATTTACAAAATACCATTTTATTTTGAATTTATTCTAAAATTTAATTGGTTCATTTTTATTCAATAGAATCCAATTAATTTCATTTTAATTTTAATTAGGCATAATTTTAGTGTAAAAACATTATTATACTCAAAAATAATTTTTCTAGAAAACCATTTTTCATTAAGTATTGTGGGATTATTTTAATAGTAGTTTCTACTAGTTATAGGGATTGAATTTTAAAAAATGGATTCCATATTTAGAATCATAATTTCTAAATTTTATAAATTGGTCAATTTTATTTTTCGTTTTGGTAATTGTAACAATAAAAAATATTTATCACCACGATAAGTGTAAAATGGGTAAATCTTATTTAAAAGTATAGGATAAGACATTGAAATGAACCTTAATATAACCTTTAATTTACATTATGAGTGTGTTATGAAAACTATGATACATTATTTAATGTTATATAAATTTGGTGCCTTTTTTCATGGAAAATTACATATATATATATATATGTGTGTGTGTGTGTGTGTGTTTGTGTGTCTTTATGTAATGAAAAATATTAAAATGTCACTCTATATTATTTTAAATATAATATTTTTCATGTGAATAAAATTGGGATATGGTCAATTATAGATAATTATTTTCAAAATCAATAAAATATTTTTTATGGTAATTTATTTATAATTTTTTTGAAGGTATAATTTCCTGAAATTCTTACACAATGCTGACACAATTCTTGTACAAGTAGTAGAAAATACAAATAATTAATTTTAAAAACATTAAAGTAAATATTTATTATATTAATTGTGTTTTTAATTGAATTTTATTGTTAAATATAATTTATAATATACTTTTAAACAATCGGTTTTCTAAAACAATTATTTCCTTCCCACCATTGAACTCAAATTAAATGAATAGTTTGAAAAATAAAATTAATGATATTTTATTTTATTTATTATATTATAAAATGGTTTAAAAAACATATAACATTGAAATAGTACAGTTTTATTGGGTTATAATTTAAATTTTCATCCATTTACCATTATTGGGAAATTTTTACCATATAAATAAATATAAATCCTTTATAATTGAAAATGGTGTTACAATGGTTAAGGTTAAAATTGGTTAATTAATATGCTAAACCAAAAGATAAGGTTATTAAAATTAATCCTATAAAAATTATATTTTATAATTTAATTTTAACCATATAATATCTTATCTTGGAAGTTATGGCCACATTTTCACCCATATATGTGAAAATGAATTTATTATATTTAACTATTTTTTTAATTCCATGTTTTCCCTTTCAATAACTAATAAAAGGACACCGATCCTTTATCTTATTTACCCCAAACTAATCCACCTTTATCAACCCAAACCTACTAAATTATCTTTTAAATTTACATATACATTAATTAGAGTTACATGTATTAATAAAATATTAATCCCAGGGTCCTTAAGAAGGGATCTAAAGGTGGTCTACTAGAGAATGTGTAATTTTCCTGCCCAACATCATTCAATTTAATTATTCATAGACCTTATTTAATCCTATGGTATTTATTTTAAAATAATAGATTTTGTATCCAAAATATACTTAAATTTTATTATGATTATACGACCACCATTATCCACCCCATTTTTCATCAAATTGAAAATTTGTATATTATTTGTGCGTATATATGGACTAACTCTTCCATATAGTGATCTACTTCATTTTACATCAACAAAAATTATGGTTGGTTATTATGATGGATATATTATTTATAGATGATATATATAAAAATATTATTGTTTCGTAATGATATTGTATTATTTATATTTCTTCTATTTTATATTACAAAATGAATACATCGTTCATGCGTATGTATGAAATCCCATTTCGATGAATGGCATACACAATTTTTCTATCTCTACCTTTTATGGATGGATCTCTATATATAATATGAATATATATGATATATATATATATATAAATATTGAAATTCTTAATATAATGGAACCATGATCAATTTTTAAGGAGCGAAACTACAAGTCTAAAACATTTATCAAAAAATGAAATAGTTAACACCTTAATAAGATGATTTAAATATTTAATTATTAATAAATGTTTGTTGAAATATTGTTAGTGGAATATAATTGATATTTTAAGTTTTAATATTTTTTTTTATATTTATAATAAATTTAAAATTATTATATAGAAGGTTATAACACTAACTGAGGATGTAAAACATGAGGTAAGGGTTTATTGTCTAACTTTTATTTCTATGATACAAATGTCATATTAAACATTTTTTTTATTTAGTGTGGGTTATATTATACACATGAATTTATTTTGTGATTATTTTTAAGAAAGATATAGGGATTTAAAAACCCACTTTAGTATCTCTCATTTATGATGTTTTTTTCGGAGATTACCAAAGCGGAAAGGGTTCTTCATCTCAATATTGTTTTATTGAGAAATGTTTTATCATATACACCTATTTTGGTCTATGAGGTGTATATACTAACAATTTTAAAAATTATATCATGAATCTACTTATTTTCATGGTATTTAAATTTTCATTCGATGTTATTCTTTCATTAATCATAGGATTCAAAAGTAACCAATGAGGTAAGGGATTTATTTTATAATATCATTATTTACAGATATTTTTTATAATTATGTTTTTTTATGATGAAATATTATTATTTACCTCTCAATAATAAGATTTTTTTATTCTATAATGGTTTTTCTTTAGATATTTTATTTTTTTATTTGGATTATAATTTCTTATATTACTCAATAGACTGAAATAATGTTTTTAAGAAAAATCTACTTTATTTCTCTCTTCAGTCAAAAATTATTTTTATTCCATATCCATGGTTTCTAAATATGTTTCCAAGAATATATTTACTATTATATTATGATTTTTTAAATTAATTTTTACCCATGATTGAATTTCTAAAATGAATATTTGATAGTAATATTCTTGCCATTTTCCTAATGAAGTACTTTTGAGTTTTTACGAAAAGGGGAATTGAATCTTTATTTTTACATACATTTCATTAAAAAAATTACCCACCACAATAAATGATCAATGATTTGAGGAATCTACATAATCATATATATTTAATTTGAGGGAAAATAAATTCCATGATATTTTTCAAATTTTTATAATTTAAAAAATTTAATTCAATATAATAGGGTATTTTCCATAAGAAATATTCTAGTGATCTTTTAATGGAATTTTTAATCTATGAGAAAATTCTTTGATGCTACTTATGATTTTATTAAGATATTATTAAATTAATAAATCCTTATTATTTCTCTAAACGGGTTATCAAAATGTTAATGAGATAATTATGAAATGTGTTTCGTTTCTCTGAGTTATTTTATAATGAAATGATGAAATGTTTATAAAATTTGTCTTCTTTCCATGAGTTATTATATGGGGAGATTTTATAAAACTAATCTCCTTTAAAAAAGTTATTATATGATTATATGATGATATTATGGTATTATGAAATGTTTATATGATGTTATGATGATATGTTTATATGATGATATGAAGAATGTTTTATGATCATGTAGCTCATATATGTTTGTTTTTCATTATGTGAAGTATGGGAACAAAATTATATAACCCTCTAATGCATTGGGTCAAGATAGATATATCAAGAGATAATAAGGAATGTAATGGGGTAAGACCTAGTTATTGAGGTACTATGTTCTCTATGATAGTCTTAAGAGTGAACTTTGACTAAGGAAATGATAAATTTGGGATTAAACCCAATCCTTTTTGATATCCCTGGAAGTGATCCTTGACTAATGAAATAATTTTCTAAACATATATATATACCACAAACTTATGTCTTATACTTATGATATGTTATAATTCCATATGTTCATTAATTAATTTATGATTCATTTATTATGATCTATAATGTTTTATTATATGTCCCATGTTTATGATCAATGATATTTTTATATGGTTTTCAAATGTTAATCTTTTGTTCCCATTCTCATATACTTATATTTTTATTTAATGATCATTAATATCTCCCTTATTCACCCTTACTGAGCATCTGGGATCACTTTTTACTATTTTACCATTCTATAGGTTATGAAGGAAGGCTCTAAGTATGATATGTCTAATAAGGGTTCTAGATATGAAGAAAATATATAGAGATGATGTAGATATTTTATAGACAAGTTAATTACATATTCGATTTTACCAATACATTAAACCTTTATGGTCTTAATATTTGTATTACTATGAAACATATTGAATATTGATCTAAAATGATTATATATATATATATATATATATATTAAAAGTTTGGGATGATATAGTTTGTATCATATGATCATTTAGTTATCTTTAGAAATTTGGATGAGAAAAAATTACTGAGAAACCTTAGGATAAACATATAAATAGAATAATATCCTAAGTTATTATAAAGAAAGGTTATTGTTTTCCTTGAAAATAAATCCTTATCTATATATTAGAAACTAGATGTGACTATAGTGAAGATGAACCAAGGAGTAATAACTTTAAATGGGGTGGATTGGGTATAAAATCAGTCATAACTGGTGCACATTGAGTTGGCTATAGAATACACACCATGCTAGACACTGACAATGGATATTATAGGGTTAATTTATATTTTATTTATGAACCATTATAAATTATTTAAATAAATTATGAATATGAGTGTAATAGATTAAACCTTAGGTGTAAATTATTGAAAATAAGGTGTCAATATTTAGTAGTACTAAAAATTAGCTTTCATGATTAAATAGTTTTTTATTAAGATTATTTTTTCTAATACTATGCATTCTAGTATTAGAAAATGGGTACAAACTGAAGGAATCATATTAACACTGAATGTGAAAAACAAATCAATTATTTCCAAATTAAGTGACAAAATTTTAAGGTAGTTGGAATAAAAATCTTGTTGTAGCTTTCCCAAGCCATGAATCATGATGAGAATTCAAATGAGAATGAGAGGGAATAATGTTATATTGAGTTCTTCATAAAGAAACATCTACCTCATATTAGTGGGTACACTAATCCTCTATTTTTTTGAGATATTGATCAATACCACTGAGAAGATATTTTCTATTGTCTAGTGTTTAACACATGAAAATGACATTTTATATGTTTATCATTTTTAAGGAGAAGAAGTTAAATTGTGGAATCATATAAAAAAACTTGATAATGTGGGAATAAATTGCCACTATGATGTGGGATTTGTTACTAGGGTCACTTTTTAATGATTATTTAACTCATATCCTTTATTAAAAAATGGATAAGGAATTTTTTGGGAAACAATTGAAGGATGATGAATGTATTAGTGCATATGAGGTGAATTTTACCAGACTTGTGTAGTATGCATCTGGCATTATCATCCAACCTGAAAGTAAGATTGATCTATTCTTATATGGCCTAATAATAACTCCCCAAAGTGAATTATCCATAAGGTATCACATTATCTATGAATAAATAATTGTATATTCTATCATGTTCAAAATAAATATTAGATTTACCCATCAATATCTAGTGTTTTATGATAAAAGAAATAAGGAAGTCAAAGTAAATTATAATAAAAAACCTTGGAGAGAAGAAGATGAGCCATTTGTATGTTCGAAGACTGTATGGATACATGGAGGAAATTTTCATAAAGGAATTGGTCAATGATTAATGTGTTGAAAGTAATGTCATTAGGAAATTGATTTAAAAGTAATAAGAAGAAGAAGTTAGCTAATGATGCAGATAGAGATAAATAACTTAAAAATACCCCACCAACACCTTGGTGGTTCAAATGTAAGGTTAATGGATATTATATTAAATAATATGGAAATATGATGGTTAATGATGATGATCGACTTCAATAAAATATTAATCTAATATAAAAATGGTAAATATCATGTGGCCATTATTGTTGATGTGGGGTATGATAAACAATTGTGAAAGGTACTCTTATTATCCACTCTAGAACAAATAATGTCTTATAAGATTTTTAATCTAATAACTCATTGATATATAATGATTTTTATAGGTATTATAATACTAAATTCATAATTATATATTGATTTTTAGTGAATACCCATAATGGTGTGATGATCACATCTCAAGTATATTACTCTGATCATATTGAAGTTTATAGAAATTTGTTTCCTACACATCACATTATTCCACATCTAGTTGAGTTTGTTGTTATTTTGGGTATGTAATTCATTTAATTATATAAATACCACATCAATTTTAAAGAACTAAAGTCACATTTGATATTCTAAACCAACCTATGATCTTATATCAATGCGAAGATAAAAATGAATTTCCAATGGAATTTATCCCATTTATGTATCTTTTTTCTAATTCAGAAGGGGTTTTTTATCTCAAACAGTTAAGGAGAAACTCCAAATTTAAGATATGGCTATTGTATAGGTTTTTTTGATTTCTTTCTAGAATATTTTCTTAGTCTTCTTATGCGTCGTGAATTAATGTTTTCCATAGTTTTCAAAACTTGTGTTACATGTATTTCAAATACACCATATAAAATGACCCCTATTTAATAGAAATAATTAAATTAAAAACTCATGAAAACCTTGATAATCGATTCATACACTGTAGTTCATCACCATTAGGAAAACATATTCCTTTTTTAAGAATAAATATAGATAGTTGACACTTTACATTGATTATTGGGAAGTGGACAAGATAACCACCATGAATAAGAATCATATGACCTGGTATTATATATTCTATGAGTAATTATGAGCCTGAAGATAACCTAATAATTTCACAAAATACCCTAAAAAAGAAGAACAAATATAAAACATTTACAAAGTCTGAGTTTTGGGTACAAAAAGTTTTATTTTTATGTTATATAATCTCAAGAATGGGTATATCAGTCGATCCATCAATGATGGAAGTTATAAAATGTTGTCCCAGACCAACCATGGTGACTGATATATGTAGTTTTTCAGGTTTTTCAAGGCATTAACAACAGTTTGTAAAGAAATTATTAGGTATATCTAATCCACTCATAAAGTTTACATTGCAGGGAGTCAATTTCCTTTGGATAGATGGATGTTGATTAAATTTTAAGGAACAGAAGAGAAGCTTCATCAACACACATATGCTAGAATTTCATTAAAGTTGATAAGGGTTTGTAGTCTATAGTAATGCATCAAATAAGGTACTAGTATGAATCCTCATGTTGAATGATATGGTGATAGACAATACCTCACACCAATTGAAGGTTTATAAGAAAAATTACCTAACTCATGATTTGGAGATAGCTATGGTATTTTTTATATGAAATATATGGGAACATTATAATTATAGAGAATGTTGTGACCTATATATAGATCATTAAAGATTAAAGGATCTATTCACTTACAAATAGTTGAATATGCACTAGTTATTATCGTTGTGAAAATTATTGATTATGACTACTCAAACCATTAACACCATGGTAAATAAAACATGGTGAAAAATTATCTGAGTTAAAAGGATCATTCAAGCTTCTTTATGATTAGGATCAAAAAAATATCAAAATATTCTTTATTCTTAATGGATGGATATGGAAATATCATAGGGGTGAAATATTATCTTCCTTAATGAGTTTTCAACCATATATCCCTGAAAATATTAAAGATTCATGGGGGGAAGATGTACCACCAAAAATAAAGTGATAATTGTTTCTAATTTCAACCATTATTGTGATGGAATTTTAGGTTTTTGAAAATGTGTTTTCCCCTTTGTTCCAGCCTTGAATAAGGTGTTATTGTATGAATCTGATTGTTAATCAATCTCTTTTCATAGGAGAATTATGAATATATATAGATACTTGAAAAATTATTTATGGTGATGAAACATGATAATTGACATTATAGAGTACATATCTTGGTTCTTGGTATGTTATTATGTTAAGGATGGGATACAAAATTTTATGGGTATGTTTCAACCATTATGCATACTTGAATGGAAATGGGAAAACATAACCATGGATTTCATATTTAACATCCCCAAAACATATAAATGGTATAATTAAATATGGGTTGTAGTCAATTTCATTATGAATTTAAAACAGTTTATTACAATTAGAAAATATTTAACTCCTATTCATTATGCCAAAAATACATTAAGGAATTGGTATGGTTTTATAGAGTACCACATTTTGTTATATCTTATTAGGATATGAGGTTTTCTTTGATGTTATTTTAATTTCTTTAGTAAGATATTAATATATAATTGTATTTTAGTACTACATATATCCTTAGATAGATGGTCCTTTTGAGATAAACATTCAAACCCTGTATGATATTTAGATATCTTATTCAATTTGTTTCAAATATGGTTTGAATATACACTGTCCTATAGTCTGATTCTCTTATAATAATATAATTCACTCGAGCATTTAAATAGATCCTTATGATGTCCTATATAGAATTATTTTTAGAACTCCAACATAGTGGGAGAAATTTTGATAATGAAATATATTGATACCTGAGATAACTATAAGAATAACAGAGAAATCCAGCTCTATTTAATAGCACATTAAGGATTCTTAGAGGCTCTATAAAAGTTAAGATGGAAATCATCGTTGATATGTAGAATATAAAATATAAAATATGTTCTCCCTATGAATATCTCCTTGGATGAAGTTTTAGAGATTTTTAAATAACTGAATGTTGAGCCTTGGGGGTACTTCCCCCATTAAAAATCTGGATTGATTAGGGATACCTTGACACTTACACTGAACCTAAATCAAGTTCACAATGTGTTCCATGTATCTCTCATGAGGAAGTAAATACATGATCCTTCACATGTACCACATTAAGAGTTAATAACATTGGATCCTGACATTTCTTATGAAGAACAACTTTTAATATTCTTCGATCATAGAGATAAAGTGCTATGTAACAAGGCCACTCACATGGTTAAAGTTCCTTAGAGGTATCAAAAATTTGAATAAGCTATATGGGAACCTGAGGATGTGGTGAAATAAATAAATCCAATTGTTTTGTATATAAGTGATTTAATTTTGAAGGTGAAATTTAATTTAAGGGTGGTGGAATGTAACACCCCAAGAATTTGTATGTATTTCCATTAAAATAAACTTGATTTATTTGATAGCTTGCTTTAGAAAAACCCCTGAGCCTAAATGAACTATGTTATAATAAACCATTATGAAATATTCATTGAATTTATAGGTATGAATAAGAGTAAACAAATTATGATATATATGTGTAATTTTCATAATCAATACAATTTTATTGACCAATTCTTAAGAAATATGCTCTAAATTTTATTAGTAATGTAATTTTAAGCTTCTAAAATATATTTTTTAAAATATCGTTTTTATTTCATTTTGTTTGTTGATATTATAATTAATTTGTAAATATATTATAAATAGATATTTATAAAACGGATAAATTTTTTAAAATCATCATTTCAAAACTACCTTAATATGAAATATTTTAAATTTCTTCAAAAGATTAATTTTTCAATGAAGAGTGAAAAAATACCAATTTTATAGAAAACTATATTTTCCATTTAAGTATTTACAAATTCCCATTTTTTTGAATTTATTTTAAAATTTCATTAATTTATTTTGATTAAAAATAATCTTATTAATTTCATTTTAGTTTACATTATTCTTAATTTTGGCATTAAAACATTTTTATATTTAAAAATGTATTTTTTTTGAAAAATCAATTTTCATCACATTTTATGGGGTTTTTTGAAAAGTAATTTTGGTAACTAATAGAAAATAAATTTGATAAAATGGACTCCATTTTTGGAATTAGAATTTCCTAATTTGGTAAATTTTTCAATTTTATTTTTCTCATTTTGAATAGTAACCATAGTAAACATATGTTGCTTCGGTAAGGTTAAAACGTGTAAAAAAGTTAAAATTGTTGGATAAGACTTTTAAATTACCCTAACACTTTAATTTTATCTATTTGATGAGTGGTGTTTTACTATACTCATCCAATATTATAATTTTTTTCAATTTTGGGACATTTTTCATGGATAATGACATATATTTTTTTAAGTAATGAATAGGTACAAAATGGAACTAACTTTTATTTTCATAATTACAATATTTTTTAATAGGGGATAAAAAAGGTTATGACCAGTTATAAATGGTTAATTATAATATTAAAAAATTATGTTTATAAAATTAATTTATTTATATTTTTTAGTGATGGTAAAATTACATAAATTCATATGGGATGCTTACACATTCCTTCTGGACACAATAGAAAAATTTAATTAATAATTTTTTAAAAAATAAAGTAAAAATGTATGGGATGAATATTGAGATTTTATAAATTATATGGGTAACTATAATTTATAAGTGGTCATGAGAGGATCTATATTCTAAATAAATTTATATCTTTCTAACATTAATTTCAAATTAAATAATGCCTTAGAAATGAAACTAATGATATTTTATATTATATACTAAGGTAATAAATGAATAATTAGACATAAAATATTATAAGGGGATAATTGGAATAGGATCTGGTCTAAAATTTGACCAATTGACAATTTTGGAGATAATTACTAACATATAAATAATTTTTTATCCATTTATTATTGAAAATGTTTTTACCATTGTTATGTTTAAAATGGATATACAAAGGGGTTAAACCAAAAGATAAGCTTCAAAATACCACATTAAAATTTCCCAATTTCATAGTTTAAAGGGATTTCAACCATATCTTATCTTATCATTGAAATTATTTCCACATTTTGTGACTTATATATGATAATTAATTTATTATATTTAAATCTTTATATTAATTTAATGTGTTTCTTTTCCTTCATTAATAAAATGGCACCAATTATTTCTATTTTTTTATACCAATTTGAGCCTCATTGATCGACCAAACACTACCCAATTATCTTATAAACATATCTACCAATTAATTATTGTTTTTTATTTTTAAAATACAATTCCATGGGTCCTTAATAATGGATCTAAAGCTGGTCTAACGAATAAAAGGTAATTTTCATACCCAACCTCATTCAATTTATTTCTTCTTCTACCTGTTATAAACCTATGGAATTCACCATAAATTAATAAATTTATTATACTAAATATAAATACATTTTATTATTATTTTTAATGTACCATTATCCACCCTCTTTTCCATCAAATGGGAAAGGTAAGTATCGATTGTGTATATGTGTGGAATGTCGCTTCTGCAAAATGATATAGTTTATTTTCCATCACTATAATTGATGATTGGTTATTATTATGGATCTAATATTTATATATAATTTATATGATTTAATTAAGGTTCTATAATGATAAATTATTATCTTAATTTTTTGGTTATTTTTTTTAGAAAACTAAAATAGCGTTCATGCATATGTACATACTACCTTTTTCATGAAAGATGTAATTAATTTTATTTAATAGACCATTCACGGATGAAAATAAATATGTATTTAATGAGTATAAAATATATTTATATAAAAATTAATATTTTAGAGATTATGGAACCATGATAAAATTACAAGGAATAAAGACACTCGATTGAAACAATCATTAAAAAATGAAACAAATAACGCCTTGAAAAAATGATTTTAATAAATAATTACAAATAAATGGGATTGAAAAATTATATGTTTTTGTTGAGAAAGGTTAATTGAATATGTTCTAGAGGATTATGATATACCATACAATAAATTAATGAAAAATATAAATTATTTAAACTAATTTTTAAAGTTAATTATAAGAGTTAATTTGTAGTTGAGTAGAAGAATGAACACAATGATATTTTTTAGTAGTTTGGTCTAATATTATACCTCTATAATCATTGTGAGATACATTTTGCACTAATATAATTTTTTAAGTGTAATAAAAACTTTATTATAAAATCATTTTACCAAAACTAGAGGGCTAACCACACATATAAAATGAATTTTTTTAGGGAGTCACAACCCAAATACAAAACTAACTTTAAACAATGGGAGTCACAACCTAAATTTCCTAAATTTAGAATCCAAGAGTAACAACCCATGTAGATAATAGAAGTATTATTTTTTATATAAAATCATAAACATAAAATAACAATACATGAAATATAGGAAGAAGTTTTAATGACATAAGAAATAAGGATGATGTAAACGATAAAAAAAGGAAGAACATGTACTGGTTCATGAGAAATGTATCAAGATGTCTCATTAATGTATTAGAAGTCAGATTATATTTGGTTAAATCATTGATAGATTATATGGGCGATAAAAATGTGATTGTGTTGGATGTGGTATATAAATCTCTTTTAAGTTCAACATAAAAAACTTTTGGTCCCAACATTTCCTGATATCATAAGTGTAATGTGTATCCTTTCAATTCACCCAGAAGCTTGTAAATAGGATCTATAAAAACTAACAATCTTATTTAAAACTCATTAATGAAATTAAAATTCAAAAATACATAATTATCTATGATATAGAAAATTAACATCCATAATAATCATAGAAAATATCATTTAAATTTATACCCTAAAGAAAAATAGTGTCCTATTTGGATTACCCATCAAATAATTCAAATAGTATCCATATTAATAGGTGAAGGGTATTCTATGAATATCATAAATATATTGACTATTAAATTCAAATTTAAAATACATTCGAATTTAATACAGTGTCGATATATTCAAAAATTAATTATCTATCACTAAATCCCAGAAAATGAAGTTAAATAATTGCTATGTCACTAAAAATTAATTAATAAATTAATAATATAATGAAATCAACTAAAAATATAAAAGAATTAGTATTAAAAATATACATTGTATATGTATTCATGAATAAAGGGTAAATTAATACATATGTTAAAACATTATAAATAATTTAAAAAATGATTTACATGACTTTTAGATAATTTATAAGAAATTAAAAAACAAGAAAAAACAAAAACAATTATAATAAGCATACAATTAATTAGATTATCCAAAATAATGAAAACCATTCCAAGATAAAAAATTACAGATTTAAGAAATAATAAATAATGTGTTGAATAGATTATTTGTGCCAAATGCATCTGTGGTTGGTATAATTACCACAAGATATTAAAAACAAACCTACAATAGGAATCCTATGTTGAAGTTAAAAGTGTGGTTAAGGAACCCTACATTTGATTAAAAGTATGATTGAGGAAACCAACTTTTGATTAAACCTATAGTTTATATACCTTATGTTAGAAAATGATCTCTATTTCTATCAAAGATTGAAACCTATAATGTTGCAATGGGTGAACTAAAATACTATAGCATACAAAATTTTTCAACTTCTGGTATGAAATGTTTGTGAAAAGGTACTACATACAAGAAATATAGATCAACCAAATTGTAGTAAGTTTTCCAAGGATGAAAGATCCATTAAAATTGGGATGAATCTCCTATCCTATTATGGAGATGTAGAATATGTGTGGAACAACTATATCTATTCATTACTCCATCATTTTATGGTTCAGGAGGTAGCTACCTAGGGTTAGTTTCAAAAGATCATGATCATATGTTAAATTTAAACTCCTTCATACGGTCCCAACATATTATTCTTGTATTAATTTCACAATACATGATAAGTATGTGTTTCTGATTCTTTTTCTGGGGTGCGCATTCGTTCTTGGGGATGCGCTAGCTGATGCACCATATTCCTTCTTTCCAAAGGTAGGAAATATCCATCAGTCATTCAGAAATGATTGATCCATGATCCAAATAGGATGATGAGATTTAGGTCACTCCTTCATTGGATTCCTCCACAAAATTCATTGCCTAGTCTGGGTCTCCCTCATAGATTTATACTTTTTTGTGAGACTCTTCTCGGTGCCACCTCTTTTCAGTCACTAGTCTATTAAGCTCCTTTTTCAGCACATTCAAAGGTTACAAGTCAGGGTAGAATCCTTTGATCGAGGGAGTAGTCATGTTAGACATCACTGGCATGTCCGGATTCCAAAACACAGATACTCTTAGATTTCTTCCCCTTATGATAGGGATTCTTGAGGGCGTGGAATCTTGAGGAATCCCACATCAAGTGTGGGTAATTATATTCCATAGCCATGTCCCTAAGGTTTTCCTAATATTCCCATGTATAACATATGATATGCCTTGATATTAACATCTAGTGGATAATGTAAAGCCAGAGGCGTGTCTATTGAGATTTTCCTCATGCATCTCATGTTTAACATGTGGTAAGCCGTGATTTTAATCTCTTCAAGACACATAATAAGAGTGATCAGAACATACCATAGAGATGATTAAGATTGGTACACCCCTATTAGGGTCCACCTAGATGTTTTACCAGTTGAATGGATTTAAACACCCAATAAGGGCGGATCTGAGGTGGTGTGTGCCATATAGGGAAGATATCACACTATGAAGGCAGATTTGGAAACCACTGACTATGGATCAAGAAAGTGCACTTTATAAAGGGGATGGGGGACACCAAGGATTACCATTGGTTGGGATTGAACTATAGGGAGGTTTCTTATATACCCTATGTAGAGGACAGGGAACAAAACCTACATAGTTTGAAGTGGTGATGAATCGGGGTGTACATAAAGTACAATGACCTGGAGACATGTTGGGGATTATGCACGGATAGCGGGCCATCGCAAACTCCTTTTTTTGGATTATTATGGATTGTGTGGGGAATATGCATGGTTAGCTGCCTAATGGAATGGAATGATCTCATTGGGATGTGGTGGCTCGGGTAACAATCAGGATGTATGAAGGATGGTTGAAAGAAGTGGATGAGATGAATGGGATGCAATCGACGTAAAAATGAAAATGATGTTGGGATTGAACCTCAGAAAGGTTTCATATATGTCCCTCTAGTGGGGAACCAATGTCCCAACAATTTAGTGGGGTGATGGGACACCTAAGGAGGTATCCCCTAAGAATGGACGCATGGATGGGACATAGAGGAAGTAGAAACTCCAGGTTAGGGGATGACCTTCCTAAAACAAAAAGGCTCAAGGGAGAGACCAGGACGGTACATGGGTGATTAGATTAAACATCTGGGAGGCTTCTAACGTATCCCCGTGGAAGGGAATCAAATTCTACATAGATCAGAATGGGGAATGAAATCGGGGTGTACACAAAGAACAATGACCCAACAACATGTTGGGGCTTACATGTGGTCAGCACCCTAAGAACTGGTCTAACACCACTAAGGGATGGACCTAGGATGTGGGTCCAAAAAAAGGTTCCACCAATGTTTACCATTTTTTTGGGTTGAACCATAGGAATTCTTCCTATATACCCAATCAACGAGACAGGGATCAAAACCCACGTAATTATAATAGGTTTACCAGTGTTTGGGGTTGAATCTTAGGGAGGCTTACTATGTACCATGTCAAGGAGACAAGGATCAAAACCCACATAGTTCAAATAGGTTTACCTATGTTTGGGGTTGAACCTTAGGGAGGATTCCTATGTACCCTATCTAGGAGACAAGGATAAAACCCATGTAGTTTAAATAAGATTACTAGTGTTTGGGGTTGAACCTTTGGGGGGATTCCTACATACCCTGTCTAGGAGACAAGGATTAAAACCCACATAGTTCAAATAGGTTTGCCTGTGTTTGGGGTTGAACCTCATGGAGGCTTCCTATGTACCCTGTCTAGGATACAGGGATCAAAACACACATAGTTTGAAAAGGTTTACCAATGTATGGGGTTGAACCTCATGGAGGATTCCTACATACCCTTTCTATGAGACAAGGATCAAAACCCATGTAGTTCGAATAGGTTTACCTTTGTTTTGGGTTGAACCTTAGGGAGGCTTCCTACATACCCTTTCTGGGAGACCAAGATCAAAACCCACATATTTTTAATAGGTTTACCTGTGTTTGTGGTTGAACCTCAGGGAGGTTTCCTATGTACCATGTCTAGAAGACAAGGATAAAAACCCACATACCTTGAATTCATATTGTTTAAAGTCATGCAGGACCAAAAGGGGAATATAGATTAATATCATGCGGGATGAGGGTAAACCAATGTGAAGTGGTCAGGACCAATGGGTGATGGTATTGAACCTCAGTGAGGCTTTCTATATACCTTTCGTGGAGAGTGAAAATATAGAAGTCTATGATTTTTGGTGGTAAAGGATGGGGCTTATTGACTAAGGTAGCCTAGATCAGATTCCATTGTTGATGCTTACTCTAATCCCACATGAGTTATGCTTGGTGCGACAAAAAAGAATCAACAAGGACCTGATGATCATGTCGTGAAAGGTGTGTTTGTGAGGAATAGATCGATGATTAGGCATGGTTAGTAGCCAAGGGATCTGGATATTTGGACTTACTCTAGGATGGAGTCCTAAATAGGGATAAAACCCAAAGGGAGAGGGATGGGGTATCGAGATTCCCCTGTGCCCATATCTCCTCTGGTCCTTTCACACGGAAGAAGAGAGTAGCGAGGGTAATACATCATGAAAGAAAGGATATGTCCTTACACTAGGATGATTTACCTCCCCCACAGACAAATGTCATTCCATGCAAGGAGGATCTCATTCCATGCGAGGAATATATCACTCCCATTGTGACCAATGGGCATGGAAAATGTCAGAGGCAGGGAACCCCATGTATTTCACATGGGGTGAGGCTACAGTTTAATGTCATGTGTTTGGGATGATGATTCTTATTATTTTAGTGTCCTGCTACTCAGGCGATGATGATTCTTTTCCCACCCCTAGGAATTACATAACTGACACTCTATAACCCTTGGTGAAGGGAAGGCATGGACAATGCCATGAGGAGATGGGGCTGTGGAGTGATCTATTGAGGGGATCAAATTAGCGTGGATATGAAAAGAAGAAATATCCATTATAATTCCTTTGAGAAGAAGCATGAGACTAATAAATTTAATATGAATCACTTCCCTATGAACATTGAAATCACTTCATACAAACCTGTATAATCATATAAAATAAGGGTTTATGATGAAAAGGGGTTCATAGGAAGAGACCTTACAAAGATCTAGTACTCCACAAAGTGGAGTCTCTCCATGAATGGGTATTCTTCATGAAGTGGAGTGGTCTCGCCTTGGGATAGAGTATACATGCATATAAAGAGTTCTTCATGAAGTTCATGTGCTTTTGAAAAGTAAGACTTTGTGAAGCCTATGCGCCTTCCAAAGTGCGGCATTGCAAATCAATGTACTTTGCAAAGTAGAGTGATCCTGACTTAGCATGGAGTTTACATGTTCATGGAAGGTACTTCACAAAGCATGAGTGCTTTGTGAAGACATGCGTTCCCATAGGGATCTACATTCATTATGATGGCTTGTGGGATTGGGGAAAGGCATCCCTGCTTGAAGAGGGATTCCATATGAGCCAAGGGAAAGGTGTTTCGCAATGCTCAAATACCTTGAAGAGATCATCTTCTCAATGATTCGCATAGCAGAGCGTGGTTTGTGATTTGAGTGTTGAGAAGGAGAAAGGTTAGGGTATCCATCTTTTGGGTATTGGGGAATCGTAGTATTTATAAGCAAGAGGCGGCACGAAGATCATTGGTCACGTAATGAAGGAATTGGACCACGAAATCAGAGGCTGGTCCCTCATGTAACTCGGACTCGCAGAGCCCTCCATCAGCCATTGTACAACACTCATAGAGGGATCTCTATAGTGTGTCGTAATCAAGGATTGGTCCATAAGCTACTTCACGGCGGTGCATATCTCTCTCTCAAGTGCATCATAGTCGCAGATTTCTCTATAAGCTACTCCGCAACGGTAGTCGAGGAGGCTTTCCATGCTACATCATGCCGATCTAAGAGATGGGAAGGCTTTACATGGCTTTTTTGTGAGGCTTCTCTATGGGGAAGGATTCCATGGATTTTTTTTTGTGTTTTTTCCCCATGGAAATTTTTTGGCCCCAAAAAATCCCCCCCTCAAAATGGGAGGTGATAAGAAATGAGGGCTGGATTCTAAGGGTACTTCACCAAAATCATGGTAGATCACGAAGCACAGATGCGAAGTAGGGGCGCAAAGCACGGGTCGAGCGTGCCATGGAGCGTGTCACACTCTGTGAAGCTCAATGTTCATCTCCTATAAATAGAGGGATATAACCACTAATTTTTCCTAATTTTCATCTGAATTTTCATTTTTTCATGCTCGATTCACGAAGCTCCAAGCATTCTATTATCTTTCTTTGCAAATCCCAACTCCGTATATCACTGTTGTGAAATTCTACTCATCGAGCCGTTTTACTGCAATCCTTAGTTTCTTTGCACTACACATAGGATCATTGACTCTGCAATCACACACTTCATGATCCGAACTCTTCAAGAGGGCTCTTTGATTGAGCCTGCAAGTAGTAAGAAAAAATATCCAACGTCTTGAACAAAAATAATGTCCCACCATAAATTTGTGTAAGAGGTCCTTGTTGTAGCTTCCCGAAGTGAAGAAATTATGTATAACATGGGGATTGATGAATATGTGCACAACCACTCAGATCATGAATCCCTAATAGCTCTTCTACGAAGGGCTAAAAGAAAAATACTCTATGAAAGAGGCTATCATTGTATAGCTTATGTCTGAGGGACAAGGTCATTATCCCACAATCTGTTAGGGATGAACCAGTCTACTGTTTCAGGAGCACCCCCTACCAGTATCAGTGTTTCAGGGCCATTGGTGGCCATACATGGCATGATAATGCACATGTTACCACCACCTGCTTATACAAAAACACCCACAATATTTATAGGAAGGAGCTACAAGCTGAGGCGTCCCCTCCGAAACATCACACTATCCAGAAGGTAGCTCTGTGAAATTCTAAAATGGGATAGACTGACGAGTGGGACCTACACCAGGGTGGAAACATCTTAGATGACTGAGCCTGGGCCTACTGGGTATGCGCAACATGTGATAAGTTTGGGGCGAAGCAGAGGCTAGTAGTCATGTATGAGGTGACATGCGCTTCTCAATTACATCTCTATCAGCCAAAGAGTGTGATACTAAAGCTATTGAGAACGTGGTCACCAGGGACCAACAATTTTCATATTCATTATGGGGAATCAAAATCAATCTTTAGGATATCCATATGATCATTGGGATTCCCATTATATGGGAAATTTATGACGAATTTCCCCCAGTTGTGATTGTGTGGGATGACATGGAGCAGATGCCAATGCTAGAAAAGGCACTGACGGGCCTAGTTCTGGGTGGAGAGAAAAAATAATTAAGTGATATGCATTTCAATATGTGGTTTTGGTAGTTTTTGAATCACCTATTAGATGGGATATTCCTAGTGAGGCCTCCTACTTTCCCGAAGGGGGCCCAACATATAAAAGGGCACTCATACAAGAGACACTAGGAAAACATCTAGGGTAAGATAAAGGGGCTTAGTATAAACCCTAATCAGCAACTAGTGGTTATCTTAGCTGTGTTCATCTCAGAGATCATGTGTGGTTGGATGTTGTGAGTGAGTGATATGAACCTAGGTCTACGATCGAGTATGTTTATCAAGGCATCCATGCTAGCAATTGGGCTGCCTGTAAACTTATGGATCCTAGTATTGATGAATTTGTACAACATTATATGGCATATCGATGAGGGGAATAAACTACTATAGGTGTGTGGGTTATTCCATATCTTTTATGGCTGGGTGGTAGCGAATGTGAGTGTTTATGAGTACCCAAACCTGATTTCTCCTCAATGGTCAAACTTACAGCCCTCCATTCTAAATGTAGTGGGAAACGTTTCTGCCAATATGAGCCCACAGAGTGTGCTAAAAATTGTCTAGAATGCTGATGAGTTTGTCTTCCACCCATTTCAACTACCAATAGGGGAGTTCACCGACGACGACCAACACATCGAAGAGAATATATCATACCTTCTGGCCTTCTTGGTGGAGTTTTAGTGGCATAGGTGGACCATGAGACCATCTGTGAGCCATACACCATACATTGATTTTCTAGGAAATTTTGTAACCTGAAAAGGATGGAATCAATGGTTTATCTAGGGGTGATGCCCATGTTTACCTGAGAGGATATGATAAATCAAAATGAGATACCTCTGGCTGATGACACATTTGGGCTGGTGAAAGAATGTGCCAAGTTATGGTATTCTTCTTACCCAGGGGAGATGTTGAAGTCAAAAAACATTCGAGTAAATGACGGAGAATAAACTCAACCCAGAGACTGGGGTCAGAGAACCACCAGAGCACATACTTGCAGCATTGCGGTGGATGAGGTGAGGTAACCACTATTATAGCCTACACCAAGTGGTGAGCAAGCGGCAGCGTCAAGCCAGGAGTTCCCAACTGAATAGGTTCAGTACAGGTGGATGGTTCCCAAAGGGTTTAGAAGGATTTCCACTCCAGATCTGGGGAATTAGTTACGCCACATAGACCTGCCTCTGGATGCTATGTTTTTGAAGGCTTGGTACAACACAGTGGTCAAACGACAATTCCTCAGCCCTATCTAGATCTGGGATCATATCAACCCCCGTGGAATGGATTTCTAGAGATTTTTTTAGGTTGAGGCCAGATTTATGGTGCCCCAGGAAGAAGGGGAACCGTATGTCATTGAGTTGGAAGACTACGTGCGTTCTCGGGGCACTCCACATCCAATAACAAGCTGGGTGAGCATACTACTAGGATAGACTATCCCTCCTCAAGAATTAACTACCGAGTTGAGGGAGCACATCCTTTTTCCCATGGATTCATATAGCTCTTGGTGAGATAAGGTTGATGGGGGATGTACTTTGGAAGATGTTGATGTCGGGATTTCAGAGTTGGAATATTTATCCAAAGCTATCGAGGTAACCTACTGACCATTATTTTGCACCATGATTTTATAAATTTCACCCTAGCGTCTAATTAGACATTTTTTATCTGCAAGAGATCCATATGGAAGATATTTCCACCATCTTGCCAACAAATGTGGGCCCAAGATCTGCACCCAGGTCGATGGTGATTGCAGAGTCGAGTTGAGTTGCGGTAGCCAAGATAGCCCTTCCAGAGTCCTCAGAATTCCAAACTATAATGGGGGGGGGGTGGATTCCTTAGATACATTTGATGAAGACCCAAGAACAGAAGTAATCCTATAATGTTTGTAATACTTGATTCTCATAGGGTCCCTGGTTTTTATCTATTTAACCAAACACTAAAATTTTTATCTCTGTTCTGAAAAGTTCTTCAAATGGAGTGGGCTATACTGGTGAGGATGACTGGGGGTCTTGAGGCCCCTCTCTCAAGAGGGGACGATTATAGTGGAAAAGGATGTCCGGGCCGACTAGAATATTGTCACCAAATTTTTGGGAGGAGCCATTAGAGGTATAGAACTAGAGATTATTGAAGTTGAGTCCAACGATTAAGATCATCCCAATGACAAAGAGTTTATTTCTCATGTTGATGCAGAACCTAGCATTATTGAAAGACACTAGAAGAAGACCCCTGAGCTGAGATTCTGGGTGAAATTCCAGAGTATGAACCCACTACTTCAGAGGATCTAGATGATACTCCTCTTGATGAAGATGATAACAATGTCGTCCAACGCCAATCATGGAATCTGAACAAGCGCTTCAGTGGGGAGACCGAAAAATCAAAATGGATAGACCATATGGGGAGGATTCATTCCCAGATGCATGAACTATGATTTGGAGGAGTGGATTCCTAGCATCCTCATATTCTCATTCAAAACTATGTGGACTAGAAAATATAGGAACATGACTGTAGGCTCGGTGTGGGGTGGCAGTGGAGGACATCCATCAACATCAAGTGAGTCAAGGAGTCTGAGCCTGAGATGCAATGATTGAGGGTGCATGAAAATGAGCATTCCTCTTTCCTCGATGCACAATCGGGACTCATATCATGAATGAAGGCCCAACTGGAAGAGATTTTAGAACAGATGAGGTGATATTCTCATGATATGACCATTATCTGAGCCGACAAGGATTAGGCCTAGAACAAGGCAGATGAACTATGCCCCATTTCCACCATAGAGGAGAAGGAACTTAACAGGTTACATCATATCCTAGATTCTACAAGCAAGAGATTAATAGAGCTGGGACACTCCATTGAAGAGTTCAACCCGTCTATGGGAGGGGCCAATCCCTGGGCGTTGTTACTCATGTGAACTGATTAATGTACTTTCATGCTCTTCTTGTTTATCTTGGTTGCATGCATGATATCTTTTATCTATTTTGGTTGGTTCATTTCCATTACATCCATGAAATGTCATGCAATCAATCCCTAAGATCACGTGGGTTGTTCCCGATGTGAGGAACAAAGGATGTCCTCATCTTTATTTCATTTGAATATGAGTGTGGAAACCAATCTCCATGTATCCATGGTATGAACGACCACTCTAGGTTTCCGGGAAGAATGATGAAGGCCTGACTAGAGAATGAAGTTCTCAGAATAGTCGAATTTTCACTTTCACAACATGCTCTAGTGCATGAGTGGGATAACACTAGGGGCGTAGGGATCAATCCAAAAATGAGGGAGTGGAATGTGTGAATCCTGATACCCAAAATTCAGAACACTATAAGGATGACATGAAAATGAAGGATAAATTTTGACTATGTTTGAAACATAGTATCCCTAATGTGTTATCCTGAAATGAAGAAAAAAATGAGGGTCGACCATTGACCATTTTCAAAACACAGAGACTGACTTGAAATGTGATTCATAGTCTTCTAGAACTTTGGCCTTGGATAACAGATGAGCCATATGCTGAGAATCCATACTGTTAGCAGGTTCCTTTAGACATGAAATAGGATGAATAACCAAATAAAGGACATGAAATTTGTAGAGGGTGGAGTGGTGGGTTGTTCGAATGGAGTCCAACAATCTGGAAATTATTCCATCGTGATGAAAACACTTTAGGTGAGTGAAACAGTCTTATCCGAGATCATAGTCATTTCTTGAAAGGATCTTTTTGGAGAGAACCTAGAGTGGCATATAGTTTTATGTCATGCCAATAAGGATAATAGACACGTAGTTTAACATCTTACAATGAGGAAGGAGGTAATTAATGGTCCCAAAATGGGGGAGGTGACCAAGACATCTGTATTAGGGAGTTTACAAGCATGTGCCGAGATCTAGGAAGTAGACATCCAGATGCCACTATGTATGCTGCTAGGGCTAGAATCAATCCATATGTAGTTATGAAAGAGACTCACAACATAACTTCATGTGATAAGGACAAAAGGGGAAGGGATATCTAATGGGGTATGTGATGTAGTAACTATAAACTCAACACAAATGAGGATAGATGGATGTTTTCACTATATCACGTGCCTCCAATAAGAATTTTAGGACAAGGGGAAAAAGCTGATAATTTTTGGGTTGGACCTGAGGCAAAATGATCGGGTGTTCCTACATATATCCTTAGGATGGGAATCAATCTAAACGTTGTTGTCAATGCACAATGTGGTGAGATACCAACACTGATGAGGGCGAACCTCTATGGTGGAGATGATATAACATCCCATAATTATCATAGGGAATCCTAAACTAATCTTGGGTAGAATCATAGTTTAAATTCCTGCATTGATAACATGGTTACCTAGAAACAAAACGTGAAGTGTGGTTCATATCTTGACGTGGTGGAGGACCATAAGAGTCCACACCACAAAAAGTGTTCCTGTTGGTATTATTTAGACCATAGACCATAGGAGACCGAACATGGGGCGGGACCTGAGGGAAACTGCTTGCATGTTCCTGCGTATCCCATGAGGATGAGAATCAATTCATGCGTAGTTCTTAAGGACCTATGTATTTTAACATCATATGGTTGGAAAAGGAGTGAAAGGGGAGATCCCAAAGGCAGGAGTATGCAATGTGGCTATTATAGACCTGATCTGAATGAGGACCAAAGAAGTCCACACAACACCATTTAATCCCAGGGGAAATCTTAGGTCGATTGATAGAATATGGATAAATTTGGGCTTGGCCTGATACAAAGTGTTTGGGTGTCCCTACGTACCCCATTCGGTTAGGAATCAAGCCATATGTAGTTCTCAGATTGTAGTCTAATGTCATGCAGTATTAAAGGCATTTGTGGCTCGGTTTCACCAGTACACATCCTACAAAATCCACTAATCCCACGTGAGTCGTGCTCAATGTGGGAAACAATGAGTAGTGATGGGATTTTACAGGTATAAGGAGGCACAGAATAGTGGAAATGGAACACTTGGTGAATGAAGTCTCAATAATACTGACCCACTTACTTAATGCACATAGATACATGGAGGGGTAAAACTGAGTGTGTTGGAATTCCATCTAATCATAAGAATGTGGAAATATGTGAACCATGGTGCCCAATATCTAGATCACAATGATGGAGATGTGATTATTGAGGATAAATATTGTCCATTTTTTAAAAACATCATCTATTTTGTGTTAGCCAAGCATGGGGATAGAAAAATGAGGGTCAACTTCTGACCATGTTCAAAACACATGACCTATTGAAAAATTTCATATGAGGTCTTCTAAGGTGTTGGTCTAAGATGGTAGGTGATACAATGTTTCCAGAGGCTAGGATGTAAAGGGGTCCCTTCAGACATGGAATATGATAGACGTCTAAATATAGGGATTGTGAAGCATGGACACGAAAGGAGTGAATGTCCATTGGGAATCCAACACTTTGGGCTCTATGCCACAACGTATTTGAGTATGCCAATAGGATGTGTCAGATTGAAGGAGACACATGGTGAAGTTGTTTCAAAACACGATAAACATGAGCAAAGTAGAAGTCCATGCTATAACATGTGCTCGCAAGGAAAGTCATAGGTTAGGAGACCGAAGGTGGAATTTGGGATTGTCCCGAGATTAATTTTTAGCTCCTTCCTACGTATCCCATGAGGATGGGAATCAAGCCACAAGTAGTCCTCAAAATTCACACTATTTAACATCATGCAATAAGGATGAATGATAATGGAAGAAAGATACCCTAAGGGAAATACATGGTGTTGATATCATAAACCTGATTTGAATGAGGAGAAAAAGATTATGCACCACACCACATAGTGTTCGAGCCAAGGTGTTGGAAAGAGGGAAGGATTGGAGGTACATGGGGCTAGACCTAATGAAAAAATGTTTAGGAATTCATACATATCCAATATAGATGAAAATAAATCCACATATAGTTCTGGAAACATGGAATGGTACGATACCAATTCTAGGGGAAATACTATTTTGTAGGTCTATCCCATGCAATGAAATAAGTGGCATTTTATATATCATGTTTATTCTTTAGGGAGGGTGTGTTTTTTTTGAATCAACAAACCCAGGATAGAAAATCCGGGAATTTGTGTAGAAATCAAGCCATATGTAGGCCTTAAAAAATTTCCTGGTGGATGAACAATACAAAAATGATGTATTCTCGAGAAAGGACACCAAAATGTAGTTTTGTTTTTAATTGTGCGGCTAGGATGATATTGTCAAAGGTTAGGGTCGCATGATAGGAACAACCCTTGCATTTAACGTCGTGTGGAAAAGATGCTATAATTTAATGTCATGTGGGACCAAATAGTTTAGGTTAATATCTCATGGCTTGTAATCACAAAGAATAATGATGTTTGAAATGGAATGCGCAAGATTTTATAAAGCATACACGACACGAATGAGGACATCAGTCCACACCACATTGCACGCAACCCCGAAGGGGGGGGGGGGGAGTAACCTCATGACAAGGTTCTAAACAAGATCAAAGTATAAGGATTTGGACATGAAGACTAAACATCTAGGAATTCCTCTGTATCCTATGAGGTTGGAAATAAATCCACACATAGTTCATGAAATTATAGCATTTTAACATCATGAGATAAGGACCATGTGGTCTTAGTTTACATTCATAGAGCTCAGACTGAAAGAAGTAATATTTTTCCAAGAAGGCGTAAACATTGACCAAGTCCCAAAGCCCATGTGATCTGCCCTCGATGTGGTAAAAAAGAGAAGATAAGATCTTCACAACATATGGAATATAGTGAAAAGGGAAAAGGTGCAGAGGTTTAATGACACCATGTTGTGGATTTTTCCTATTAATGTGCAAATATGCTCTAAGGGATAGCACCTAGAGTGTCAAAATTCTACTTGGAAATGATGGAATGATAGGAGATGTGAATCATGAAACCATTATTCAAGGAATAATGGGTGATATATAATTATGGATGATAACTGTTGTCTGTATTTAAAACACATCAACTATATTGTGTGACCTAAAATGGGAACAAACAAATTAGCGTCAACCACTGACCATAATCGAAATGTGGGAATTGTGCCAAATTCTTGTTTGAGATCCTCCGGGATGTAGGACTGAGACAGTAGGAGAGCACTACGGACCAGAATCCATTCCATTTGGGGTCCATTGTTTTATGAAAGATGATGAAATCCCAAATAATTGGAAACATGAAGTATGGAAATGGATGAAAACATGTCCATGGTGAACCCAATACTCTATGTCCCAAACCAAAATGCATCTAGTAGTGTCGGTGAACTACTAAATAGGAAAAGGGTCCAAATTTTAGAGTAGATTACATGAGAAGATGAGTGGAGGAAAGGGGGAAGGCAATCTCTCAAGGGATAGTTACGTAGCATGGCTGTGAAAAACCTGATGTGAGTGAGGAAAAAGGGATTCTACACCACCCCACATACCCCCTTGAAGGAATTAGGAAATGTGGCCCAAAGAAAGAGAAGGTGTCAATGAAATAGGTTTGTACACAAATACAAAATGTCAAGGCGTTCCTATGTGTCCTATTAAGATGAGAATCGAGCCACACGTAGTTCTGAAGTTCCATGCAGTATAACGTCATATGACAAGAATGTGGGGAAGGGGTGTCTTGAAGAGGAATACATATGGAGGGGAAAATAAGCCAAATTGAGTGAGGAACTAAGCCCAAATATTCCACACCATTCATATTTCCATGAGATAACTCAATCCATGTAGCCTAGAGAAAGAATGGATGAACCTAGACTGGGCCTGAAAACGAATTGTTCGAGCATTCCTATATATCCCATGAGGATGACAACCATGAAATATGTAGTTCTCAAGATTTCATACAGTTTAACTTTATGTGACAAGGACATGGAATATCTTATTTTTAGGTCATTGAGCTCAGAATGTAGATGCCAAGTTTAATGTCATGTGTGTGGAACAAAAGGGCTGAAAAAGTGAATCACTGAGCCCATCATTTGGGAGACCATGGAATGGTAATAACAAATGGGGATAACTGTTGACTATGTTCGCAATGTACTATCCCCTTCATGTGACCTGGAATAGGAAAAAACAATTGAGTATCGACTGCTTCCCATATTGACAATGTGAAACTTATGTCAAATTTTCATTCAAGATCCTCCTGGATATTGGCCTAAAATGGTAGGTGTTCCAAGGTTGAATGAAACCAAGATGTAAGGGGTCCTTTTGTATGTGAAAGATGGTGTAAACCCAAATGATGAGAAGCATGAAGCGTGGTGGTACCTATGCAGTTTAATATCTTGATGTAAGGACAAGGGATGAATGAGGGATGTCTCAAGGGGATGTGAGTGGCGTGGAAAAAATAGCCTGAGGTGAACGAGGACATTAAGTCCATAACCCACCGCACTATACTAAGTGATAACTTGGCCCATGAGACCAAAAGGTCGAGGGACTTGAGGTTGGGCCACAAAATAAATTTCCCAACATTCCTACATATCCCATGTAAATGGGAATCAAGCAACACATAATTATGAAATGACATGTATTTTAACATCATATGTTAAGGATGTGGAAGATCTTAGTTTAAGGTCATAGAGTTCGATCCATTTGGTAGTTTATCATCATGAAAGAATAGGGTGGTGGTTTAACATCCTCCAAGATGATTTTAGGTAGTTTAAAATCATGCAGGATGGTAATACAGTTTAACATCTTGTGGGATGAGTGGTGGGTAGTTTTCTACCCTTCAACCTGGACGAACCACATAGTTTAACATCACATGGTGAAGACAGAAAATTTGAACATCACATGGGACTGTTAAGAGAAATACATATTGAGGAATTTGACATTGGTTGGGGGATAAATACGCACACCATGCATGTGACCAGAGAGTATGCAACATTTTGGAAGACCTTGTGAATAATACAAGGTCCCTTCTATTTGGGCTCTAGCTTCGGTGGATCCCTACCAGGTTTCAGTAAATTTCTCAGGGCCAAAACCATGTCACCATCTAAGAAGGATTGAATACAAAAATTCTTATTGAAAGCTCTCTCTATCTTGTTCTGATGCCTTTTTAGATTGTGAAAGGCAGAAAGCCTATTCTTGTAATGTGATTCTAGTTCAGCCAGACAGGTTTTAACTGCTTTGTGTGGTACCTACTAATCGTAGATGGCTATTCCTAATAAAGGTAACTGAATCTTGATGGAAATGACTACCTCTATTCCTTACACAAGGGAATATGGGGTCACCTGAGTGGAATTAAGAGTCGTTGTACAATAATCCCATAGAGCTTTGGGGAGTTTTACTAGCCAAATGTTCATGTTTTGACCAACCATCTTATGCATAATTTTAGAGAGGGTTTTGTTGAATGCCTCGATCTTCCAATTTTATTGCGCATGATAGAGAGAGGTATTATTAGAATGGATGATTTACATGATGTACAATTTCTTCAGTTCAGCTACCTAGAATTTGGTGCTAGTGTCGGTGAGGATGACATGAGGGACTTTGAATCATTATATTATATTTGAGCTCAAAAACTGAGTGATAGAATAGGAGTTGAATTCCCTTAGCGGAACAAACTCTGCCCACATGGAAAATAAGTCCATAGTGTCAGGATGAACCTACACTGCTGATATGTCACTGGTGTATATGGTCCCTTGACATTGAGTCCCCAGCCCACAAAGGTCCAAGTGTACTTGGTCGTGTGGAGAGGTTCTGGTGGCCAATAAACAAAATTAGCATGGATTTGGAATGCACAGAACCTCTTGGTGAACCCAATACTGTCATGGATTATGAAGGGAAAAAAATTCCCCAATCTCTAGATCTGATGAGAGAGTTCTGGCCCTATCTGATGAGCCCCATTGGAATTAGCATGAACCTTCTATATGACCTGAGTAATCTTACCTCCATAAATGAAACAGAGGATAATCCCATAAAAACCACATTTGTTGAGGATATTCTCAGGACTAGGACCACTCTATAGGGTGAACTGCACTGTGCTTCATTAGATTATCTCATGATCGACTCTATTTTATGAGATATTACCATGCCGGAGATACTCAATAAAGGGGGTCCTCAAGTCAAGAGACATTTCCAATACCGCAGCCAGGGGACCTTGAGGTCCTGATGTGGAGGCACTGACTATATGGTGGCTTACATTCGGGCTATCATCATTCTCTGGAGTGAAAATAGTGATAACTCTTCTATGTTCCACACAGATAATCATATCATCCAAGATAGGCTCATAAAGAGATGCAGAAAGGCTATCCAAGGTGTTGACTCGACTATTCTGCAATTAAGGGGCATGAGTAACATCTGGACGAGAAGGTAACTAGGACATAAACTAGCCAGTATGCTCTAACAGTGGTACAAGCTTAGGATTCCTGATGATGTAGTCACTGTTGATCAGCATAATGAATAGTTTAGGGTTCCCTTTCACATGAAATTTGGGAATGTTAATATCGAGGTCGAGCTTGAGACTAGTGATGAGAGCCTGGTATATTGCCTCATTGTTGGTATAGCCTTATAACAACAAGAATGAATATGATAGGATAGCTTATGCTGTTCTGATGAAGAGGATGCCTAGGACCACCTTGTTGAGTCTGGGATCATTGGTTCTTCTACTAGTAGGGCTTTGGGAAGCGCTATCAAAGTGAATTTTCCAACACCAAATATCTTGATCTACTGAGAAAATTTCCTTATCTGGAAAATCAAGATCCAAATACTGCTCTTTGGGAGGTGGATGAGAAGAAAGGAACTCTACCAATTCATGCCCCTAATAGCCTTCTGAGGCACAAACATGATGTAGAATTTTTAAGGGATCACTAACCACCGAGCTAGACGACCTGTCAATATGGGGCGGTTCAGAATGTAGTTTAGCGGATCAAGTCCGGACACTAACTGTATCTCATGGTGTTGTACGTAATGTCACAATTTCTGCACTACAAATACCAGAGCTAGGAAGATCTTATCTATATAGGATTATCTAGTATCTGAATTGAAGAGCATGCAACTGAGATATTATAAACTATTCTCTATTCCCTCATTATTCTTCTAGGCAAGAAGGACGTCAAGAGATCATTCCTGAGTAGTAACATAAAAGACCATTGGCTTTCCAAGAATGGGTGTAATTAGAACCGGAGGTCGTAGTAGGCATTTCTTGATTTCTTCCAAAGTGTTCTGCCACTCATAATCTCATTGATAATCGACACCTTTATTCATGAGCTGGGAAATGGGCTTACACTTTCCAGCTTGATTTACGATGAATTGGCATATATAGGCTAAGTGGACTTGAATGCCTTGGATATCCCAAATTTTTCTTGGATGATACATCTAAGTAATGTCCTTGATCTACTCTGGCTTGATCTCAATTCCACTGTATCTGACAATGAATCTAAGAAACCTTCTAGAGGTGACCACAAAGGCACACTTCAAGGGGCTCATCTTTAGATGGCGAGAATGGAGGAAGCCAAATATTTTCTCAAGATCATAGAGATGTTCCATACACTGGAATGATTTGAACTCAAAATCTTCCACATATCATTCCACCAAATTCCCCAAGGATCATCTTGAATATGTGATGCATGTCACACTGGTAGGTGGAACCTACATTCTTTACACAGAAGGGCATTACCTGGTAGTAGAAAGTACCATGTGGTGCTTTGAAGGTGGTATACCCTTCATCCTTAGGGGCCATTCAAATTTGGTTATACCCTGAATAATCCTCCATAATAGAGAGATCTTGGAACCCATTGGTGTCATCAATCAACATTTCTGTCATAGGAAGTGGAAAGTCATCCTTCAGACAGTGATGGTTGAGATCCTGGAAGTCAATGCAGACACTAGTTTGTTTTCTTTTATCATTGATGGATACAATTTTATCCAAACATCTAGGGTAATGGAATTCCATGATTAATTTGGATTTTATGATCTTATCAATATCTGCCTCAACCCTAGAATTGTTAAAAGGGTGCATCTTTCCGAAAGGCTGTTTGAACCCTCAATGATTTACTGGAAGACCAAGACAGTGGATGGATAACTGAGGATCTAGCCCTAGAATGTCCTAATAAATACATGAAAATAATTTATAATGATAATTTAGAAAATACATGTATCATTGTTTCTCTTCGACTGGCATAGCAGCATAGATCAACGTTGGTTTAAGATCTGTCTTCTTATAGAGGTTCACCTTCACAAATTCATTAACTGTGGTGGGGACTCCCTATTAAAAAGTATAGGATTATCCTAAAATCCTCATCCTCATCCATGGAAGAGGTATCATTGGTATAAGGTGGTTCTTCTGATTTGACTGGTTTTGATGGGACACTGGTGCCAGCCTCAGCGGTGGTGCACACCTCATCAGGGAGCTCCTGTACTGCCAAAACCATGGTGAAAAAAGTTGTCGACCTGATCCCATCTGGCCTTAGACCAAGGGGTCCACATTTGTTGATTTCAAAGAAATTGTGTCACATCAGCTTGAGCCAGTTTTTCCTAGCCTGGTGAAATAATAATGTATGTCGTATTGTCGTTTCCATGGGTAAGACATCTCGGTACATTATGGGAGTAGGGGGCTATGGGATCACCCTTGACTGATTTGTAAACGTGTACAAGGTGATTTTCTAAGATAAATTAGATATGTAAATACACTTCCCCTTCATTCTAGAGATATAAAATAATTGTCCCATTTCTGTGGTCGTGGCCTCCAATCACTGGATTGGGAAAATGTCAGAATCATCTATGTATGTCCATGAGTTAGTCAGAATAGTAGCATGTTCAACATTGTTACATTGAATCTGCTTTTCCAAGATCTTGTAAAAGTCGACATCTAGGTAGCATGCTTCTCAAGGGGAAAAGGGAGATGTTTCACCTCGGAGTATGCTTACTCAACCATTGAGGTAGAACACAAGGAACTAGTGATATGAAGAAGGGACCACCTCATCTATGTGGATCCATGGCCTAACCATCAACACATTGTAAGCGGTGTCTAGTGAGACAACCATGAACTCAATGCCGACAACTAGGCCACCGATCTGGGTATATAAGTGGATCTTTCCCACTGGTGTTTATTCCTTCCTTTCATAACCAAGAATTTTTATGTCAGAGGGAATCATATTAGTGTCATACAATCCATTCTTTTAGAGTGTTCAGGTTAGGAAAAGGTTGATCCCCGAGATTCTTTCAACCAGACAACGTCGAACCTCCATTCCATTGAAATGGATAGTGATGTATAATCGGAGGATGTGACCCCTATATAGGGGAGCCTTAATCCTCTCAAGAGAAATATATAATAGATTGACATTCCACATTCTATACTACCTCACACTGGAAGGCTTCTATGGCTGCTACCTCTGTCTCAACCTGGAGGGGGATTCTTAAAGCATCATAATGGTCTTCGCGCATATCCGCTGGCAGGAGAAGATCCTTGAGGATAGAGAGATTTGCAGGAATGATAAAAATATGCTTGAGAATATAATACTTTTGTTCCTAGTGTGAGCTTTTACTAATAGGAGGTCGCTCTATGGTAGGAAGTACGATGGGCCCTTCTAGTAGAACCGACAGCTAACTGGTGTTTGGAATTTCCCGCAGCTCACTAGTCGAAATGCATGGAGCGACTACTAGATTATGGCTGGATGACTGAGGCTGATCCACAACAGAATGTGACTGATCATAACATGATTTTGATGTCTCCTCCTAATCGAGTATCACAAACTATAGTGGAAGCAGATCTAGTGAAACAAGATGAGAAGGTTGTGCATGCTAAGCACTGCGCTGGGCTTACTATCTGGTTTCGATGGGATGTAGATCTTAGCTGGAAGTATTAACCAAGGAATTCTAATGACTAACATAACCACGGCTCTATCAATGCTGGAGTCGACTAGGGTTGTTGGGAGGATCTTTCTGGCACTATTCATTATCAGGAAAAACAAATAATTTTAAAAAGTTGTTTTCCAATAAAAACAAATTTTTAGTATAATTTTTTAAAAATAAAAATTATATTCAAAAATTTAATAATTTAAATTTTAAAAAATCATTGAAATTTTTATATTTATAATGAAAATATTATCTATTGATGATTTTTCTATTTTTACAAATAATTAATTTTCAAGTGAATAGTAAAAATATGGATTTCATTAATTCCATCACTTTGATGAAATTATTCTATCATATGAATATTTAAATTTTCACTGAAACCATTTCCCTAAATAAATTATGTTATAAATTATAATAAATCATTTTAAAATACTATATTGAATTTATAAACCATTACTAAACATTTGAGAAACTTATGTAGCATTTTAGTGAAAAAAATTATTCAATTGTTTTGTTAAATTAATTATAACATTATGAAAAAAATGGGTTTTATTCATTTTATTTTCAATTAAATAATATATTTTTTATAATAATTATTTAAAAATAAATGGAATCAATGTAATTAAAATTTTTGTTTTGATCATAAATTTCTTTTTTTTAAATTCACTTTTTTAAAATATGGTTTTGCATGTAACATGCTCTTGTGTTCAAATTAATTATCAATACAAAAATTATTTCTTTTTTAATTATATGATTTCATTTAATAAGTAATTACTACAAATTATCTAATAAGTATAATTACAGTTTTAGGGTTAAAAATTAAATTACCAAGGCGAAAATTAGTTACATCGATAAAGCCCACAAAACTATAAATGTAAAAAAAATAAGAGTAAATGGTTTCAAACATATTTAAAATATATTTGTAAAAAAAAATTTGTTTTGTTTTCAAACCAAACATACCCCACACTCATATTTTATCCATTTATTATTCATTTAATCTTAAATAGTAACATGATATTATTGGAAAAGTAGAGAAAGTTTCAAAAACTTGTCTTCTCTTCACATATAAAAGGACCCCTCGATCCTCCTCCTATCGACACTTCAAAATCACCTTATTATCCACCCAAAATCTGACCTATTATCTTATCATACGTATTCTCACTGCATAAAATTATTTTTCATTCCAAAATACCCTGAATAAGTGCCTAAAGGTGTAACCAAAGGATTTCACCCAAAGCGAGAGGTATTATTTTCAACCACACCAAATCAATTCTTTTATACACAAAACCTCTCATATCAAATAGATTATGATATAAATAGGAATATTAATATGATATTAGGTATTAATACAAATGTGATATCTATTTTATACATTCCCCTAAAAACTTTTAAAAAATGTGGGTGTCGTCATGCACATGTGCAGACTACCGCCTCCATGAATGGAGTGTTCTGTTTTTCGAAGAAACCTTAAATTATTTATTTTAAAAGGTTATTTACAAATATAATATATCCTTTATAAAATTTTATTGATTATATAAATATAATATATTCTTTTTTTAATTATATGAAAACAGGAGTTTCATTCATGTGTATGTGCAGACTACCACCTCCAAGAGATGGTGTTCTTATTCATTTTCTAAATTAAATAACCTGAATGAAATGAAAAATGAGTTTAAGGTAAAAAAATTATTCAATAAACCATTAACATTTTTAAATAAAAATATTAATCATTCCGCATGTAATATTATCAATTAATATTTAGAATATATTTAGCCACTAAAATGACATATTAATGTTACTTTTCAAAATTGAGTCCATT
Source organism: Viscum album (assembly GCA_963277665.1). Classification (NCBI taxonomy): domain Eukaryota; kingdom Viridiplantae; phylum Streptophyta; class Magnoliopsida; order Santalales; family Viscaceae; genus Viscum; species Viscum album. The sequence goes on along the minus strand of OY728157.1, from coordinate 1,653,309,239 downwards.
CATAGAGAACCCACATAAATATATAAATTATATTATAAAGAAGTATTAAAGGACATAATTATCCTAATTTTTGTACATTATAGAACAATTTAATATCACTTTTTACCTTAGTTAAAAAATCATGAAAGTTTTCACATAAATAACCGAACAACATCAAATAAAAAATTAATTAGAAACAATGTAACAAATTAGTGACAAAAGACAATATATAGACCTTATAAAATTAATTATCTACAGAGAGTTTTAATAGAATTTTTTTAATATACATAATATTATTATTTAATATATTATTTAAAATCATAGAGCGCTTTTGGACAGGAGGTAAGGGAATTTCTTCTCATGTTCTCTTCATTGAAACACTTTTTAATGATAATAATAAATTTATTATTTCTTGGATTTATACACTACCCAAGAATTTATATTGAAAAAATATATGATTTTATTCATGGTAATTAGAAAACTATATTATTCTCAAGCTTCTAATGACTTTTTATTGAATGATTTCTAAATCTGTAAGGGTTTCACCTCCAAAATTCCTTCATTGAGAAACATTTTCTTTTATGCATATAATTTCATATAAATTGTGTGTATACTACCCATTGAATATAAAATATCATGAATTATATTTATTGATGGAATTTTAACATAAAAATAATTCTTTATCTCTTTCAAGGGGTTTTATTATAATGTTTTTTAGCCATAGGTGATCCCCAGCACCTCATTCGTTACATTTGGGTTACGTATTCTCTTTATTATTCTCCAATATAATCTATAATATTAACAATTATGGCTTCAATATTATTCATATACTCTCATTACATATATAACTCGTTTACCTTACCTCTCTTTGTTCAGAATATTACATGTTTTATGTTCGTTCACAGTTCCCTCTCTTAAGTACACCCGATTTTTAAGGGAACTTCCCTTTGGGTACAATCACATCTTGTATCACTCACATAAAATGTTTTAACCATGAATTATTATCAATATACATTATTTATTTCCAAAAAAAAATTACTTCAAATTCTGGTTTTAAAATAAAATATTTTTCTAATTTCTTCCTAAAAAATTTTCTCCTCTCATTTCTAAATGAATCACCCAATATGTTCATTTTTATCCTTAATTATTTGTATTGTATTATGAATTATTTTCCAGAATGACAAACCATGTTGAAAACCTATATTAATTTTTCTAATTTTGAATTTTAAAATTTCTTTAATACTTTCTTCTCATGGGTCTACCATGATTATAATTTATTTGTGGTTTCTTTTTTCCTTTCATGGAACACAAAAAAAATTAAACATATTATGATAGATTTTATAAAAAATTTTATGGGTTGGTCAATTATATCCCTAAGTTGTAATGGGTAATATTAATATCTTAAGAGATTCTAGGTATAGTTCATAGGTAGTTTGTCTAATTACATTGGTTATAGTGCATGATTTGTTTCCTTCAGAACACTATGTATAGTTGACAAGTGGTTAGCCTAAGAAAACTATTTTATGATTGAGGTTATCTAGAGTATAGCATAATTATGATAGTTTTTAGCCTATATTATGTTTTCTGGATGTCTATCCCTGACATATGGTTATTATTTCATTCTTTTTTAGGTTTCCATACACTTATGATTCTATGTTATTATGATATAATTATTTATTCCATGTTTTCATGCTTATGTTTAAACTACTTATGGTTTAATGTTATGACTCTGAAACATTTTATGAATTTTTTTTCATGATTACTACATTAATGGTATTTTTTTCTCACCATTTTCCTTATTTTTTTCCCCATGACATCCTATGCAGTTTTAGAAGACCCATGGGAGTTAGGAGTTCTTTGTGAGTTTTTAAATAAATATTATTTTTTATTATTAATATGATATATTTATATTTATAACCATATAAAGACATTGAACCTATAGATCATTTTTTTTATTATTGGGAACGTATGTTATAAATAATGAATTAAAGTGTGTTTAAGCACTGGGTTACTATAATTAGTATCATATTAAGGTCTAGTTATTTTAGGAGATTTTGATAAATGAAAATTAATGAAAACTCGGTGGGTGATCCTAAGTATAGGATAACATCCTAAATTTTTAATAAATTTTGGAGTGTATGGTTTTCATAGTAATTAAATCTCTTCTTAGATAATAAAAGTTTATGCAATATTTGTAAAATATGTAACTATATGTAATAACCTCAAAAAGTGTGTTGAATGTTAACTCAATCATCACTTAGTGCGTGAAAATGAGGCCTAACTACACACCTAAATTGAAACTCCCAAGTGTATATTAATTGTTTTATCACATTTATAATGACCCAAACTTTTCATACATAAATATTATAATTTTTTAAATGAATATTCAATATATTTTAGAAAATACATGTATTAGGCTGGTAAAGGTTTAATGTCATTGGATACTAGTTAAAGAATATTATTATTTCATGAAGGAACTTCAAAATCCCCCATAAATATCATCCCATTTAGAATTATTCATTGATATAACTTTCTTAATCCTTTCTTCATAACATGAGGAAATGAGATATAAGAAAAGATGGGATTAGATGCTTAGTATTGGTAATCATGAAATAAAGCAATTGATGATCATATGAAATCATAAGATATGTATAAGGGTATGAGATTATGAATATAACATAAAAAGTTAATACCCAATCTATCATGGATCATAATCATGATTAATGGAAGAAATCATTATTATATGAAAACACATGACTCATAAGAGTGAGAAATATTTCGTAAATCAACCATTAACTATAAGTTCATGTAATATAATTTTGGAACCATTATTATTATTATATAAACCATTTTATATGTTAATATTGACATCTAAGACAATAAAATCATAAGGGATTAGGCATCAACAACTATTTTCCATTTAATAATGAATTTGGAATCATCACTCATTTACCATAGTGGATCAAGCACATCATCCTATCTCCAATAGCGAACCAAGCACATTGTCTTATGTCCCACCATCATCTCATGAGATATAAATAATTACGCAAAGCATTGGATGGAGATATATATCACACACATCACAAAATCCATACATTTTTTAAGGTCATATAACATTCATCATATCATAAACCATAAAAAATAAGGGTTTTATCATAAACATTTTATCATGGCATAACATGGGGAATGAAACGAGTTTCATAAACATTTCATCACTTCATTATATCATGACCCATGAAAAGGAATGGTAGTCATAAACATATTTTCATTATGAACATGAACTATACAATAAAAGAATAAGGATGGTACCACTGGATCATATCGCCAAAAAAACATAATAAACCCCAAAGGTTGTTTTCATTGATAAATAAAAATTCCATAAAATATCATTAAAACATTCTTAAGGAAAATATCCTTTCCATTTGAAATCACTTATTTTAAATCTAAAAATGTCTGAAATATTAAAGAAAAAAAATTTCATTTAAAAAAATATTTAAAATTTTTTAAATATGCATTAAATAATTGTGTGATCATGGCGTAAACATTTTCTCTTCATGTTGCATGGATTAAAACAAAGGATCCTTTCATATTTTCAGTCAAAAGTAAAAAGAGCCTTCCATGAAAAATAAAAAAAAAATAATTTTATATAATTTTAAAAATATTTACACATCGGAAAAAATATATCTAAAAAATCCTTAGATAATAGTGAATAAATTCATTAAAAAATTAGAAAGCATGGACATGGAAGAAAAGTGATTTTTGATTGAAGATAAAAATAATGTTATTTCTCGTAGAAATTTTCTTTTGGTATAATAAATATTTTGAGGAAAATGAATGAAAAAAAATTATTTTGAAACAAAATAACTAGAGGATAGGAAAATTCATGAGTTTATTATGAGTTAGGTCATAGGGTTTCATAAATAAAAACATAATTGTAAATAACTTTAAGTAACAATGATATTGTAATATAAAACAATTTCCATTTGGGTATCATATGAATCATAAGTCCCCTAAAATAATGAAATTTAATTAAACATTAAATATAATGTGAATAAATAAATTCATGATATATCATGTAAAAGGTTCTGTATATATGCCTCATAAATGAAGATAGGTTCCTAACATAACATATTTCCCAAAGAAGATAATTTGAAACAAAATTCTTTTACTTTAAGTCCTGACTACATTTTAACATGTTCAAAACTCAGGTATAATAAATATAGGTTTATTAGAACTATATTACTGAAATTTACTAATATATATCATAAAATCTATGATTTATGTATGACATTTTATTTCCCTCTTATTAACAACTCCTTTTTAAAATCTCATTTTCAGTTATAACTTCTTCATTTTTCATGTATGTTTTGGTTTGTTATTTTAAGTACTTTTACTTTTATCATGGTTCCATAATATATTTAATGTTAAAAATGATTGAAATATCATATATATTCCTTATATATGTATATTTATTAATACATAAAAGTTATAGATATAAAATTAATTACATTAGTCACGGAGACTGTATTCCTTATATGTTAGTGAACATTGTTTCCATTTTCTCAATGGATGGAAAAAAGGGATATAAATAATATTTCACATATAAAGATTAATTATTATGTCATATATATCATATATATTCATTAAATTCTCCCTTATTACCTTACTTTTATAGTTTATGTGAAAAACATTACATTGCTTCTTGAGGTAGTAATTCGCCATACACACGAGCGATATTATCATATTCCCATGGAATGGAATGTAAGAAGGTACATGTTATATTATAATTATTTTATGAATATATTATATGTAATTAAAATCTATCATTATATTCTTTCTTGAGAGATGGTGATGGAAAATGTATTACATAGTTTCGAAAGGTTGTACTCCCCTAGAAACTTAGTCGATGATTTCATGTCCCATTTGATGGAAGATGAGATTTATGTTGATTATGAAATTAAAATAATAAAATAAATATATTAAAGATAATTATGTTATTATATCATAAATTATCAATAGTATTTGAAGTTGGTGGAATAAGATATAAAATAAAAATGATCTATTAAGAGAAACACCTCCTCTTCGAACAACCTCCTTAGGTTAATACCAAAATCCTTATTAGGAGGGTTTACTATCAAAATAAGGCCTATTTGATATAGTTATATAAATAAGGAATTTATTTTCACATTTATTTTCCAAACATAAGCATTTTTATGTTTGAATAGGAGGCAATGGAGGGGGTTGTTCCATTTTATAAGTAGGGGAGACGATACACTTGAACTTTCCAAAAAGAAAAAGGTATATCCATATTTCAAACACTGAAAAAGGATCAAAAAATGGATAATTATGAGAAAATAGGTGATATAAGGTGGAATTATTTTAGAATAATATAATTTAGGAACGTTTTTAGGTCTTTTTATTCTTTATCCTTTTAGTTTTACACCCATTAATCATGTTTTAACCTTAACCATGTAAAGTAATTTTCAATGTTTTTAGTATCTATTTTGATAAAAAAGTAACCTGAACATATTTTATAATATTAATTATTCTGAGTAAAAATATAGAGTCTATTTTTCTAAATTCCATTAAAAAATAGCAAAAAATAATTTAAAAATAAACACACAGATGAGATGAAAAAGTGAGTTTCCAATGAGAAACATTTTCATAAGTATAAAAAATTTCATATAAAAATTCAATATAAACATGATTCTGATGAACTGAATCAGATTTATAAATATATAATTGAGGTAATTTTACTTTTTAAACCATCTTAAAATAAAATGGATCCTGGAAAATATTTTAATAAAATGTAGTCTTAATAAAAATTAAATTTTATTATTCATCAAAAAATTAATCTTTACATAAAATTATCAATAATTCACTCAATGATAATTTTGAAATGTAGATTTCAAAAATAAAATTTATTTTTTCAAATAAATTTTTAGGATGTGTAAAAAATTACATTTTTGATCTGTTCATAAAAATAAATGAATACATTTTTTGAAAAAATAATATTTTAATTACATATAAATAATTTTCTAAAAATCAAGTAATATTATTAATATGTTTTATTTGTATAAAAAATTATACTTAATTTCATAAAAGTTATTATTTCTATTCATAAAATAATATTTAATATATTTTTTTTAATGTCCAAGTATATCGTGGTCCTATAAAAATCAGTGTTGGTGTAGTGAAGGCTATCAAAAAATTAATTTATTTGAAAAAAAATCTTAAAATATTGTGGTGTTTTCTACCAACCTTAAAATGAATTTTTCCCTTAATATTTTTCACTTTGATACAAAAATGAGGATAATTATACCTCATCAAATCGTTATGTTCCCATGTAGATTCTTCAAATTATTGGTTTCACCACAAAACTTTGACCTTGTAAGTGGTCTTGTTTCATAGATATTTCTCTCTAAGATCCTAAGTCTCCAATGGTAGTTCTTAATAAGAAATATAATTCTCTAGTGGAAAGAATTTTGAGTTTAGTACATGTAAAGATTTGGGTATGTACGTTCTGATAATAAATATAAGGAATATATTAGTGACTTGGGAGTGGTTTGGTGGAAGCAAAAAATTGATAATCAACTATCCCGATACAGTTAAGAATTCCAAATGGACCGATAAACCATGGGATTAGTTTTAGCTTATTTCCAAATCTTACTACCTACTAAAATAGTGAAATTCTTAGGAACATATTTTCACCAAAATTGAATTCTTGATCACACTCATGATAGCCAGGATATGTTTTTTGCTAACTTTGTGAGTACCTTACGTGTTTCTGATTGGATTGAACTTTATTTTCCATTTCTTCAGAGATATTTGGTCAAAATAGATTTATTTATCATACTTCATCCCAGTGTGCTGGAGTTATAAACTTTTTTCTATAGAAGTCTTAATAAGGATCCATCCAAATGCTATTTTGAAATTTATTATTGTATGAAAACTCATCCTGACAATGGTGTGGTCCCCAGCAAACTTTAAAATCCACAAAACAAGATCTCAAAATATCCTCTAAAGTTTGAATTGTGATGTCAAATTGACCATATTTCTAAAGATTATATGCATTGTCAAAACTCAACTGTGAATATGTAGCCTACTAAAAACATCATGATATCTTCATGGTAAACCTGTTATCCTTATCAAACCCAAAAAAATGTGGTAACCCCTAACACCTTACTAAATTATTAATGTATATCAAGGAATGATGATATGGATAGAAATATTATCTTATAGTAAAAAAGGTTATTGAATTTGCAAGGTGATCAACTACAATGCTTATAGAATTGTTCCCTATAGATGTTTTGGGATTTTGATGAAAAAAATCCATGGTGACGTTTTCCCATTCCCATTACGGTATAGGTATTTGTTGTAACATACACTTATATTTCTTTTTTTAAACCATAACTCACTAACATACCAAACCCCAATATACAAACTCTACAATAACTCTCTTTATACCATCCCACCATAAATGCTCTTTCAAATAATTAATCATTTTTGTACTTCTTGGATGAATAGAGAATAAAGAACTATGACCCCCTTCTAAAAGAACCTTCTTTAAGTCTGGTTTGCAAAGATCTCATTCAATGTTCCTAAAACTATTCATTCCATCATGATCAAGGTTAAACTCAGAAACATTTCTCAACATCTCTTATTACTCAAAATATTCCTTCTATAAATCTGTAATCTTCATTTGGATTGATGGTTGGATAATTATTTGATAAATAAAATAATTTCCATTTCCTTATTGATTTCTAGATTCATCATTTGAAAATCTATAAATATTGGATCCTTTATGATCTTCATCATAGATAATCTAGAATGATCATTTTGACTTAAATAATCTGCCACCCTGATCACTTTACAAGGGTGGAAATCTATTGGGTATTCATAATCATTAATCACCTCCAATAATCATCACTATCACATGTTTAAAGATTTCTATGTGAATACATACTTAAAATTTTATGATTGGTATATATATCACACCATTATCTATAAGGATAATAACTCCATATCTTTAATGAAAAAATCACTACAGATAACTCTAAATCCTGATTTGGGTAATTTTACTCTGGGACCATTAATTTTTGTGAGGTATAAGCTATCCCCATATCATTTTTCAGGATTAAATATCTCAATAACTTTTTTATTCACCACTATATATTATGAAACCTTCTCTGTTATTGGGTTGATTAATAATACGTTCATTGATGGACCTTCTCTTCAATTCCTTGAAATTTTGGTCAAATTAATTTTTGTAAATTAAATCTCCAAACTTATGAGTTCATATGGAGAGTATATTGGAAATCTATGAGAAATTATGGGAAAACCATCTATAATATCAAGGTAAACCAAGAAAACTGTGGATCTTTGTCACTGTGGTTAGTCTAAGATAGTGTTTAAAAGCCACTACTTTGGATAGATCCACCTATATTCCCTTAATTTAGATTATTTGACCCATAAATGAATCTTTTTTTTTACAAAATTATCATTTTTTAAATTTTTAATACAACATATCATTCCTCTAGGTATTCAGTACAATTTCCGAATGATCTTCTTTCTCTTCCTTTCTCTTCAAATATATAATAATATCATCTACAAAGACTACCAAAAACAAATCAAGGTAATATAAGTGGACTATATTCATTAAATTCATGAAGATGGAATGGGAATTGTAATGTCTGAATGGAATAAAAATATAATCATAGTGTCCATAAAATGTACAGAATACTATCATGGGTATATCATCCTTCTTTACCCTCACTTTATGAAATCTATTATGATGGTAAATCAAGGAAAAGTGTAGAGCTCTGTATATTTGATAAAATAAGACATCAATATAGGGTATATGATACATATTATTGATCATTATATTGGTTATCTTTTGATAATAAATGAAGAGTTTAATCGATATATATTTCTTCTCAAAAAATAGACCCAGTTCACCCCATGGTGACATAGTTCACCCAATGAACCCCCTTTCAACATTCTCCAAAAGTTACTTCTTCAATTACTATAACTTGGTCATGTTCATTATATAGGGTGTCCATGAAATAGGTGTGGCACTAGGTATGAGTTTTATTAAGAAATTAACATCTTGTTTTGGTGAAAGACTAGGAAAAACTTATAAAATACATCAACAAACTCCCACCCAATTGGAATACCATCAATGTTGAGTTTCTCACCAATTATTTGAGATAAACACCCCTTTTGAATGGGAATCAAAACATATACAATGGAAATTATATCCATAAAAATTTTATATTTATTATCAAAAAAAATATGATCATAGGTTGGTTTATAATATAAGATGTGACATCCCTTCCTTTGAAATTCAGGTGGGACTTAGGTAGAGAAATATAATTCATTCCTAAAGTAATATGAAATTTAATTGGAGGAAGATTAAAAAGGTTTACAGGAATAACATTCTCATTAACATAAACAGAATAGGAATAATATACTTAAGATGTGATCATCGTACCATTAATGGTTTACATTAAAAATTAAACATCTAATAGAATTGTAGATTAATGAACAATACTGTGTAATTTTTATGATAAACATAAACTCAGTTAACTATAATCAAATAGGTTACATAAATATTTGAGCATATATATTACCACTAAAAATTTAACATTATAACTTCAATCCCATTATATTAAAAAAATGGTAGCATGAGCATCTAGAATTGTTAATTAGATTGATCAATCATGAAAACTGATTCACAGAATGTATAAATCCTAAATACTTGTTTTCAATTTCTGAAACCATATGCCTAAACATTTTTATTCATGGAACCCATATATTAAAATCATTAATGATGGTTCATAAAGGGTTTGTGAATTTCCAAAGCATATCCCTTGGGACTATTACACCTCGTGTGCAGTAAGGCCCATTATCATGCACCATGTGAAAATTGACTCTAGATCAACGCACCCTTTTCCCAGTTATTACCCATTGGTAAAACTATTATAGATCCACATACGATTTTAGTATCCTGATAGGGATTTAATTTCTTATAAATCAATCTCTAAATCCTTTACCAAAATTCTTGTATATTTTTCTATACATAGACTTATCCTTAAACAAATCCTTAGATATATCCCTAGATATCTCACTATGTTTTTTTTCATCCTAGTTAAAAATGGTAAGTAATCCTATTCTATGATTCTGATTATAATTACCCAAGATTTTCAAACACAAATATTACTTATTTTTAAGTGAATATTAAATAAATTGAACAAAATACAAGCATGTGGATTGTAAATGTTTAGTGTATTTATATATAGGTTATATAATATTCATATTTAATAAAATTCAGTCAATATATCCCATCAATATCTTCCCATTTAATACTCATTATATAAATACCATTATTAAACCTTTATTCAGAAACTATGGAATGGAAACATAAGAGAGGGCCATATGTGATTCTTTGTAAAGGTAAACTTGAAATATATCAATTGATGGTCATATGAAAGGGTAAGATAAGTATACAGGTATGATATTATGAACATAACTTATAATGTTCATACATAATCTATAATGAACTATGAACATGATCTATGATATAAAACATTATTATTTCCAAAATCATGAATCATAAGAGTGAAAACCCATCATAAATCAATCATGAACCATAATTTCATGTCATATAAGTGTTTCACCATCAAAATTATAGAAGAAATTTTATATTTCATGGTTAACATTTGAAATAACAACAAAATAGGAATTAATAACAATTTTCCATTGTATGATGTATAGAGAATCATCACATATTTCATATAGTGGATCAATCACCTAGACATGTTTCCCATAGTGGATCAAGCACATCAACCTATTTCCCATCATTATATCATGTGATATAAAACTTCACGCAATGCATATAAAGAAGATATAGGCCCCACATATCACATAATACAAACATTTGTATGCCAAAATGATCATATAACATTCATCATATTATAACCCATGAAAAATGAGTGTCATAAAAATTTCATTATGGCATATAATATCATTAAAACATTCATGAGGAAAATATCACTTCTATTTGAAATCACTTCATTAAGATAAAAAATTTACCGAATTTTAAGGAAAAAAGTTTCTTAAAAATTAATATTTTAAATTTTTAAATGAATCTTTAAATAATTAACTGTTCATTATGGTAAATTTTTTTATTTATTCTTCATACATTAATACCATGATTCCTTTCACATTTTCAATAAAAAGTAAAAAGTGCCTTTTCATAAAAGGATTGAAATATTACATTTAAAAAATTTTAAAAAAAATTCAAACATGGATAAATTTTTTTTAATAAATAATTTTATTAGATTAAAAAACTTCTCTAAAATGTTTTTAGAAAATATGGGCATGGAAGAAAGTGATTATTGACTGAGGAAATAAATAATGTCATGTTTTCTTTAAAAATTGTACTATTGGTATATTTAATCATGTAAGAGAGGAAAATAAAAGGGAAACATGTATTATAAATAAATTAACATATTATAAGAAAATAATATTTTCCTATTGAGTGTTATATCATATTATTTCATTATCAAAAACATATTCACAGAAATTATTGATAAACAATGAGATTGTAAAATAAAGCATTTACCACTTTTGTATCTTATAAATCATAATCCCCATGAATGAATAAATTTTAATGATAAATAAATTTTCATTTTGATTAATAAATATAAAATATAACATAAATAAAGATATGTATATACACATCATAAAATTACATAGGTTCATAACATACATTATGTCTCAAAGAATGCAATTTGAGAAGAAATTCCCTTACCTTAATTCTCAACTTCTTTCGTACACATTTACACCTCATATATTATCACTATATATTTATTAAACATATGTGAAGGAACCATAATTATCTACATAATAGCATATATTTTATTAATTATGACCTTTTACTAACTATTTATTAACAATTCCTTCCCAAATAACATTTCAAGTAATAACTATTTTGTTTTTCGTGTATGTTTTGGTTTGGTATTTCTGGTCCCTTTACCTTGATCACGGATACATTATATAAAAAAATTTAACCATGATATAATATAATTTATATTCATTATATATGAATTTACATAAATCCATAAATATTATATATTTAAAATTAATTACATTGTTTATGGAGATGATAGGTATTACATACGTAAGAGCACTGTTTCCATTTTTTTAATGGATAGAATGAAAGTAATGTATGTAATATAAAACATTTAAAGATTTATTTTTATGTCATATATATGACATTTATTTATTAAAAGTTTCCTTATTACCTTCCATGAAAATTGTAAATGAAAAAAAATCACATCACTTTGCGAGACTGTAGTTCCCTGTACACATGAGCGACATTATTGTATTCCCACCGAATGTAAAGTAAGAAGGTATATGTAATATTATAATTAGAAAATTATATTTTTTTATGTATACCATATATATAATTTAAATCCATTATTTAATCCTTTCAAGTGAGACGATGATGGAAAATGAAATAAATCTGTTTGTGAGTTGGTGGTCCGCTTTACACACGATCAACAGTTTCATTAACCATTTGATAGAAGAAGAGATAGATGTATCTTATTCAATTAAAATAATAAAATATAATTATATGTTATATAATTAAGTTATTATATCCTAATATTTGAAGAGTATTTTATAGAGTTGAAATAATAAATAAAATAAAAATTCTTGGTTAAGAACAACACCTCTTATTTGGATAACCTCCTTAAGTTAACAAAACAATCCTTTATAGATGAGATAAATAACAATACTATGTACACTATGATATGGTTATAAAATTAATGATGTTATTTCTTCATATATTTTCGTAAAAAATGGTTTTGGAAGTGTGAAATAAAGAGGATTGGCGGTTCACTTTTATAAGTTGGGGTAAGGACACACTTGAAATTTTTGAAAATAAAAATATGTATCCACATTTTAAATATTCTAAAAGGATGGAAAATTGAACATTAGGGAACCGTATATGTGATAAGGTTTTAATATGGTAAAAATGGGTATTTTTAGATGTTTTTAAGTCATTTATACCATATCCTTTAAGTTTAACCCCCCTATACACCCATTTACACCATAATTGTGGTGATAAATTTTTACTGTTTTTACTATTTATTTTGAAAATAAAAATTAAGTTAAAATTATTATATAATTTTAATACAAATTATTAGAAATATGTAATCTATTTTTATGAATTCAATTCAAATAAGTTGAAAATTTTAATTTAAAATTAAACCCCCGTGCATAATGAAAAATCCATTTTCCAAAGAGAAAAATTTCTAAATTTTAAAGAGTTTTAATATCAAAATTCAATATGAAATTGAGTAGAATGAACTATATTTTCTTATAAAATATTTAATTTTACTATTAAAATTATCTTAAAATAAAATGGATCTTATGAAACCTTTAAATAAAAAGGAATTTTTTAATAAAAATTAGTATTTTTTTATTGTTTATCCAAAAATTACTCTTTGAAGAAAATTATCAAAAACTCACTCAACGATAATTTATATATGTATATTTCCAGAAGTAAGTTAGTTTTTTAAAACAAATTTTATAAAAGTTCAATAAATTAACTTTATTATTTTTTCAAAAAAAAAACAATAATTTTTTTGGAAAATATTATTTCAAAAAAATATGTAGACTTTACTTAAAATAAAGTAAATTTTATAAATATGTTTTATTCATTTAAAAAATTATACTTAATTTTATTGTTTTGTTATTCATATTAACGCCTCATATTTTAATGGCTAGTTTTGAACTGTCTAGTATATCGTGTTTCTCTAAAATGTGGTTTTTCATGTAAGTAAGTCTATCAATGAAAATAAATTCATTCAAAATAAATTTCATAAAATCCCAAGGTGTTGCAATATTATATTTATTATCATATGTTATGGATATATTTCTTAGTGACTTTTAGATTCTAGGTCTATAATTATAATAGAACCCATGTTAAGCAGGGATGAATCGAGAAGGATATTGGTTGAACCAAGGATGATATATATTGATCGGAGAATGATATATGTAAAAAAAATATTGATATAACTTAAACTAAAATAATTATAGTATAAAATGATGGTATTATAATGTATGAAATATTTGGGTTAAATTTTCCTTTGGTTATCTAGGATACTTCTCTTATGGTGATAATTTTCAATCAGACATGTTATACTCTTTTTGTTTTAGTGATTTCTATAACCATAAGGAACAGATTTAACCTTGGGTGTGAGGGAAAATGAGATTAATACCTCAAATATCAACACATTAAAATGTAATTGGGACTAGTAAGTCTAGTTATTATTCTAAACTAACTATATATAATATGACAAACTTTATAAGAATATTTAAAATAATGACGTGCCAATGATGATAAGGATAAAGTCTCTTGAGAACTCAAGTGATATCAACGATAAGGTAATGGATATTCAACATAATACATGATAAAAAATATGGGCTTAATCACTAAGGGAATTTTCTCAAGGGAGTTTGAAAATAATTTACATCTCGTAAATGAGATCATCGAGAAACAAGTTATTGAGGGAAAAATAAGAATACAATGAAATAAAAAAAAATTATCCTAAGGATACAATAATGAATTGATTTTTTAAATGTTAGGAAATTCAAAACTATGTTAGATAATAAAAAAATCCAAGGTTTAAAGTGTATAATCGATACCAAATACATCCTAGATCATAGGAAGAAGGAAAAACCTCTAAAATGTTTTTTATGTAGATAGTTATTTTCCCAGAAGATTTTTCAATCTATGGGATTATGTATTATTTTAACAAGTAGGTTTTGAACTATAAGTAAGAAAAATTGGTGGTTTAATTATTATATTCATGGTATATGAAACATATTCATGGTTTTAATAATGTTATGACTTAAATATTTTTATCTTATTTACATATTAGGATTCCATTTTAGTGTTCACCTTCATTATGTAGATGATTTTTCTTGGCTTGGTCTTGTGAGTCACAAAGGTGTGACAACCACCTTTTCCACCTATTCTAGTGGACTGTTTATTTCCACATGGGGACATGATTTTCAGTGCTCTTCCCGGTGGATCCGTCTTTTGGGTAAGCCTCTTCCTTTTCAAAACCCTAGTGTCTTAAAGGGGATTAGTGATTGGCTTAGTTTTTTCTAGTTTACTGATAACTTTACATCTTGAGTGTTTAATCCCTAGTGTATGTATGTTTTGCTTGAAATGGATTTGTTAAGGGCTATTCTTCACCACCTTTAGTTGTATGTGGGTGGTGAGGATGGCTTATGGCAATGGATTACTGATGAATATGATGTGAGAGATTTTTTTTGATTCTTCCAAGGGAATTTGAAATCCAAATGCCGCCAGCATAGAGTTCAACATCGAAGAGCTCCCCCCCAGTTAGTGATACTTGGGTGGATGTGTCTCCCACTGCAGATGATGAACCTGCTCAACCTCCATCAATTGTCCTGGTACTGACTCCCATCCTCTATCTATGTTGCACTCTTAGTGACCCCTAGCTCCCTAGGTTATGTGATGAAGTATTTTTTTTATTGAGGTCCTATATGGTAAAGGGGAATAGTGGGTTCACAATAGCCACATGATGGTTTCCCCACGCTCTCATTATCCTACTAGGACTGGTGGGATAGTGCCTGACAGGGTCTCTAAGCATGGGCATGTGTCAAGAGAGGGTGTGAGTCTGGTGTTCCCCTCACTAGTATCTATTGTGGTGGTACTATCTACGAAGGATCCCAGTAGGTGTCCCATGAATAACGGTAAGAAAATTTTGGTTGATGGATATGGTTTTACTCTCTATGAATGATGGAATTCTAAAATTTAAAAGTATTATTCCTCCTTCTATGTTGGAATGGTTGGTCTTGAAGAGGGGAACCTCCCTTCTCATCCAGATAAGGAAAGAATTGACATTAAGACTTCATGCAGGCTAGCTTCAGAATCCCAGGGTAGGGTTTTGACCTATCAGGGTTTCAACCCCTCAATGGTTCCTAGAATGGATACATCCAAAGCTTCTTTATACATGGGTGGAAGTTCTGCAACTCATAGATCATGTTTTGGAAATGAGCTATATACTCTGTTATGCAACCATATCCTGAATATCTCTATTTCCACTCCACTCTCCCTCAGGGGATGAGTTGTAATGATGGATCTAGTGGACATAGATAAACTCACATCTAGGAGGAGTTGAGGGAGACCATGTTTCAAGTGATTGTTTTATGCATCCTAAGATAGAATAAGAGTTCGTTTATTGGGATTTGGTTTCTTTTTGATTTTTGAATGTGTAAGAAACCATACATAGTACATGGAGTATCCCTAGATTAGGTTCCAATGAAGGAAGATTTCCCAAATGTATTTTCATATGGATTTTGATGAATGAAAGGATATGTCTACTTCCATCAGTTCCAGACCTGTGCATCCTATCACAGGATAGTTTCTCATGTGTCCATGAGAAGTTGGAGGCTTGACTTAATGATGTAGGTTCTAGGGAGGGGAAGTTCCAAATAGTTTCAATCTGGGATGCCTTTTACTTTTTATGGTTTTATTAGGGTGAAATTGTATAGTCTCAAACTTACCTTTAAAAGTGACTTTTGAAAATAAAAAAATTGATTGAGGTAGAAAGGACTCATATCAAATTGTATATAAAGAAATTATTCTTCACATCCTTAATCAACCCACGATAAACTATCAGTGTACGGTTATTTAGGATCTCCCTAAATAAATTACCCACTTCACAAGGGTTATTATATTTTAATGATATAATTTTTTAATGGGGGTATAATTTTAGGTCCTGTGATTTTAATATATTTTTTTCTCTAATTAATTCAAATATGATTGATAGAATGGTTTGCATGCAATACCAAACCAAAACGAAACCATGATATGATTTGACCATTAAAACCTAGCTATTAAATTAATAATTATTCACAGAAGTATCCACATTATAAAAAATATTAATATATGTATATAAAAAGGTTATTTTACCCAAATTTACTTAATTCATTATAGAGTTCACGAATCTGTCTTTTTATGGGCTTCTTTTTTTATTAAAAAAATATGTTTTTATTGATAAAGGATTGTTTTACTAAAATATAATATTTATTTATTAATTATATTTTTAGTAGTTTTTCTTAGAAATAATTAATAAGAACAAATTTTATTTTAAAAACATTTTTTCCATAAAGAACTTTTCATTATAATTTATGTTTTTTTAATTCAATTTATAAATTTTATAATTTTAGTTGTAAAAACTGAATAATTTTTTTTGATTTATAATAATAATATTATTATATATTAATTTTTTGTATTTTTAAAAAATTATTAATTTTTTGGTGAATAGTGAAAATACCAATTTTAATTAAATCATAAATTTTAGGAAATTAGTGTATGAATACATTGAAAGTTTTTTAAGAAATTCACCTAAAAAAATTTATATTAAAAATTAAATTAAATCAATTTTTAATAATATTTTCAATTTATAAACTCATGCCTAACATTATGAAAATTTATGTAACATTTTAATGAAAATTTCTTTTCGACTATTTTGATTAATTAATTATAACATGAAAAAATTAACATTTTTATTTTTTTTATTATTAAATAAATTATATTTTATTTATAGTAATAATTTTAAATTAATTATTACTAATTTAATGGATAATTCTATCCAAATCATAAATATTTTTTCTTAGAAATATATTTATTCAAAAGAAAGTTTTTTTGAAGTGCATAATCTAGTGTTAAAATTAAATTTCTGTATATACTGTATTCTTATAGATTTGATGTATTTTTATAATAAATAGATATATATTATATAATGAGGATCATTTTATTTGTAGTATTTAAATTTTAATTACCTGCCAAATAATTATTTACCTTGGTAAAAACCAAAAAAATGTAAAGGTGAAAATTTTAAGAGTAAATGAATTTAAACATGTTTAAAACATGTATATAAAAACTTATTTGATCCTTGATCATCCAAAAAATCTTACGTTTTCGATTTTTGATCCATTAACTCCTAAATAGTAATAATAAATTATTGAATTGTAAATGGTGTTTCCAAAACTACCATTCTCTCTACTTATAAAAGGGACCCTGACCCCTCCACCTATCAATACATTAAAATTCACGTAGTCTTAACCCAAACTATTTTTTATTGTCTCATAATCCTTCTTCTCTAATCCTAGAATCCTTTACCATTCTAAAGGTTGAAGAAATGGTGCCTTGTTTTGCAATCCAATGGAGAATAGCCAAAGTGATAGGAAATATTTTTAACGACAAATTCTTAATTATTTTCTATTTATATAACAAAAAACCAATATTATCCATTAGATTATTATATTAAAAGTAATATTAATATTATATTATTTTTTATACTAATCGAATATCTATTTTACATTTTCCCCTAAAACCATTCCAAAAATAAAATCGTTTTCATGTGTATGTGAGGTTTAACACCTAAATGAATGAGATGCTATATTTTTCATCACTACCATTCATGGAAAGGACTCCAAGACCTATCCTCCACATCAAGAACAAGGTATGAAGTATAATATAGAAGGTAATTATATTTAATTATGAACTCCTATAAAATGGAACTCCCCTATTGAAGTATAATAATCTTATACCGACAAGCCACTTTAGAGGTCGATGAAAAAAAATAAAAACAAAATTGATCTAATAATATCCATTACAATACATGAAACTCCTCATGATCCTCATAGAGCAAGATAAACTAGTGCTATGTTGTCCAACCCAACATTACCCCAATTAATTAAAATGAGCAATCTATCTAAGAATGAATATAACAGAACGAAATCTCCATATCCTCTAAAAAATCCGCTATCTATAGATCCAAAATTGAGAAATCATTCGTCCACATACTATAATGTTGAGACTCTCATAGTGTCCTACACTTTTTCTCGTCATCATCAACCTCCACTATACAGTGATCCATTAACCCAACTAATTGAATGTATCTATCACAAACCGAACAAGGATAATGACCCAAATCCACACCTACAGAAGAAAAAATGTTAAGGACATCAAATCATTGTATTTAGAAATATTAAGGTCAATTTACTAATTCATTTTAACCTAATTTACCATTGTCTACCCAATTTAAATAGAAATGAAAACAATCATGATGTATGATCCTTACCTATGATTATATCCTTAAATTATAATCACTTTTCATGACATGCTTAGTAAATTTGAATGTAGTTTTTCTAGATCACAGGGGCCTCTAAAATCATGTGTCTTAACTAGCCACCCATATTTACATTATGTACTACGTGTAACTAATATTGTTTCCATACTAACCCTTGTATTTTCACCAATTCATATCCCCAAACACCATCTTATCTCTCATATATAAGTTTTTATGCCACTTTTCCCTAAACATATCCCCCCAAAGGCACCCCTCCTCGGTCAATATTAAAAATAGGGAAATAATGACCCCTGGATCCCACCTCCAATTGGTCTTGAATTGGATACTATCACTGAAAGTATATAGTCCTTACAATGGGATTCATTAACCTAGTATATAATTTTGAGGAGTAGGATAAAATATAAGAATCTCTGAACCAAAACCATGCATAAATTATGAATCAATTCAGATAAAAAATTTAATGTCATACAAAAATTTAGCAACTAATAGTGAAAAAATAAATCATTGATAGTGACCATGAAGCTCCAA
Source organism: Viscum album (assembly GCA_963277665.1). NCBI lineage: Eukaryota > Viridiplantae > Streptophyta > Magnoliopsida > Santalales > Viscaceae > Viscum > Viscum album. The sequence continues at coordinate 1,653,289,527 of OY728157.1, read as the reverse complement.
CAGCTCATGAACAAATCCATAAACAAGAAAAACCTTACACGATAACCAACTAGCTCCTTTAGAACTCTAAAAAATTTATTTAATGAAGTGTGATCATTACACATATTCTAAGTAGGATCCTCTCATAAACCTCTCACGCATGATGTGAAAGAATAATACTAAATCTTCGTGAAAAAAATAAAGAAACCAACTCATCACATAAACTCATAAATCTATTTTTATTTACTCACCATGAATCACTCACTAAGTAATAAATAGAACTAAACAATTCACATTGAATAATATATATATATAATTCACCCCTCTTACATTTCCTAATTGGTTAATCTCTTTCATGACCAAATGACTCATTCCTATGCTCATCCCATCTATAAGTCATCAAGTATCTCATGAAATTGTATGAAAACCAATTTTCCTCCTCTGCATCCCAACACAAACTTTTCATAATTATCTCATCCATATCCAAGTAGTAGTACAAGGGACACTACAAATCTAACGCTATTCATTATACCTCAATCCATCTCTTCACAAGCTTGGATATCCTTGGGAAGCGGTATCCACCATGGTCGAGTATAAGTATGTGTTATAACCCAAAGTTGTCACAACCCACAGATAAATGTATTGTAAATTTTAGATCTATAACATTCTACATGAATACAAACCATATACAATATGATTTTACATCCCAAACATACCCACATAATATACTATAGAAAAAGGGAGAGCAGTAGATAAATAGAATTCATCCATCTATTTTCTTACCATCCGTGATGTCAAAGAAAACTCCCAGTAAAAAATTTGGTTGTTTATTACCCTACCAACATGGTTGGTGAAAAGTAAAAAACAATAATATATAAAATATATTACAAAAAACCATAGTAAGGGATACTATTTATACTAAAACTCAGTGGTCGATGTCATCTCACAAGACACCCAACTTCCACTACTATGGTGTAAATCTCAATCACACACACAATAAATTATGTTGAATAAAAATTTAGTAATTATCTATTAATTAATATCAAATGGAATTTAGTATTGAGATTATTGTTTTATTCCTCTAATACAAGTGTTTTTGGTATAAAAGTTTTCGTATAATCAATTATTTCTTCATCTATAAACATCAAAACAACTCCCATTCTTTTGTTAATTTCATTTATCAATTAATAATAATTAGGGTACTCTACGACCCATCCTAAGATGTCACACCAAATGTGTTCTTTTGAGACATAGTTTCGAATTGGGTTAAATACTTAGTAATCCTAAAAAATATTATCTAATAAATTGACCATTTTAATGCACAAAGATGTAATGTATCAATGAGAAATCCCGACTCATAACTCATCTAGACTACCCTAGTGTCATTTTAAACACCATTTCACATAATATAATAAATCCTACCATTATCGGTATCACTACTATATCAATGGAAATTCCCACCCATTTCCCTCCAAATTTCTCAACCATGCTAGGTTATCAATAAATTGAAATAAGGTTGTAACCTTCTAAATAAAGTACACATAGAAACAAATCATCTATTCTGACACACAATTTCAAAGGAATATAAGGTCATAGCATCTTGGAATTCAATTATCCCTTAAAAAAATAGTGGACTCACCCATCCCAAACCAATTATCTTTAAAAAACAACTATTTTAATTCTCATGTTGAATTAACTGGTGTATTATGAATTTATTTTTATTTGAAATAAATAAAAGTTTAGTAGCTTCCAATAACTAAACATCACCCCTAACGAAATTTCAACAATAATTCCAAATTAAATAAATATTCAAGGAAGAAACAGATTCAATTTACATTACTTAATCATTAATTAATATTTTCATTCTGTGTTTAAGTTGTTTTCTAAATTTCAACCACACACGATAATACATGTATGAAATAACATGCATGAAATATCTTCCAAATAACAAATTTTCTAGAAAAAAAAATATATAATCAATAATGGAATGTAATAATTCTCCCCTTTAAAATTATTTATATCTAGAATATGAATATAATAATATTCATTACATTTTTCAATAATATTTCATCTTATAATTCCCATTAAATAATAAACATCCTCTAACATGTGATAATAATCCTAGAGAAATAACAACATATATACCATGTGAACTCATTAACTTGAATATATGAATTAATAATTTAAACTAAAACATGTGATTATAATTATTTCAACTTATTTTATGTTCACATAATTATTATAAAAAAAGTTAAGATTAATCCACTACAAGTGATTCCCTGTTTATGAATAGGATTAATGATCTAAATTATGATATTATTTTTTATCTCATTTAATAAATTTACATTTTTAAAAATAATAAAAACTTCATTTGTTAATATGATACAAATAATTCTACAATTGATTGTAATAATACCACCCCCACTTGGTTGAATCTCCAAATTGTTATCTAATTATATTTTGATCCATTTATCCAAAAAATGAAAATTGAAGCATGTTAAATATTAATTTTAAGAAAATAAAAGAGTATAATTAGATCCCATTGATGGAAATAAGTCCAAAAACACTCTACACCAATAATAATAGATAGAATGATAATTTCTTAATCCTGTAAACATTAGGTAAGAGCTAAAATTAATTACATATGGGTTGCAAGACATGAATAGTGATGTATGGATCACCTAATCTCATGAGAATAAATTGAGAACTCAAATGAGGTAATAAGTCTCATTTTTATTAAAGAGAATCATTTTAAGATATTTTCTAGAAACCCAGTAAAAATATTCCCTATTTAATTCACATTAATTTTATTTTTATTTTATCAGAATTTCACAACCATTTAAATCACATATCATTATGTAAGTAAATATTTTAGTCCATATTCATCAAAAAGGATTTAAAACACATGGTTTGTAGTTAATATTTCATTATTTTCATAAAACCATGCTTTAAATTATTTTTGGTATGAAAAAACCGAATTTCATGAAAAATCAAGTCTTTTAAGTGGAAATATAAAAAACGTAAGGGTATGATAAAGCTACCATTACGAATCTCCAAATTAATTATTGATAGATAATGGGAGAAGGATTTGTAATAGTTAAAAAAAAATTACCTAGTGTTAATGCATACTACCGAGCCATACCTAACTGATAATTGGACCCTTACATGGTGATAATTATAAGGTATGACCCTTAGATGACATTATTTACCCACATTCATAAACTAAACTACCTGTACTATAAAGAAATCGCCTTAAAACAATGTATATTCTTAATTATAAGATAATAATTCATGTCATTGTTTAAAAATATTATTTAATTTATATTTAACTACTTTATCAATTAAGGTCACATCAGATGTTTTGCTAATATTCGGCACAAATGTCCCAAGTGACATTGGAGGGTTGATAATAGTCAAATAGATCATGAGTATATAATTGGTAGAATAAATGTTTTTAATAATTATAATGATTTTTAATTAATTATAATTTTAGAACCAACCACGATAGAAGGTTATGAAAAATTAATTATATTAAAACATGGAAATTTTTATCCATATATATGCATGAATGAAATTTTAATTATTCAATGAACACAAGGGAATGAAGAAAAGTATCATATTATATATTAGGAATTGTAAATATGCTACACATGTCATATTTATTCATTAGTTCCACACTTATGACAATCTTTATTATGTGAAATGATAAATGAATCATATCTCTTCATCGAGGTATTATTACACACATATTCATGAATGAAATTATTATTTTTCAGTGTTATATTTATTATTTATAATTTTTCTATTTAGGATGGCCAAGTTATGGATTAAGTTTCATTTTTTCAGTTTTTTTTCATTTTACAGTTATTATTCATTATAGATCCATGATTTCTTCCATTACAATTAACCCTTACTAAGTATTTTTTATCACCCTTATTGGGTTTCCTTTCTCCAAGATTACACGAAGTGTATAACATTTTACATGCATGAATATTCTAGTGAGAATAATTTTATTCTTGAAAAAAAAGTTATTAATTTTTTATTCAAATTTAATTTAATACTTATGTATGTATCTAGTTTACGAAGACAAATAATATATTTGATCTTTTAAGATGGGACTCCATGCATCTTATTCCAATGTATTAAACCAATCACCAAATCTAGGATACTGGTTTCATGTTCGATACAGTTGTAATCAATGAAAGTCCAGTATAAACCTTAGGAATAATAATAAGGAAAACATATATTAGGGAATATAACCCTATGCTATAATTTAAGGATAAGTATAGAAGAATATACAAAAGTTTTGGTAAGGAAAATATTTTTTTACCATTCAATACATCAATGTATAAATACTATAAGTGTACATAATTCTATAACAGAGGTTCCTAATGTTAATAACTCTGAAAAGTTTTCATTTGGATAGACTCAATTGTCTCTTGGTTCATGATAATGGGCCTTACTTCTCACCTAGTTTCTCACTCTAGGGGGATATTCTTAAGATAATTAAAATTTTCTTCAGAATCCATTAAAGTATTTCAATGGATAATGAAAATGAATTTCCTAGTTTAATCCTATGGAGTATTAGAATAAAAATAATGTGTCATAATTTATAAATAATATAAATTATTTTATCTGTTTCTCGGTACAATTATTGTTGCTAAAACTGTGTTTTTCGGTTTTAGTCAGTGGATGGAACCCAAAGGAATAATATTAGCCTTGAATATGAATAAAAATGTTGTGTTTATAAGTAACCAAATGAGATGAATAATAGAGTGAATGATATTTTTATTATACCTAATTACTTTTCCCAAAATATTATTAACAACATATAACATACCAACTCTGAAACTCATAAAAGAATAAAAGGATGTAGTTTGTTAACATCTTGAGGAATGGAGATCTTGGTGGAAAGAGGGATTGATTTGCATAATGCCTGAAATATATAAGGATTAACCTAGGAAAGTGTTTCAATGGTATGAAGAAATGCTTTATGTGTGGAAAGGAAAGTCATAAAGAAAATAATTGCCAAGGAAAATGAAGTGTATAATGGAAACAAATAAATCTCACCCTAAAGATCAATTTATTGTTTGTTTTCTTAAATGTGGGAAACTTGGGAATTATATAAATCAATTACCTCTTCAAAATATTAACCCTTACATCACAGAATAACCTATATTGAAATAAAATAGATAAATTATATGTACACAACTGTATTACCCAAGGTTATTGGATATAAGAATTACGAAACATCTAAGGATTGTGTTAAATTTTAGGAGAACTTATGTCATTATTAACATAATGGTTATGAATACCATCTTGAAAAAATTATATTAATATGGACCATAAGTTAAAATATTAAAAAACCCTTTTTAAAAAAATTTGTGGTATGAATTTCACAAGATTAATGATATTTTAGGATAAATTTATAGAAATTATATGTATTAGTGAAAAATTTATTTGAGGAATAATTTCATTCTATTTTATACACATAATTTTAATGGTAATGATAACATTTATGGTTAATATGATCATTAATGACATTTTAATAATAGTAAAATACGAATATTAGGGTTGGGAAAAAAGGTTGAATAGAAAACAAATTTATTAAAAATATTCTTTGATGATTAATTTTATTTAAAGGATATATATGATTTTCCAGGAATTTTATAGTATATAAAAAGGATAACCAACATAGTGGGTGATAAACCATCACATTCATAAAGGTCATAGAGCTTAAACCCATAACTAATGGATGGTAATAGTTTAGCACCCCCCACTGGCCCACATGATATCCTTATTAATATATATCTTCTTAAATGACTTGAAAAATAAATATTGATGTCGAACCAATGGTGTTACTATTGGGGTTTAGAGATTAATTTATTACATTAAATAACTTTTGATAACCATTTTTATTTTGAAAAATTGTTAGCGATATAGGTAAAAAAAATATTTGTCTTTTATGGATGTTATGATTCATTAAAAGTGAAATTTAGAGTATTATGCATAAAAAATCATTCTTGGGTATTCATTTCTTAGAGTGAGTGATGAAATGGAAATTTATCAAATAAAGACCAAAGGATGGAATTATGATTATTAAAAATAATTGGATCAAATAATAACATTTCCTTATATTCCAAGATAGTAAAATAATTCCTCAACATTAGTAAAAGGATAATGAAACCAAAAATTTATCCTATTGAATTATTATCCAATGAATCAAATATAATTTTAAATGATCATAAATTTAAGGTATTGAGGCCCTTATATTTTCACATATTATTCAATTTATTTTGATAAATTTCATCAATAACTCTATATAATTAATTATTCCTTTCTTTAATTTCCATTTCCTCACTTTCCACCAATGTTCTTATACTTAGAGACCTAGTTAAATGTTATTCCAAATGACCTCGGTACTTCCCGTTATCTCATATTAATAGGATATTTTATTAAGACATTTACAATGTGGTATTTCAACAATGGTATTTCTAAATTTCAAATCCTTAATTATCGATATCATGTTTAAATTTTGGAGAATAAATTTATTTATGTTAGGTAAAATGTAACACTATATGATTTTGAAATATGAACATCATATTTGATAGTTTATATGAAACAAAACACCAAGAGTAAATAGGAATATATCATCTCAATAATCTATTATATATTATTTATATAAATTAAATCTCTTAAATAGATTGTGTTTCCTATAACACTATATTTAGCTTATATTACTTTGAATAACTGAGTTTACCTTGCATTACACAAAACACCGAGTGTTAAAGAAATGGGAAATATTATTAAAATATTATTATTTAATATAATAGTTATAACATAAAATTTAAATTTTAGGATATGAATGGTGCTAACTAAATTAGTAAAATTATAGTTATCTATTGATTAGAAATAAAATAAGAATCATTTAAAATAAAAATAAATGTTTTCTGAAAAACTGTATTTTCTATAAGTCAGTATAGTCATGATATATGCACATAATTTAAAATTAATTCTTGACACTTATAAAAAATTTATTGGAAAAATAAAATTCATTTTTTAAATTTTAATTCCAAAATTATATTATGGTTAATTTTTTTATATTTTTGAAATGTTTCATTTTTTGATGAATAAGGTAAAATAATGAATTATAATTGAAAATAGACTTTTTGTTTAAATAATTTATTATGATAAAAAATTTAATTGTTTTTAAATTCAAACTAGAAAAAATTTATATCAATATATCCAATTTAGGACATTATAATCATTTATTTATTGAATTTGGTTACAAAAACCTTGCAAATGTTTGAACATTTTCTCTTCAAAACCCCACTTTCTCGTCATGTATATAAGATTATTTTTAAATTAAATTTTACCACTAATATGAATTGAATTTTGAAAAAAAATTATAAAATATCTAGAATAATAATAATATACAATGTCTAATAATGTCAAATTGATTTTCTATTAAAATGAATAGTGAAAACCATAAAAATTCATTATCATGATTAAGTTAAAAATGGATTTACCTAAGGTTAAACCGAGAAGACTAGAGTTAAAAATGACCTACCAACTTGTCCAAAACCAATTTTATGGAAATATTTCGTCCTTATACCTTATAGGTTTTATAATTAATCATATTTTTATGATTTTTTCCTGATAAAAAGATGGATATGATTGAATCCTTTCAAACTATTGCAAGTGTTTCATTCCTCTCACTTATAAAAGTCCACCCACTATACTCATTTATTTACACCTTAAACCCATTTTCCAACCATTACCTATCCAAATAAATTAATAAATTCACCAAAATAATCTTATAATCCTTATTTTGGTCCTAAATATGACCTAGAATGGCCATTTATGTAAACCTAAGTAGGATTCTTCAAGAATTGGTAACATTATTCAACAAGCATTTTCATTTTTTTCCTTCACCACCTTAACTTTTCATTAAACCATGCTAGTATAACAACCTAAGTATATCCAATATACATATATGTTGTTATTTTATGGTAATTCCCTTCAACTACCTCCACTTCCATTAAATGGGTTACAAAATCATTATTCGTGTGTAAAAAAGATTACAAACTCACAATTCGGTGTCATTCATTTTTCCATTACCAACTTTCACAGTTGGGTATGAGGATGGATATACATTATATATATGATATTTATAACATTATATTACATAGGGATTCATTATATCATATATATATATATATATATGAAATTACATTCCTTAGGAGATATGATATTGTCGCATGTGTGTATGGCAGACTACCACCTTACAAAGCGATCTGATTCATTTTTCACTAATGCTTTACATAAAATGCGAGGAGGATAAAGTTAATTAATATATGTTATATACATTAAATAATAATGACATTGAAATATTTATAATTTGGAAAATAATATATATATATATATATATATATATATATCATTCTCTTTCTTACCTCTTCACTCAATGGAAGATGATTTCATTTTTTGTGTACATGTGGAAGCCTTCAAAAAACAAGGTCACTCTATTTTAATCAACACACCACTTGTATGATATATATTTATATAAGTATATTTAAAGAATTAATATTTTATTTATGATATTATGATCATTATATAAAGATAAAACATTACTTATCTCCTTTCAATAATGATTATTGAGAAATAGAAATGTCACTCATGTGTATATACGGCCTAACATCTCCATAATTTTAACATACTTCATTTCTCAAAAAAATATTTCATGATTGGACTTAAAATTATAATTTATTTATGAATAATGTAGTTAGGTTATAATTATTATTTTAGAGACTATGCAACCATATAATATGTGCAATAACAAGATTTTTCATAAATAAACATGCATGGGTAAACAAGGTAATTAACACATGAAACAATGAAAATAATGAAGGATTGTTAATGGGTGGGTGATAAGATGTTGTAAAGGATAATATATTATATTATAAATATTAATAATTTTTTTGAATAAGTTAATAAAGTGTTTAAAACAACTATACATCAGGTTATATCATGTTCAATCAAAAGGAAGCATGAGGTAAGGGACTTCATCTCAATTTCCCTTCATTGAGGCATATTGTAACGTTATGCACCTAATTTATTTTATATGTATTATGTACTAAAACATTGAAATTTTGTATCATTATTGATTAATAATTCTTGGTGTTTTATATTTTAATTTTAATTATTTCATCCAAGGGTATTTGAGAGGAAAGATACTAAGTGGTAAAGAAAACCATAACTCAATTTATTTTTATTAGTTTATATTACTTCTTTATTTTATTTGATAATCAATGATTCTATATGTAATGAATTTTTATTATATTATATTGTATTTCCAATTTTTTATGTGGAATTATATTTTATACACATAATTGATTCATTTATTAATCACTACAACAAAATCCGGTCCTAGCGGCGGTTTTTTTTCCTGTTTAGCGGCGGTTTAAACCGCCACTATATTGTGTGGCGGCGGTTTACAAAAACCGCCACTAAGTTTGGTGTCGGCAATCTATTAGCGGCAGTTTTTTCGATTCCGCGGCGGTTTTAGAAATGTGTCGTAGATCCGTCATTTAGCGGCAGTTTCTCTTCATTTAGCGGCGGTTATATGGGTATCTGAAATTTTTTTATTCGCGGCGGTTTTAACCGTCGCTAAATTCAGGCGTTTGATGCGCCTATTCTGCGGCGGTGAAAACCGCCTCTAAATATCAACATAATATATTTAGCGGCGGTTAAAACTGCCTCTAAATGCTGCCCAGTTCATCATTTAGCGGCGGTTTTAACCGTCTCTAAATGCTCACAGGTATGGCATTAGCGGCGGTTAAAACCGCCGCTAAATGATGAACTGGAAAAAAAAATATATTGGATCTACTCCACCACTGCCCTAAATTTTCCAAAACCACAGCCAATGATACTTGAATGATTTAAACACAATATAGTGACACTGTGGGTGTCACAAAATCTTCACAATCTAACTTTATCCCAATAACATTCACAATAAACATTAATAGGGTTATAAGATAACCAAAACAACCAAAACATAAAGACTTTTGTTGGACACTCAACCTAAACCTCAACCAAAAGATCCAACATTGAAAATAAACAAAAACAAAAGAAAACTGTGGTCGGCGTGTGACATTCTCAGATCTAAAAAAAGCTCATATCTTGGAATTAATTTTGATTTTTTTCATAGAGGACACATCCATGATTTGTTAATTTCTTCCTTTAAGTGTGTTAACCTCATAAAGAAATTGACAATTAGTGGTAACATTGTCTCCAAGATTGACATAAAAAAAATCCTTCGACACTATAGATTAGGGCTTCATGTGTAATGTTCTTTCATGTTTTGGATTCAATGAAAAGTTTATTAGCTAGATCAAAACTCTTCTTGGGTGATACCCTATTTATATCTTAATCAATGAATACCTAGAGGTTTATTTTTGGTTCTCATGAGGGGAAATACAAGGATACCCCCTCCCAAAAATCATTTTTACCATTATAGAAGACCATCTCAGCCATATTTTATTCCATATGGTTGATAATTGTGACTTGAAACCCATCATGGTATCACGAGGTTCTTCAGAACCATGTCATCTCATTTTTGTTGAAAACATTATAATTTTTTCTTAGGGAGTTATGAGGAATATCAAAAACATCATGAAGGCCCTTCTTCACTAAGATTGTTTCTTAAGACAAAAAATAAGTTGGGGAATTAGTTCATATACATTAACAAGAATATCTCAAATCCTAAAAAAATAATATTGATAGATGATGTGGGTATTAGGGAGGGATCTTTACCTTTTACATATCTTGGAGTTTCCATGTTTGGGGGAAGAACACACGCCTCCTACTTTATCAATATTCTCAGTCATATTTAAAGAACTCTGGCCTCTTGGAAAGAAATATCACTCTAAATGGATAGAATAGATTTCATTTTTAAAGCATGTTGAAATATAAAAAATGGTATAATCCTTCATTGTTTACTCATGGACCACCTTGGTCATTAAAACCATTAATTCATTGATAAAAAAAATTATTTGGAGTGGGATTATATTAGAGAGAAATACTATTACAGTTTCATGCAAACAATGTTGTATGACCTATGCTCTCAGGGGCCTTGGGATCACGAATATGACCCTCTTTAATCAGTCTCTTCAAACTAAATTTATTTTTAAATTAATCAAATCCAATTTTGAAGCCTTGGATTTTCTCATATCAAGGATTGTTTAAGAACTAAAAAAAAGTAAAATTATGCTACATGGAATCCTTAATATGGCCTGGTCTTATGGTAATATTTCACAAGATCTTATAGAATTCTCATTAGATGGTCAGTGTTAACTCTTCTTCAAATTCTAGACTGCCAATTGGAATGGAATCCCACTCATGGAGTGGTGTAAAAATTTTAAGGCCACGACAGAGCCTTTTATCATTAACCTTTCATGCCTTAGCCATTTATGGTCATGGGATTGGTCTTTTAGTGTGATACATATTGGATATGGATCCAATAGGGGTATGAATATGGGTTATATATATGGTATTCTCATTGGATGTGGTATCATCACATGCATATTGCATTAAGAATCTTTTTGTCAACACATGAGGAATCCAGAACACAATAAATAAACTGCATAGAAGGAAACATGAGAAATAAAGAAAATGTTAGGACATGGAAATGTTTGGTGGCAACTATGTGCCATAAATGTTACATATACAAACCAACTGTTATCATACTTGTTCAACACATCAACAATACTACTACTCATCATCTGATGCTGCATCGTCACCCTCTCCACCTTCATCTCCACCACCTGCCGCCACTTGTAAGAACATTATATTGAAAATTAAATATTGTTGCATATTTATAATAAAAATTAAAACCAATAAAAGTTTCCAAACTAAATGATTTTGATTTTTTTTTGATTTACCTGCTCACCACTACCCGATGCACTACCACCGGGGGCATATCTGCTCATATGCTGACGTATTTCAAGCAACTCTTTCTGCAAAGTAGATATCTGATCCCCCTGCTGGTGAACTGTGTTTTGTAGAGTAGACATCTCTCTCTGAGCATCTTCAGGTATGAAATGACTATAACCATGAGTAGATGAGGCCGAAATCCCTGATTTCATGTGAAAGACCTCAGATGGTACGGGTCCCAAACCCATCCCGCGCACTCTACCCGGATGCTCCTTCCCAAGGACTTGACCAACCGGGTCATCCTGGGAGACTGAGTAGGATTCCCCAGGATTGGCATCCCATATTTCTTTAATTTTTTCCTATAAATCAAATATCAATATATATTAACACAGTAAAAACTGATATTAAGTTTTTATAATAAATAATTGACTTCATACCCCAACTTCTCTGGCAGGTTCATTAACAAAACTTCCATCTGTTTTTTTATGAACATCCAGCCACAGTTCGGTTCGGGATGCTTCATGCCCTAAACTCTGTGACTGCATTGAACAAAGATAAATCATCAATCAAATATGTTAAATAGATAATATTATCTTATAAATATTTAAACTAATTAAAAGATTACCAATGACATTCGGCTTCTTGAAAAGCTTTTTGAACCCGCATTGTGCGGGATTACCTGCTTCGCCCGGTTTGAAGCATTCTTTCTTGAGAGATCCTGAAATAAATAAAATTCAATTTAACAGTATTGTATTCAATGTCTATCTCCTCTTCATGTACATGTATAAATGTAAAATGAGGATAATATAATAATATATATTTCAATACCATCCACTTCTCATCACGATGTCTATCGACAAAAACCTTCCACTGTTCTTCGGTACCCCATTGGGTATCTTCTCATACATCTGCTGCACGGTCAACGAAGAATCGTTGACATCACACCACAACCTCCATTTGAAATCTTTCCATTTTTTCCAAGATTTTTCAATGTCCACTTCCGTGCTATCACATCAGCAATGGTAAAGTGGAAGAACATCTGTATACATAAATTCATTTTGAATATATTAGTAAAATGACATTCAATTAAACCATAAAGTAATAAAATTACCTTTATCTGAAAATCATAAACTTAATTTTTCCAGTTTGGAGGCATATGCCTCCAATCATCATACGAAATAGGCAGGGAAACGGGCTCCGCTGCCAGCTGACCTATAATCTGACCAAGTAAACCTGCGGCGTCAGCCGTCGGGACCCCATAAGAATCAAATGGCACCACTATCTTCTTGCCATGCATGTTCCAAACATCAGAACTTTTTATGTCTTTTTCCACGGTTTCATTATCTTCATCTGTAATGAGCAAACAATTACTATAAACAAAATGCAATAAATTTATTTAATTAAAATTTGTACCTATGACTGCGACCCTCCAGAATGTCCGTGATGAACTGGAGGGGGCGTGTCACTGCCCCACTGCTGAAGCTCCTGTAGGGGGAGGCGATGACTCATCCTCTAATGAGGCATCCACTGATGGTGTCAGAGATGGTGTAGGGGGAGATGATGCCGTGGGGACAGACGGATCGTCATCTGTCGCAGAAGAAGAAGGAATAGTGTACCGCTTCTTCCTTGGCATTCTTGTCGTTTAATCAAATAAAATTAAGTTCAGAATATATATTTCAAAAAATTTATGCAGAAAAAAAATTAAAAATGATAATAGATGCCCAGTATTAACAAACAAAATATATATAACAATGATAATGAATGACTACAGAAATGAAACAAGTAGTTGCTGAATGAATAAATAATTGTACATACAATCATTTTCCCCTTCAATCATGTCGGTTTCCTGCTCCATTGCTTCATCCACTTCATTCATCCTTGCTAGACCAATATTTTCAATATCATGATGGACAAATAATTCTGCTTTCTGTTGTTGATGAAATTCAATTGCAGAGGTAAAATCTTCCACTTCATCACCCATATCATACAAATCTCTTTGTATTACGTGACTAACTACACCCCACCCCTAATCCACAACATCATTCACATAATATACCATTTTTGCCTGCGATGCTAAGATATATGGATCATGCAGTTCACGATCACCAACATCCATAAAGCGAGAGAAGTTTACAGAAGTAAATTGCAAGGAATCTATTTTAACACCTCTGATAAAATCGACCCATTTTCATTTGAATAAAACAACAGAAAAATGCCCGTGGTAGTTTAATTCAATAATATCATGCAACTTTCCATAGTATTCCACTTCAGCAAATGTAAAAATACCACTATTCTGTGTTTTTAAACCCACTTCTCGATCCACTGTACGAAATCTAAAACCATTCACATTATAAGCATTGAACTTTCTAACTTGTTTTATAGGACATCTAGCAAGAAACTTCAAATCTTCTGAAATGTCAGCTCGAGTATCAGTATTCATGATCTGAAAAAAAAATATAATTTAATATATTTTCAAATTGTATGTGTCAAAGTAATATTCGTATTTATTGCAATATTTATAAACTTACACATCGTGCAAACCATTCTACTAGCTCTTTATTCACAGCTTTCATTATATCTTTTTCATTTCGTGTTCGGCTTCTCATTCGTCTCTTTGTTTGTATCCTCAACTCTTTAATAAATAGATCTGCAATTTCACTATTCAGCAGCACATATCTATGTGCCTGTAATAATTCCAATTCTGTTAGTGTCGCGTATGAGGTCCTCCCAACTGATCGGCCAATAGCAGGAAATATTTTTGATTTCTGATGCATTTGAGATTGAGTTGATGTGTTCTCAACACGTCCAACTCGAGTAAATCTTGTCTCAATATCATCCAAATATCTGGAACAAAAGGTGAGACACTCCTCGGCCAAATATCCTTCAGCAATAGAGCCTTCTGGTTGAGCTTTATTTCTCACATATGCTTTCAAATGGCCAAGATATCTGTGAAAAAAATAATAATATTATGCATTTATTTAAATGCCAAAAAATGTTTACTTAATTGGAATAATATAAATAAAATACCTCTCAATTGGATACATCCATCGATAATGAACGGGGCCTCCTAATTTAGCTTCGTCAACCAAATGCACAGTTAAATGCATCATGACAGTAAAAAACGATGGAGGGAAGAACATCTCCATTGCACAAAGGGTCAATAAAAACCTCTCTTGTAGGTTATCAAACTGAAATGGATGTAGAGATTTCTCACATAACTGTCTGAAAAATGTGCAGAAATGGAGTACAACAACAGTAACTTTTTCAGGTAATAATGTACGCAATGCCAATGGTAGTAAGTGTTGTAACAAAACATGTGAATCGTGACTTTTCAATCCATATAACTTATGATTCTTCAAGTCAACACACCTCGAGATGTTACTCGAATACCCATCAGATACCTTCACATTCTTTAAAATTTGAAGGAATGTATCTTTATCCCTATTTTTCAATGAAAAAATGGTCGGAGCATACTTTTCATTCTCATCTGGCCAGAGATCACGTTTTATGTTCATTACTTGTAAGTCTTTGCGAGCATTGAGATGATCCTTCGACTTTCCATGCTCATTAAGTAATGTGAAAATCAAATTATCACATACATTATTCTCAATATGCATCACATCAAGATTGTGGCGCAAAGAATTAAATTCCCAATACGGAAGTTTGAAGAATATACTTTTTTTCTTCCATTGTTGCGTTCTGATTTCACTTGACGATGCACTTCGCACTCGTTTTCCGCTATCATTCAAATGATGAACCTTCCCAAATTCTGTTTTAACATTTTCAAGCTGTGTCAATATTTCAGAACCGGTTAACAACTTTGTAGGTGGTCTACGATCAATGCAACCATTAAATTTTGATTTGTTCAGCCGAAATCTATGAGATGCATCAAGAAATATTCGATGGCACAAGAAGCACCATTTTCTACTGTGAGGTAGCCATTTGGGCAAAAAATCAAAGTTACAAACGGGACAAGCCAAACCCGTATAAGTGTTCCAACCAGATAAATTCCCAAGCCCAGGGAAGTCACTAATGGTCCACATTAAAGCAGCATGCATTTTAAACATTGTTTTAGAAGAAACATCCAATGTCTCAACACCGTTGCTCCATAACTCCTGCAATTCTTCAATCAAAGGCTGCAGGTATACATCAATATCATTTCCAGGCATTTGTTTTCCAGGAATAATCATCGAAATGATAAAAGATGTTTGTTGCATACACATCCACGGAGGAATATTATAAGGGATCAAAACAACTGGCCAAATGCTATAACTCGTACTCAAATTCCCAAATGGTTTGAATCCATCGGCAGCCAATCCCAATCGAACATTCCTAGGATCAGCTGAGAAATCTGGATGTAATGAATCAAATGTCTTCCACGATTGGGATTCTCGTGGATGTCTCATTAACCCATCATTGTTATTATCTACAGCATGCCACTTCATGTGTTTGACGGTTTTTGATGACATGAATAATCTTTGCAATCGAGGCTTCAAAGGAAAGTAACGCAAAACTTTTCAGGTGTGTTCCTTTTCTTCATCTCCGTGAAATTATGTTCAGTCATACTTCCAACATCACCCTTTGACTGCCATCTAGAAGAAGAACATTTCTTACAATTCTGTCTACTTGAATCCTCTCCCCAGTAAAGCATACAATCATTGGGACACGCATGTATTTTTGTATAATTCAGACCAAGCTTGTTAACAACTTTTTTCATATCATAAAACGATTCTGGGATTTTTGCTTCAGGAAATGCATCACGAATCAATTCCAATAACATGGACATTTCTTTATTTGTAATTCCACATAGACATTTGATATGGTACAACTTCAGTATAAATGAAAGCTTTGAATATTTCAAAAACCCACTATACAACTCTTGATTTCCATCGTCAACTAAATCATGAAATGTATTTTCCTCACTGAAGTTTTCCCTTACATTTGGCTCCACAGAATCAAGAGGATCCAATGATATGTTACAATCTTGATCTGCTTGTGTTACAGTCTCGAAAACATCACTTGTCACATTGCAATTTGTAGCACCCTCTTCTGGTTGTTCTGATATGTTTTGATGCTCATAGTGGTGTCTTGCAGTGCTGAATGCATCATTTATGAGGTTTTTCATTTCATTTTCCATTTTCGAAGAACTTGGGACCTCATTCTGTGGATTAACATCAGTCCTCAATCTTTCTGTATTGTTTGATTCTCCATGCCAAATCCAACACAAATATTGCTCAGGGAATTGCTTCAGTATTAAATGTTCATAAACTTCATCTCTCTTCAACCACGTTCTAAATTTACATTTAGGACATGGACATCTTATTCTCCATTCAACGGATCGATTAGAAATTGCAAAATCTAAAAACCCATTCAAACCCTTAACATATTGAGGTGTGTTCCTTGGTAATGTGATCCAGCTTTTATCCATGTATATCACAATGTGCCTACACAAAATATACGATAGTGTAAGATTATTGAAACATAATATAATAAAGATGAACCATTGACCATAAAGTATGAATAATATAATAAAGATGATTAATTGACCACATTTACCATTTCAGACCAACTGAACAAGTCTGGTCCATATGAGACAGCGTCAGCACCTCATTGAGGAGCAATAAGAATATCGGGATATACACACTTATCATAACACCATCGATCACACATTTATGTTGCCTCAAACAACACCCCATTGATGTGTGATCGAAAATGATCATAATGTATTTTAAATCAAGTTAACTACATTCACTGAAACCATTTTCACAATGGGTAATGTTTGTTTTATTGTTCTAGGGAAATCTAAATGGCCACATTTAAGTTTTGGGGTTCATCTTGTGATGGAAGCATGAGACATGGTGTTTGAATTTCTTGAATAAATTAGTGATAATGACCCTCCTAAGGTGGAGAGAATTATGTTAGTCATGGAAATGTGGAGAAAACTATAGAGTGGATGTGGAGGAATCAAGGTTCCAAATAAAAACCTATAAGGGACATGTTTGGGGGTTCTTAGGGAAGGCCCGGTGGAACTTGGATATGGTGTGTGTAGGTGATGGAGGTATACCTTAAGTGAGAAGGCTTCGTGTTTGGGTAGAGGGGCGACATGCCAATAGGGGAAGTTGGGAACCAACGGAGCGAGTTAGCAGGAATGGAAAGACATAGTTGGATAGAAAGGGAATGGATGTGGTGGGCTGCGAGGCACTTCAAGTTAATGTTGAAATGATAAGTTTATCCTAGTAATGTGAATGAGTTTTGAAGAAGAACCAAGTAGTCCTTGGTTGAGATATGGATGGTGAAAGTGTGACAAATCTGGGTAGTTTTGGAAGAAATAATGAATGCTAGAATTGGGTGGAGTTTTCATGGATGTTGTGAGTTGGAAAACATGTTAGGGAAGTTTTGAAGGTTGAGTTGAGGTTCTGTTGACCTCTTTTATGATGAGTGAAGTTCTCAAAACTAGAAAATTGTGGTGACGAAGTAAGTAATATGGTGTTGAGAACCATGGAAGGAAAGTAATCGATTAATGGTGTGGCTAGAGTTTCAAGTTGGATGGTCTCAGGTAGGAACCATATTAGTGTATTAGTTTTGGTGATGGGTGTTGGATCAGGTTTTGGATGGTTGAATACCTTGAGATGAAGGTTATGCTTGGTTTGTGCTTTGGATGTTTGAAATGGAGTGAGGCTGTTGGGCCTTGAGTTCTGGATTGATGTAGGTCAGAATTAAAGAGTTCTCAATATAATATAAGTAAAAAATTGAAAGTAAAGAATAAATCAATGTAAATTGAGACAATTTACTCCCCCTTTGTAATAAAATTATTATTCCACACATATTACTCCACCTTTGGGATTATAAAAAATAAATCATAAAGGGTGAAAGAATAATAAATATAAGAGACATATAAATAAGATTGAAGTGTAATTTTCATTAATTTTTCAAAAAGATTGAACATTATCCCTATGCGAATCTAATCAGAATCCGAATTAGCAGAACTAATTATTTAGAAGGGGTAATGGGATCCTTCCCTTTTCGAATATCAGGAGGAGGATCATAACTCTAATGAGTATAAATAGGTATAAGAATGGTTATTTATATGAAAATAGTAATAAACTGGATAAGTTGTTGAGAAATTATAAGACCAAAAGGTTTTCTTGGAGGAATTTAAAATAAACTAAATATGGTCTTGGTATAGGTAGGGTAGGAGGATCTAACATAAGAGTATTGGAAACCTACATATAAGGTTCCAAAAGACTTGTGATATTGGTTACAACCCTTATTCCATTCTCCATTTATTGAATAAAGACATCATTTTCTGAAAAAGAAATTATCTTGTAGCAGAGTCATTTCCAAAAAATTCTCTACCATAGATTTGAAAGAAACTACCAGAGGTGGAGTTTTCAAGTCTCTAACAAATTATAGAAAATGAGTTTTAAGGTAATATTTAGTGTAAATTATTTTCAGATAATATATTATTTCACCCTTGGTTATATTGTTTTCCTTAGTAGACCTGTTTGTTTCTTCCTTAATCAAATGAAAGTGTTTCTCACCATGAGTATAAATATCCATTTGAACTCGATTTTCCATATACTTTACACTATATAGAATATCTTGAATATATTTATGGACTAACATTCTAATTAGATATTTATTAACTAAAATAGGAGGTGTAGGAGGAGGCTCTAAATAATAGTTATAAGGTTGATAAGGGTTGGTAATCATAGATAGATACCTTACATCCATGGTATCTATAATATTGTTTAGATATACTTATAGGGATTCCACATGACTTTTAAAACATTCTATTTCCTTTATGAATGATTGAAATTCTTGGTACTGATGGCCTAACATGAGAAATAACTTCAGATGATGGTGAGAAACAACCTTCTAAACAATATATTCTATATCTTTCCATCGATCAATATTATTAAAAAAATTGATACACATGAAAATTTTATTTAACATCTCTAAACATCATTCTTAAAATGAATGAGATCTCTAGAAGTGAGGTAAAAAATAGGGATTAAATAAGGTCAAGACTCTTTATATTTAGTAGATTTAGCTTTAGTAGAATCAAAATTAGTAATGAAGTAATGAACATAATTAGAATAATGAGAAATAATATCAAGAATCTATCTCTAGATTATTCTTTCACTGAGAATACCCTATGTGGTCTCTCAATTTCCTTCAAAAAGACCTCATATTCTTCACTAGAATCATCCCTAGCTAGAACCTCAATTCTATAAGAAGATTAATAGACATGATCTTCCCGAGAAGTGTTCTTAGGAGCATATATATGAGAAGGCGGGGTTTCCAAAATCTTCAATAGGTCTTTAGTAGAGTCAAGTCTAATTGGTCTCTCAAAAAAAGATGTATAAGGAAGCCTAGGCTCCACTAATTATTCTTTCCTTGTGTAAACTATAGAAGCTCATTATGCAATTCCTTCTAGGTTATCATGATTATCTTTTATATCATTTTAATTAGCCTTATCAACTTATTTTTCCTCTTTTTCAACCTTATTTACACCATTCTTAGGAATATATACACCCAAATCCATGAAATGGTTATCTATTGGGGCTTCATATTCAGAAGGAAAGGAATAAAAAATGTGAGCTCCACCAATCTAAAACATAAGTGGACTCTCCACTATAGTAGAATAAAAATACTTATCACTTTTAGAATATGTAATAATTATTCTAAACAACATTGAAGTTTGAAATCTCTCCTTGGAGATGAATTATCTCTTATTGATTTATCTCTCATGAGAAAAAAAATAACTATAGTAGGCTCAAATAAAACATTAGGATGTTTTTGAGCTTTATTAATATAAGGTACTTATTATCTCATTAGTTCTAACATATCATGAGATTCATGTACATGATAATTTTCTTGGATTTAATCAAAATATCTTATGACTTATACAACCAAATCTATAGTTTGGGATTCATCCTCATCAGAGGATTAATTAGAATCAACAATTTTATCTAGTTCCAAACCATGATAAATTAAAACCCATATCCTAGAGGGATGATAGTCTGGATTGAACATCTCTTAGAGTCTCCACTCATCAAATATCTACATTATTTTATTAGGATTACAACTAATTTTTATCCTTTTAGAGGTAGTCCAATTTAAATAAACACCACTTGGAAAAACATTCTATAAACTCCTAAAGTAACTTAGTTTATCCCTTCCAGTATAATAGAAATAAACTTTGGATAAAGAAGTGTATTGAATCTGGAAAAAGGTTTATTCAAATACTCCATACATGTCATTAAGATATGAGGTACACTAATCTCAATTCCATGAACCATTAGATATAAAAATAATAAATCATGAAACCTAAACGAACTAAAATATACCTTCCTTAGGAGGAGGTCTCGGGGTCGCCGGAGGAGGTCGCGGGGTCGTCGGAGGAGGTCGCGAGATCGCCGAGGGGTCACGGGGGGCTGCGGGCGAGGGTTGCAGCACACGGGGTCGCCGGAGGAGGTCGCGGGATCGTCGGGGGGTCGCGGGGGGCTGCGGGCGAGGGTTGCAGCACGCGGGGTCAGGGGAAACGGGGGTCGAGGTAGGGAAGGGTCGGGGTTTTTTTTTTAAAAAAAGGTTTAGCGGCGGTTTATTAAAAACCGCCGCGAAACGTATTTCGGAAAACGTTTAGCGGCGGTTTTGTGAACCGCCACCACAAAACCGCCGCTAAACACTGTTTATTTTGTAGTGAATTCTCACGTCAACGTTATGATCATTTTAATGCTTTATTCACAATCTCATTCTAATCGATATTGTTTATACTTGTATTTCCATTGAAGGTAAATACTTGAATATTATCTAATTAACCCATTTAATTTTATCCTCATATGGTTATTCAATATATTTTAAATTAATAGTACCATTCTTCCATTCTTTGGTACTTAAAATAATTGGGAAATGTTTTTTTAAGAAAATACGACTTCATTGCTCTCTTCAGTCAGAAATCCAATTTATAACAAAACCATATTTTCTAAAAAATTAAATTTTTTTACTCTTTTTCAAATGATTTATGAAATAAATTTTTACAAATTTAGGATTTTTAAAATTTTTTTAATGATACTTTATACCTTTTTTGGACAAGGTACTTTTCTAGCCTTTTTTACAGTGCAAAAGGAATGTTCTTTTTCACTTGCATGAAATTTATAGAGTTACTCACTAACATGACTTCCATTTTATTGAAGCATTCATTATAGGTATACAAGGATGATTTGAATAAAAATATGTTTCCTTATATTTTTTAAATTCATATGTTTTGAGAAGTTATTTTAAAATAACATTATTTTCAAAATGTTTTCTATTTTAAAAAGTGATTTTAAAAATGAAGTGAATATTTTTCTCAATAATGTTTTTATAAATAATTTCATGGTATTTTTATTCATCAACATCAATAACCATTTAATTTACATATACTTCATTGGGGATATTTTGAATTAATATCGTAATTATTCTTCTTCTATTTTGTTTATGAATAATTCAACCAAGGATAGTATTGGAATTCACTCCCTTGATTCATTTTTGTATTCATTAACTATACCTACAAATATTCACTTTCTTATTATCACTGGACATTAAATTTACCCTAAATTTGCATATAATTTATCATTGATATGTTAATTTATAATTTTGTATATGATTTTTACATAATGTGCTCTAAAAAAAATATTTGTTTATCTTGGGAAATATTGATAAATATGTATTCTTTACTCAATCTAGATATTTGATCATATGGAAGATTATTCTTGAATTAAATCAATTAATTGATATTTTAGGAATTCTTTTAATTGATGTTATGGGTGGGCCTGAAATTATATATCCCCCTAATTCATCGTTATGTCTCATGAGAAAATTTAGTAAGGTGGAATTAAATGTGCTATTACCAGTTGTTTTATATCGTCTTGTGAAAGGTATTCACAGTAGAGGTATCATGTTCCTAAAATAAGATGTCCAATGATTAGGAATTGTCTTTATTCATAATTATGTTATTATTATTCATGAGATTTTCACAATGATATTATCTCAGGATGCATTCAATTCAATGTTATTGATTAAATGGTATGTGTTTTTAGTTTTTTACATTTCCATATTGAGTATGTATTATCTAGTTATGATTGTATTGTAATTTATTAAATGGAATTTTTTATGCTATTTAAATTTCCATATTGTTTATGACTTATCTATTTATAATGGCCAAATTATTGATTAAAAGGAATGTGTGTTCAGTTATTTACCTTTCCATATTGATTATACATTATTAATTCATGATAGATTCTGTTGTACTTAGACATTACAATTCATTTGAGCTCACCCTTATTTTCTTCCTTTCCCCAAGATTACATGAAGTGTATTAATTTTATCATGCAAGGATATTCTATATGGAATAATTTTATTCTCTAAAAGAAATTATGTTTTAATTTTTATAGTCAATTGTAATGTAAGACAAAGATTGTATCTAGTTTACTATGACTACTAAATTATTTGTCCCTTCGGGATGTTATTCCTTATAACTTTTTGAAATTAATTAAATTAAAGACATTATATAGGATACTTTGGTTTGGTTCGCTACATTCCATTACAATAAGATTTAAAAATTACTTTCAAAATATTCTTACAAAATGCGATAAAAAACGATTTTTCAAAAAAATGAATTTTTATGTATAAAAATGTTTTTATAACAAAATTAAGTGTCATGTTAATTCCAATGACATTTATTAGATTATTTTTATTCAAAAATAACTAATTAAATTTAAAAAAATCCAAAATATAAATTAACCTTGTAAATCCAGGAAAAGAAAATATATTTTTCTTAAAAATCTGTATTTTTAACTATTCACACAAAAATAATCTTTTTTAAAAAATTTCAATAAATTTTGTCTTTTTTAATTTTGAATTTATGATATTAAGATGATATCCTTTTTTAAAATTCAAAATAAAAATTTAGAAATTATTCTTTTAAATAAAACCATGTTATAAATGTAAACACATTTATTATGAATAAAAATATTACCATTTTGATTAAAAATTTAATAAAAATTATTATAATGAATATGAATCCGTAAAATCATATTGATGAATATTAATAAAGAAATAAATTTATCTACGATTAGAATTAATCGAGTTCTTACATTATTTCTCCCCTTTGGAAATTGTGTCCTAACAATATTATTCAATACCAAAACAAGTGGTGATATTTTTTCATTATAGTACTATATGATTCCCATGTTTCATCTTCCTACATATTGTTTTCTAAAAAACCATACCATGATGAAAAAAATTACCTCATAAAATGTACTCCCAATGATCAAGAATTCAAACTGATTTTCCCTCATTCAAGATATTCTCTTCCAACTATACTACTTTTGGACTGAAAACAAGATCTGCATCTGGAATATATATACATCATGTACTAGGTATAAACTTAGAATAAATTACACATGATAAAAACATATCCAATATTCTCTATAATATCATATGTTATAATGAACCATGGACTTAAATTTAACTTAATAAAAAAATTCATAACACTTTTCCATGAAGATACTTTAAGAAAAACATAGTCAATTACCTCGAATTAGTGATCATTCCACCTGTTATCTCTTAACAAGTTTTTCTTTTCTGGGATACCCTCATATTAGAATAAATCATATTTACCTTATCAATCATATCCTCTATCATATCTGGTCCCAATGACTTATTTTCAACTAAATCATCCTAACACTATGGATTCTAAAACCACTTTCTATATAATTCTTAAAATGGTTCCATATTTATACTAGAATGAAAATAATTATTATTATAAAACTAAACTAATGATATTTATTGATAAAAACTTCTATAGAAATCCAATGAACAATTTAAAAACATCTCTTCAAAGGTACGAATCGTTCTCTCTTTTTATCCATTAGATTAATAATAAAATTCTATAAAAAAAATTAATTAAATACACAATGACTTCTAAGGATCTTTCCAAATATTAAACGTAAATATTTGTTCTCGATCAGATACAATGGAGAGAGGAACTCCTTGTAACATAACTATCACCTGTATATACAATTAAGAAAGATGTATTAAAGTCATCATATCATAAATAAAATTTAAATGAATAGATTTACTCAATCGATCAAAAATAACCCAGATATCATTATTATATTGAGATGTCTTTGAAAATTTGACTCGGACATCCATTTGTATATATTTCTATTTCCACTCAAGAAATGGAAAAGTTTGATGCATCACTTTTGGTACTTATTTTTCAACTTTATATGATTGAAAAGTAAAAAATAATAATGGTAAAATCGAAAATATATTTCTTTATTCGTTTAATCTAGTAATACTCTCAACAGTATTTGTACATATTTTTACTATTATGAAGAATAAAAAATGGAGAACTGTAATCATTATTCAATAAAAAAAATTTCAAATTGGAGATAACTAGACCACGAAACCTTTTTTTAAATACATAAAAACCTTCCATGTCAATGTTAAATTTAGAAAAATTACCTTTCTATACTGGATCCTCCTTTTTTTGAAAACCCTATTACTCAATTTGATCATTTTTAATTTAGTTTGAGAATGATGACTACACTAACACTAGAATAAAAACAGAGGAAATTCTTACATACCCAATTTCTTGCCCAATATTCATCAAATCATTTACCAGAGGATCATGTTATAAACATATAATGGTTAATGATGCATAATATTTTCAACTCAAAATAGCATATATTTTGTTCTCATTTCCTGGATGGTAAATATTCAGAAATTCATAATCCTTTATTAAATCAAGCCTCAATATGTGCCTCATTTTTAACTCAATCTGAGTTAATATATATTTTAAAATTTATGGTTAGTATATATTTTAAATTTTAATTCATATAAATAATTTATCTATATTTTTTAAAAAAAATACTTGGTAGTTAGTTCCTGTTCGTATATATAATAATTTATCTCATGTGGTTTTAATTTATTTAAATTATAATCAATTACCGTATTATTCTGCATTATAACACAACCAATACCCTTTAATGAAGAATCATTGTAGTTGAAAAATTCACCATTTCTAGTGGACATGATGAAATTGGATCACTCATTAATCTTCATTTTATTAACTTTAAAAATTCAAAAAACACTTTATTCTCTGTGAATTTAACTCTTTTTCGAGTTAACATTGTTAATGGAAAAACTAATCGAGAAACGTTTTCAAAAAAACACTCATAGTGACATGCTAATCCAATAAAACTATGAATCACTATGAAAATTATAGGTATTTTCCATTCTTCAACTAATTTAGTTTTAGTTGGGCCAATATTTATACCATTTTTATATAATATAATCCCAAGGAATGAGATATGATGAAATACCATTCACCAACAAAATATTTTCCATGTATCTAATTTCCTTCAAGGATTAAAAAACAATCTTTATGTGTCTTTCATGATCATAATGAATTTTATAATATACCAAAATATCATCAATAAAAACAATCAATAACCCATCCAAATGTTCATGAAAATATTATTAATTAGATCCATTAATATAGCTAGTAAATTATACAAACCAATATTTATAACCACAAACTTTTAATGATCATATTTTGTTTGAAACACCATATTTGGAATATCTTACTCTTTCACCATTAACTAGTGGTATCCTGGTGTAAGATCAATCATTAAAAAATATTATTCTCCATAGAGCTAATAAAAAAATCATTGATATAAGGTAAAGGATACTTCTTCTAAAAAATGATGTTATTTAAGGCTCTATTATAATTGAAATGCCTCATTGGACCGTCTTTAAATTTAACAACCATGGTGAAGCTATAGGATGAATCAAACATTTATCAATAATTTTTTGTAACTTCTATTTCAATTCAAAAATTTCTAATGGATACATTTGATAAAGGAGTTTTGAAATTGTCTTAGCATCAGACACTATGTCAATAGTAAAATCAACCTTCCAATCAAGAATAACACCAGGAGAAGCATACAAAAATACATCCATATATTTATTCACTTTTGGGAAATCACTAATTTGAATAGCATATTTCTTTTAAATAATATAAGATAGGTAACTTTCTCTTCCATATAGAATAAACTTATTGGCGTCTTGATAGGTTATTAAAGGTATAAAATAATTAAATATAACTTTATTAGCTATAAAATGTTCTTTTTCATAATAAATTGAATGAAAACACATACCCAAAATAAAATCAATAACTAAAATGTAAAATTTAGTAATATTGATATTAAAAACTATGCCATTGATAACAATATAAATATTCCCAGTAATATTGGTTATTTATACTTTCAATAAGAGTTTTAACCAACAGTTCTATCTTTTTTTTAATTTCATATTCCAATTTTACATTATAATTTCTTAGAAATGAAATAATGTTATGAATTAGATTCAAAAACAAAATCAACATAACTAAAATAAAGTAGTAATGTATATATCACTACATTATTAGTTGCCTTAAAATCAACCTCAGTAGTATAATATAATTTTTATATAAATTGTTTCTTCAGATCTTGTTGATTTCAACCCTAAGTAACTAACATCATACACACAGTAGCATAATTCCAAAATTAATTATGAATAAAAGATCTCATAGTTGGTTGACTATTAGTTACCTCATTATTGGATTGATCATAGAAATATTCTTTATAGTCCAGAGCTATATGAAAAAACATATCACACAAGTAACACTATCTAGATCCTATCAAGAATTACGTAATTATTTTTTATTACACTTGGAATTTTTTTGGGACTTTCCTCTAGATTTCTTAGTTGACTAACTCTCTATTACATGGAAGCTTGAACACTTTTTACTCTTTTTATATCGAGGCACATAAGGGTTGGAAAACACCATCTAAACTTTTTTATCTTAAAAAATAACTTTCTCATGAATTTTAAATTCATATGAGTCAAAATATATTTGAAAACGATTTTTTAATCCTACGTAAAATATATTAATATTACTATCATGTTCTTGAATACAATTTGATGTGTACTTGGCCAATATTGTAAAAATTTATTTATACGTGACTATAGACTCCTCGATATTTTTCCTCAATTACATGAATAATTTATCTATTCTCATTCAAACATCCGTAGTAAAATATTTCTCAAGGAAAATATTCTTAAATGTATATCATTCAATGACCTAAATCTCTACATTCTCTCTAGTATTCTTAACCAATGAACACCATCGATCAGATTCACCATTAAAATGGTATGGGTAAATGGTTGCATTTTTATGTTCTATACATATCATGATATCATATATCTTTTCTAGATAATTTATCCATACATAGCTTACTACTAGATCTGAGGTTCTACTAAAATTTAGGGGGTTCTATTTCATGAAATGATCAACTATAAACATTTTTCTATATGGTAAATATTCTTTCTATCAAATAAGATTCCTCCACCATTTATAGCCTATTTAAATTAATACATCACTATAAAAATTTTTTTGTTCTAATTAAAACTATTCTAGGCTACTTATTTGGAACGATATTTTCATATTGATACCTTCACACATCATTTTAAGTGTTTTCTATGTTGAATAATATTCTGAATGAACATATAATTGTTCAAGAAACATGGTGATATTAAAATTTTATAACATGTCAAGATATTCATAAAGTATAATATATCAAGTGAACACTATTAACATTATCTTAATTTGTAAAGTTATCTAAAACATCTATCTGATATTGAAAATAAGGACCTAGAATTAAAAATTTACATATTATTTAGTTTTTATGTTAGAATTCAATTTAATTCATTCTAAAATATAATCTAGGTTTTAAATTTAAGATAATTTGATCATAAAAGTTACATAACCTACCCACATTTTACAAAGTGTACACTTACACCAAGTACCAATTTTTTCTATAATATAGATCATTTAAAATGAATCATTTTTAAGAAAAATATTAATGAATTTTGACATGATTTATTAATTTTTCCCTACTCATCCTTAAACCCTTTGAAAAACATTTGAAAATGTGGGATAAGAATAAAATTTTCATTAAGTGACACAAAAGAAATACATATGTTTATTGAGTTAAAATCATAAAAATTCCAAAAATGTTTTCATTTTATAGATTTATCATCGATCATATAAAATAAATCATAACCACATTGGGAAAATACTTATTTTATCAATGAAAATTGAAAAAACCCATAGAAATAAAATTGAAACCCTTGTAGGAATTTTAAATAATTATAATCATATCATGTGTTCACTAATATCATAAATTACTAGATCACAACAGAATTTGTTGGATAAACCTCCATGGTTAATTCCCTCCTTACCTTTGAATACATGTTAAATTACTCAATGAATTGGAGAGATTTATCACACTCACCCATCATATAAGATATATCAGGTTCACTCATAATTATATATAATTATAAACTATAATATAATGAATAAAAATTTTTTTACCTTGAATATTTTCATCATTAAATTCTTGAAAAACTTATTTTATCCTGTAGGTAAATCACTTTCATTTTTTCATTAAAAAACAAATCTCATTGTTATTTTTTTAAACAATTAATAATAAAAAAATTCTAAAAGAGAGAGAATAGTATATTACTTAAAATACCATGTGAATATATAGAGGAATATTGATCATGATTAATAAATATGATGGTAAAAAAAATTATTCAAGCGAAATACAATAAAATAGAGCATTCTTTCTTCATTTTATAAAGAAATTCAAAATGTTTTGTATAAAATATGTAAAAATATTTATCCTGAAAAACATTGAAATGAAGTCAAAATAGAAAAAAAAATGACCTTTATAATTTATATATATATATATATATTTAAATTATTTTTTAGAATATGGACATGGTGAAAAATGATTTAGAACGTATATCTTTAAAAAAATCTACAAATAAGGTTTTATGGTAAATGGGCCCTTACCCTGGGTCCAACTCATCATGTGTAGCGACCTCCACCCATGTATGCCCAAAGTGGGTGATTTCCTTTTTAAAATTGAATAAGATACATGTAATTCTCATCCCGAGGGACCAAATAGTTTTTTTGTTATCGGTAAACTAGATAAATGCATTATTCACATATTACATTTGAATACACAAATTACATCATAATGTTTTTCAAGAATTACATTATTCCATATAGTATATTCCATCATATCAATCATAGTAAAGATCATCGAATCCTAGAGATAGGAAATAAATGTGAGATCAAAATACTCAGTAAGGATTAATTATAGAGGAACCTATCATAAATGAATAATCATAATCAACATGTAAAGGTAAATAACTGATCACACATTCCATTTAAATAAATGGATAGAAAAAAATCAATATGGAAAGTAAAATAACTGAAAACATATTCCATTAAATCAATGAACTAAAAATTAGACGCATAGAGATATAATATCATAATGAATATCTCTCGGATAATAATAATAACTGAATTCACAATGATGTAAATGCTTAATTATTGGATTCCATGTTTCCCTGGTACATAAAACCTTCACAGTCAAGGACTTTCACAACAAGATTTAAAACATACTCGGTAAAAACACACTTAACTAAGGATAACCAATTGGTTCGTCTCATGATACTATTGATGCATCAAGGGGATATCTACAACTAGGATCAACCCAGGTCATTCATATCTAAAGTATTCCTCCTATATCAAATAATATATTTAATTCATAAACCATGTTCCTTATCAAATATTCATATTTGGTAAAATATATATATGTATCAATATTTTCCTAGACAACAAATGAAATTAAATGTAGAAATTTTTATATATAAATTATATAAAATATTAGAAATAAATATATCTCTGATAAATAATATTGATTTTTAGGATAAATTTAATTACCAATGATCAAAAGAAGGAAAATAATACAAGGGGAAGTTAATGGATAAAAAATGGAACATGGAAGTGAATTTCAATACTGTCACTATGTAAGATGATAAAAAACCACCAATAAGAATGAAAATAGATGTTATCAATATAACATATACCCACTAGAGTAATAATTAAGGGTTGTTTTAATTGGTGAATAAAAACATAAGGAAAATATCTTTAAAATCTTTTTGGATGAAAATATGCTTTTAATTTTAAAAAAACATTTTTAAAATACATTTCCATAAAAATAACTTTTAAAATATTTATTTAAGAAAACATAATAAACATTAAAATGACGATTCCAAGAAATGAAATTCTTGTCATTAGGTAATTTCGTAAATACCAAACACAACATTCATTTTTCATGGTAAAAAGGGCAGAAAATTAACTTTTTTGGAAAGAGTAAATATGATTCATTTGAAAACATTTTGTAAAAATAAATAATTGGAAAAAGGTCTTTTATTAATAAATTTTTAAAATTTTAAAGATAATTTTTTTATTTTTTTATAATATATTTATTTTGGGGAAAATGAATAGCTTGCTGAAGAGAGAAATGCTATTATATTTTATTAAAACAATTTCTGAATAATTTTAAGTACCAAAGAGATTAAAATGGTGTTTTAACATTATAAATATTATGACAAACCATTGGAGAATAATATTCTAGGGTTTAATAAAAAATTATCATATAATTTCTTTTAATGGAAATTCAAGAATAAAAAATCTCGAATATAATGAGATTATGAAATAAACCCTTAAAAGTATCAAAAAATTGAATTGAGAAATAATAAATTAATATATTATGTGTATAAATAGTAAATCCACATAAATAAGGTCAAATAAAATAATAAATAGTCAATATTCACTATACACATAATCATATATTCTCAAAGACAACAAAGAATTAATATAACCCAATGAAAATAAATTGAGTTATGGAATTTCTTTACAACTTCGTAATTTTAAGTTCAAATCACCTTAGTTGAAATAATTAAAATTTAACATTTAGATACATTGAATAATAAATTATTCAGGATATTACAAGTTCAATTATATAATATAGACCGTATAAAAATAATTTTGTTAATAACATTACCATATACCACAATAAAATTAAATTGAGATAAAATCACTTACCTTATGCTTCCATTTGGGTGAACATGATTTAATCTCTTTTATAGTGGTTTAAAAAAATATTAACTTATTCCAAAAGCATATTAATATTTATTATATCATGTATGATCCTTTTCTAACATATTATTACTCATTATGTAATAATATGTCATTATTTTCATTGATTTTTGGGTTAATTACCATGTTTTGTCATGTTTTTTTTTGTTAGGAAAGTTGTTATTCCATCCCATATTGTATAGTTATATCATATATATAATAATAATAATAAATAAATAATTTTTTATATATATTTTTTTAAATCATGAATGATGCTTCTAAAAAATAAAGTACGTTTAGATCATGAAGACGCTAGGCCATGCGTTTGCATGAGTAACAGTTCCATTTTTCAATTACTGTAATATAAATTAGGTAAGTAATATTTTAACATTAAATTTTTATAATAATATAATATATATCATATTATATACTTATTTATTTCATCCAAGTGGTTTGGAGTTAAAAAGAGAGTCGAATCACTTCATAAAGGTTGTATTTGACATGTATATGAATATTCTTATCATTGCTACATTAGTGGAAAGTAAAGAGATAAAATGATGTATACTACCTTTAAAGAATGATAAACATGTCATTAATATCATAATTATGTCATTTATGTCACATATAATCATTAAATGTATCATCATCACCTTCTATGTAAAAATTTAGTGAATGATGAATCACATCTCTTTACGATGTGTAAGTCTTTCTTACACACGAGCGACGTTATTGTGTCTCCAAAAAAATGCAAAATCACACACATATATATATATTAAGTAATTAATCTATATGTATAATAATTTAATAAATATTATATATATATATATATTATGTAATTAATCTATATTAATAATAATTTAACAAATATTATATATATAATTTAGATATGTCATCATACCCGAAATAGAGAGGTGGAAATGGAAAAATGAATGACATCGATTCACGAGGTGGTTGTCCTCCGTACGCACGAATGATGATTTCATAACACATTTTACGGATGTAGAGAAAGTTTCTGGTTATGAACTTATTAAAAAAATATTATATTATATTTAATATATAGATCTTATTATATAATAATTTTTTAATAAAAATTGAAGTTTGTGGATAAAGAATAAAAATAAAGATGCTCCTTGAAGAACATTACCTCTTATTTTGGTATCCTCATTGGTTTTGCACTAAAACACTCAAAGGATTAATTTATTTAAATACTATGGACTCTATGATTAGGTAATGGAATTTTATGAGTGATTTGTTTAGATATTTTCCGAACCAATTTGTTTTTAAGTTGTGAAGTGTAGTGGATAATGAGTGGCCTTTTATAAGTTGTGTGAGTGGCATGCTTGTAATTTTTTTGAACAAGTGAATTCAACCCACATTTTTCTCATTTAAAAAGGCCACAATAATAGTAAATTATTGACAATGGAAGTTCTAATTCATAAATATTTCCATTTAATGGCTTTCAGACATGTATTTGGTCATTATTACCCCACATATTCTAAGTCTAACTATTAAGTATACTCGTTTTTACGTTAATCATTGTAATTAATTTAAAGTGTTTTCTCTAATCGAGATGGTAGAAAATAAATTTTAAAGTATTATAAAATATAAATTATGGTTATTGAAAATATTTAATCCTTATTTCCAAATCCAATTCATTGATTTTTCATAATTTAAATTTAAATTAATCCTTTAAACTTGATGAGAGAGTAAGTTTTTAAAGTGAAAATGCTCAAAAGTTTAAAGAGATTTTATATCTAAATTGAATATGAAAAATATATAAATAATATAAATTAGATTAATATATTTATATTTTAACTATTTTTACTTAAAAAAAAATTAAAATATAATTTAACATTATAAATTATTTAGCCCAAAATACAGTTCTCAATTAAAATCCAGTATTTTTCACTATTCATCCAAAAGGAAAGCCCTTAGAAAAATACCAAGAAATAACCCTAATATAATATTAGTATTCTAATTTAAAAAATTAAGTATATTTTTTATTAATTTTTTTAAAAAATTAGTATAAATTTATTTTAAATTATGCGATAAAAGTGCAACTAAACTATTTTTCAGAAAAAAAGACTACAGTTTTTACAAATACGGTCATCTTTATTTTAAATGATACTTATTATATTAATAATAAATAATTAATTAATAAAAATGTGTAAACTATATATTATAATAATTTCTTTAATCCTATTCATACCCGCTATTCCAATGGACATGTGATAAAACTTTTATTAAATACTAATATTAATAGTCTATTGTTATTCAGAAAAACTCTGCCTTGCATGTAACACAAGCTATCGAAGAAACAAACTATTCCATGTATTGTAACATATTGAAAAAAAAATCTTATAAAAGAAATATATTTTAATGTCTTAGGGTTTTATATTTCCTTCTAATATTATTTTTCTGTGTCACAAACACTATGGAATATAATGTTCTTCCTTCGGAATTTTGAGGTGTTACATTCTTACCTCCATAAATAAATTAAATTTTTAGAATTTAAACTCAATACCACTAATCTAGGGTTTTTTATTATAAAATTACACTTTTTTAAAATCCCACATCACAGATGAGTTTAAAAATATCCCCTTAATATGAGAGAAATAGAAGTACCATGGCTATATATAATAACATATATCTAAGATTTTAAGTAGGAGAACATTGGTGGTAAGTGAAGATATAAATATATAAGAAAAGCATAAATATTTATAGAAAGTGATTTAGGACATTGATCTTAAAAAAATGAATGATTAATGGAAGTTTTAGGGCCTCAAATCCATAAATCTATGATAATTTAAAATAACTTAGTTTAACATAAATGATGGTATTATGATAATTTTATTTTAATATATTTTTATTAATGTTGTTTAATTATTTTACTATATAAGACTATAAGGAAATATAATTACATCATACATTTTATATTTAATAAAAAAACCATCCTTTGGTTTTTATTCAATCAATTTCTTTTTCATCTATTACTTCATGAAATTAATATCCAAAACATAATTTTTTTAAGCATGAAGCACTAAAATAAACTTTTAAAGGATTATAAGATCCCAAAAATAGTGAAAATTATTTTCATCTATCTCAAATTATTTCCATAATTAATATTTTTTGTTTATGCGGTCCAATATAATAAATTAATCTCTAAACCACAAACGTTACACTACTAGTTCATCATTAATATTTATTTATAAAATTATTTACTGAAAAACATTGACATATTAACCAAGACATCACATAGGATTGTGATAGGAGTGAAACCCTTATCATCCTTCGATCATGGGTTCAAGCCCCACCATCTTTCCAAATGCGAAGGGTTGTCACACTACATATCGGTTGTACTTTGTTTAAACTATATTAAAATATTTCCTATAAAATTCCAATAAATAGATGATGTACATCCTTAAAATAAAGTTTATAATTAAATAACCATTTTTTAATATGGGTTTTATACAATATATTAGTTTTGTTATTTTAATTTTTTCAAAGTCTAATAATTTTTTTTACTATTATTATAGCTTAATTAATTATCATATCAATAATAAAGGTTCTGAATCCCTCTAAACATATTTTTTTTAAAATTCAAAGGAAATATTCCTCAAATTACTAAAACATATACTAGCCACACTGTTCTGAAAAAATTTATTTTTCCTTGGTAGAATCCCATCACATAAAACCTAAAAATATTTGTTTAAGAGTTTGAAATTATGATCAGCCTTAATCTCATTATCTTGTAATGGTCTTCATCACTATTTAGTGAATTAAGGCACATGTGATTTTAAAATTTAACACAATACTTATATATTTAATGAGTATTTTAACCAAAACACCTTTTTTTTAAAACTTCTAAAACATTATTCTTTAATCCCAATACTTCATCTATTTTTTCACTACATTCGTCCTTCTTTGGTATCTGTTTTAACATTGGTCATTCAATATCGTTATTTATTCAAATTCATCTAATAGATAGTAATGAAATTGTGAATTATCATAACCATATCCCCTGGGAGTGTTAAACCATATATGTAGTACGTCCCACTGTCAGGTACTAGGTAACTCTCGAGATAAGACTGACATTCCTCTTTCCCATTTATTAGACCTAGGTACATCTGTTCTAGAACCACACCAACCTATAGTATCCAAATAGGGATGTATTTTGATGGAAACCACATAATATATACCTTACCAAAACATTAGGATGTTCTTCTATAATTATCCTCCAATTATATCTTAGTGTTATGTTTTTTAATCAATGTTTTCCTTAATCTAGTTTACAAGGCTTCTACTAAACTTTCTCTCATACCAACTATAGCGACCCCAACCCTGGAATCCCTGAGGTTGGTCCAAACTTTATTACATTGGAATAATATACAAGTAATTGAATCCCAATGTACCAAATATTTTAGTAGTCATGGTAAACTAGATACATACATGGTTTATATATAATATAAGAATATATAAATTACGACATATATCTTTTTTGATAATAGAATAATTCCATCTCGAATATCTTAGCATATCAGTCTAGTAAAATTCAAGGAATCCTGGTGGAAAGAAAAAAAAATAAGGTTGATCCCAAATACTCAGTAATGGTTAAGTATAACTAAATCATCCTTGAATCAATAAGAATAGTAAACATTAAATGGTAAATAACTGAGAAAACATTCCATTTAAATAATTGAATAAGTCAAAATCCAAATGGAAAGGTAAATCCCTAAAAACACATGTCATTTAATCAATGAAATTAAAATTAAATGCATTCATAAATAATATAATAGTGAAAATATCGTAGTTAATAATAATAAATAAACACTCAATGAAGTTAAATCTTAATTATTGGACATCATTTTTTCGAGGTACATGATACCTTTACCATCATGACCTTTCACAGTATAGTTTTAAAAATACTGGGTAAACCCCAAATTAACTAATGTTATTAAACTAATTCTTACCATGAGACTACTGATGCATCAAAGAGATATCTATAATGGTGCCCAACTATTCCATACCATTCCAAATCATTGCACATATATCAAATAATCAACATAATTCATAAAAAATGTGCATTTTCAGAAATCTATATTGAGTAAAGAATAACGATATATCAATATATCCCCAGATAAACCAATGAAATTAAATTTCTTACACCATATGTAAAAAAGATATATAGTTTAATAACTAAAAATATCCATGAAAATCATTATAGATTTTTGGGAAATTTTAATTACCAATGAATGAAACAAGGAATTTAATTTCAATACCATCCTTGGATAAAATAATCATAAAATTTCTTGAGTAATAATAAGGATGGTTTCAATATAACATATACCCTTTTGAGTAAGAATAAAGGGTTCTTACCATTGATGAATAGAAACATAATAAAAAGATCATTAAATATATTTTTGAGAAAAATATAAATTTCATTTTGAAAAAAATTGAAAAAAGTTATCTATTAAAATAAAATTTAAAAAATTTCTTTACAAATAAAATCATTAACCTAAAAACTAAGCTTGATAAAAATTATGGTCATGTCTATGGGTAATTACACACATGTTGTAAGTAACATTCCTTTTACGTAGTGAAAAGGTTAAAAACTGCATTGTTCGTAATTTGACCATAATATTCCTTTAAAAACATTTTATAAAAATAAAAAATAGTTACATATTAATCTTAATAAAATGTTTTAAAATTATAATTAAATAATTTTTTAAAAAAATTTTATAAAACATTACTTTTGTAAGAAATAATATTTCTGATCAAAGAAAAAAATGAAATCAGATTTTATTAAGACCATTTCTTAATAATTTTATGTAATAGAAAGTATAAAAGTGGTACTATAACTTGAAAATGATCATGAATAACCATATTCGAATAAAATTAAAGGCTTTATTAAAAAAATATCATATAATATCATATAATGTAAATAAAATAATAAACAATCTTGATTAGAATGAGATTGTGAAATAAACCCTCAATATGATCGAACCTTGAAGTGATAATTAATCAATGAATAAATTATGTGTATCATATATAATTCCATATAAAAAAGAGTAAAAAAATATATAAAGAAAATAAATTATACACATAATCATAAAATATAAATGACAAAGAAAAAGTAATATAACCAAATGATATTAAATTCACTTAGAAAATTTATTTACCACATTGTAACAATAAGTTCAAATCCACTGAGATGAAATAATTCAAATTAAAACATAAGATACAATGAATAATTAAATATTCATGATATTACATTTTAAATAGATATTATATAAACCATATAAAAGTAATTAGTCCCATAATATTATAATATTCCTCAATGAAATAAAATTGAGATGAAATCTCTTACCATATGCTTTCTTTAGTTCAAACATGCTTTGACCTCATGTATAGTGGTTTTAAACTTTTTATTAACTTATACTAGAACAATATTAACATTTATTACTTTACATATGTTCCTATTATAATATATTACTACTTTTCCATTGATTATATTTTATTATTTTCATTGTTTCGAGTGTTCATTTCCATTTTTTCTCTTGTAAGTTTTGTTATGATTGTTCTGATTCTGTCCCGTTTTATATAGTTGTATCATCACCATAATAATAATAATGTAATATGTGTCATATTTTTACACTAAATTTACTTTTATAACCCCTAATTAAGGATTTTTATGAAAATCAAATTATGTTATGATCTTGGAGATGGTAGGCCATACGTACGTAAGAGCAACGTTTCCATTTTTCAATGATCATTATGGAAAGGTGGTAAGTAATATTTTAAATTTCAAAAATAATCATAAAATACTTTATACAATATTATGTACTTATATATTTCATTCATATAGTATGGGTAAGAAAATAGATTCACATCACTTTGTGAAGGCGGTAGTCCACTTGTACATGAAGGATGTTATGATCTTTATATGAGTGAAATTGAAAGAATAAAAATGATTTATATTATTTTAATAGAATCATAAATATTTCCTCAATATCAAACATATATCATGTATATCACATATAAACTTTAAAATTATCTTTATAACCATCCATGAGAAATGTTAGTAAAAGACTATTCACAATACTTCATGAGGTAATAGTTCACCGTACACATGGGCGGCGTTATCCTGTCACCTATGGGATGAAAGATGATAATATATATATATATATAAATGATCTAATGAATTAAAATATATAATAATTTTATAAATATAATATATATATATATATATACATTACATCCATAATCACACCCAACCCTATGATGTGGAAATGGAAAAACGAATGACATCGATTCGTGACGTGGCAACCCACCTTACACATGAACAGTGATTTCCTAACCCATTTTATGGAAGTGGAAAATTTTTTAAGTCATTAAAATAGTATAAAACATACCCTTATATTCAAAATAATTTATTTTTTATATCATATTTTTTTAATATGTATTAATGTGGGTGGATAAGGATGTAAAATAAATATGTTCATTGAAGAACATTACCTATACATTGATTTTCCACCTTTGGGTTGTACTAAATCCTTAAAATGATGGATTTATACTAAAAATAAGGTTTATATAATTAGTTAAGCAATGTTTGGGGGATATTTAGGAAGGTACTAGACAAACCAATTTAATTATGGTTTTACATTTACACGAGGGGGGTGGAATTTTATATTGTGGGTAAGTGGCACACTTTTAATTGTTTTTGAATGAGTGAATTATACCCTTGTATCTAACACATAACTAGTCCCCAATATAGGTCCATTAGAGATAATAGAAGGTATAAGGTTGAAAATTTTCCATAAAATTTTTTTATATTTTTTTTGTCATTATTACACATTATAGTTTCTGTTTCACCACTAAGTAAACATGTTTTTACCTTAACCACTATAATTAAATATTTCAGTTTTTACTAAAAATTATTTTATAAAATTAATTTAACATTTTTAGAGAATTTAAATTATTATTATTCTAAATAAGAAATCTATTTCTCCAAATTCAATTCATGGAAGTGGTAAATTTTAATTTAAAATTAATTTTACACACGTCACGAGACAATGCGTTTTTTAATAGAAAATGTTCAAAAGATTCCAATATTTTTTTTCTAAATGTATTATAAAAATGATTTCAATGACCTATACTATTTTAATTTATCTATAATTAATCTATTTTTACTTTATATCCAATTAAAAATATAATTTAAAATTATAAAAAATTTAGATGAAAAGGTATTTTTTAATTAAAATACATTATTTTTTACTATTCATCAATATTGAAACTTCTCAAAAAAAATCCCCAAACAATCATCAAAATATAATTTTGGAATTAAAATTTTAAAAATTAATTTTATTTCATCGTATAAAGTTTGTAAAAGTGAAGGAAAATTAATTTAAAATTAAGTGTACAAAGCGCGACTAAACATCCTTTTATAAAGAATATAGCTTTTCAGGAAAAAAAATTAATTTTCTTTTAAATGATTGTTATTTTATCTCTAATAAATATATAATTAAAAATATAAAATATATAATTTCATAAGTTATTTAATACTATTCATACCCTCAATTGCAACGGCTAGGTGATGACTATTTTATTAAATAATAATATTGATAATACATTTGTGTTCGGTAAAAATCAATCTTGCATGTAAATCAAGATATCAAAGAATATTATTCTATAATGTATCATAATATATTAAATAAATTAAATTTATTCTAAGATAAATATATTCTAAATTTATGTGGTGTTATATTTCCTTTTAATCCTAGTTTTGTGTGTCATAAACGTAATGGAATACTATGTTCTTATTTTAGAATTTTGCGGTGTTAATTCACGTACATTATTTATCTTCCATAATATTTAAATTATGTTAGTTAATTAATTTATTAATAAAAATTTTCAAGATTATTATTCCATTCATTTTATTTATTAAAATTTTATATTCAGTTACTTAATATGTTACGTTTGTGCCGGACATTTTGATGATATTTGACCCATATATCCAAAAAAGACTTTGGTAGGCTAACTTGGGTCAAATGGATCATGGTTATAACATTAAAATAAAAATAAAAATTACATAATTATAATTTTTATAATGTAAATATACTTTTATAACCAACCATAATGAAAAATGTGTTACGTTACAATATGTAGATGATAGTTCATATAAATGCATGAATGACACTTTCATTTTTCAGTGAACATGATTGAAATAAAGTATGTAAAACTTTATATTTATAGAGTA
This sequence comes from Viscum album, assembly GCA_963277665.1. Taxonomy (NCBI): domain Eukaryota; kingdom Viridiplantae; phylum Streptophyta; class Magnoliopsida; order Santalales; family Viscaceae; genus Viscum; species Viscum album. The sequence continues at coordinate 1,653,248,266 of OY728157.1, read as the reverse complement.
ATAATTTTTATACAAGTAATATTTATTCATTAGTCATATCCTTGTGAATATCCTTATAATTTTAAATTTAAAAACAGATCAAATCACTTCATGGAAGTTGTATTCCACATGTAAGCATAAGTGACACTACTATTTTTCAATGGATGGAAAGGTAATAAAATAGATGATATGTTATCTTGATAGAATGATACTTATGTAATTATTATCGAATATATTAATATGTTACATTATTTTAACCAACCATTTGATCCGGGGATGAAAAATTAAACACATCACTTCTTGGAGATGGTATCCCACACGTACGCCTGAGAAATGATTCCCTTTCTCAAAAGATAGAAAAGTAGATTAAAAATGCTTATAACATAATCATAATAAAATTTAATTATATTAGAGATATTTATGGTTTTATATAAACTAGGATATAAAAGTTTTGAGGGAGTTAATGTAATAAAAAAAAGAAAACACTCAATTGAGAATAATACCTTCTCTTCAGAGATCCTACACAGGCTTATACTTAAGACCTTATTATGATGATATTATGATAAAATTATGACTTCTTTGACATAGAGAGTTATTTTATGAAAGTATTTGGTCATGTATTTTATGATATAAGATCCTCTTGAGGTGTGTATATCTGAGGAGTGGGTTTTTTCTTTTATAAGTGAGCAAGAGGTCACGCAAGGAATTTTAAAAATGATTAAATATATATCAATGACTTACTCAGGAAGAATGTAAGATATAAATATGTATTATATTTTATAAAATTTAATTTCTATAATTAGAAAATATTAATTTTAAAATTAACCCTCGAAATTTTATGAAATACAGTTTCTATAAAAGATGTATGTTTATGTATAAAAATATTTTTATACCAAACTCAATTGTAATGTTGGTTAAAATAAAATTTATAACATTATATTACATAATAAATAACTAATTAAATTTTATTACCAATAAAAAATAGAATGTTAATTTTTAAATACATTAAAATAAAATACATTTTCTTGAAAATCGATATATTCTACAATTCACCCTCAAATCATCTTTTTTTAGAAAATTACTAAAAATTAAGTCTAAGATAATTTTATGTTTATGATATCCAAACATATATCCCATTTTTAGAATTCTAATTCTAAAATTTTAATTTTATTATTTTTATTAAAACCATATAACAGATGTTAAAAAATTACTGTGAAAAAACTACTTCCTTTTTTATTAAAAAATAATAATATTATTGTAATGAATTTAACTATATAAAAGATAATTTATGAATTTTAATAAGGAGTGAAATTGATTTACTATTACAATTACCTTAGTTTTTACATACACACAACAATACACAACATTACACAGTTATAAAATTCCAATGGACTACCCACACAAGAGACGTGCCTTTACCCTTATGCGAGATCGAACGAGATATCATTATGTAGATATATAATATTACCCTTAATTTTTTTAAAAAATAATTTAAATACTATTACCCAAGCCACAAAAAATATTTCAAAATGGTAAAATTATATTTACAAAAATTTAATTTCAATGAAATAAACCATTAAATAATTCTAATAAAATTTTAATCACTTACAAAAATCTGAATTGCTTATAAAATATTTAAATCACTATTAAAATCACATATTAATTAGAGAATCTATAAAAAATTAAATTTAAAACTCTAAAATAACTTCCATAAATTTAAAATAATTCAAAAAGACAACTTAAATTTAGGAAATTTCTCTCAAACCACCGAACCCCCTATAATGAGAAAGGAAACCTCAGGGAAAATGGTTGGACATTTATACTAGACCCATTTTAAGAACATAGGATCTAACGACAATTGTAATGAAATAGATTGGTATGAACAAACATTTCACCCAACATGGTCTACCACTGGCCCCAAATTTTATTCTCATTAACCATGGGATGAAAACATGTGTCTTGATATCAAGGGAATCTAGTTTTAGAATTATTTAACCCTCTATAATCGAATAACCACATCATTAATCCCACCCAATAAATTTGGAATAACATGTCTTTGTATCAGATACCCATTCATAAAATAAAAATTTAATCAAATATAAGAAACTAATGAGAGTTTCATGAAATAATAATAATAATAAAAATAATAACTCATAAAGGGTAGTAATTCATAAAAAATAATCCAACATAACATTTATAATAATCTAATAGAATAGTTTGATCCAATATCGAAGGTACCTAACAACCCTGAAAAAAACCAAAACTAAATCCTTCATCAGCCCTCTCCTTATGACCCACAGTCAATCACAACTTCCCATAACATCCATTATCATTCAATATAAACATTAACTCTAAAATAGACCAATTATTTTGCACCTAAATGAAAACATAAGATCTATATACTCCTAATAGTGTATATAGTGTGTGAGATAAACATTCTTAACAAAATTTCACTAAGGTGTTTGTGTAATTTCCTTTCAAAATCAATTTCATTAATTCTAGTATGAATCATAAAGAGAAATTTGATTTTTCTCATGAAATTAATGTAAACAAAATAATTTACGCTGAAAATTTTTATAAAACAACCCACTTCTTAGAGTATACAATGTACTAGCCCAAAACATCCAAAATTTTAAATTACACCATAATAAAATAAAAAATAAAACAATTGTGGCTTGTGTGTGTCACAATATCATATAAGAAAATTGATGAAACAAAATCAGAAACTTTTTTTCGATATTTAAAAAAATACATTAAGAAGTTTATTATCAAATACACCATATATCACGTCATAGAAAATTATTTTTGAATATCTATTCGAAAATCCTTCTAGTGAAACTCTAAAACTCTTATTGAGAATCTCTCTAAGTTTTGTAAAGCTAAATCCACAGTTATCCATCCATAATGTGTGAACTCAATGGAATTTTCAACATTGAAAACAAATATGAATTCCTAAATCCATAAATATATGAAAAAAATACCTCAAACAAAGAATCAATGATACTCAATCTACACTGTGATCTAGGATGGTCTTCGTAAATTTTATGTGTCTCAATACTTGTTTCCATAAACTGTATTATATAAAAACATATAAAACCATATAATACAATTGTCTAAAAAATTAAGTATCCATGGGACCTAGAGTATGAAAATTAAATATAACCTCCTCTTACATTCTTGATTCTCTGAGTATTGACTAAAGAGGTCGGTGAATACATGACATTTCATTCATCTAAGAAGATGAGTACATCACATGGCCCTTATACCAAAAGATAAGAATATAATATATATTATGTTAGTACTACCATACACTCATTTAGTATATCTCAATCAAGTGACCATATGTCATACACATAATGTGAGAGAAAAAATACCATCATAGTTAAGCTCTAACAGATGACATAATTAGCAACATAGCTAACCACCCCATTATTATCAAATCCTCAAGGCATGAATAAAAAATTTATCAAATTTTGATTTTTATAATTCAAGGTTTCTCACCAACCATAAGTAGAGTAATTAAATTTGAATCATGAATCCCAAGAATAAAAGAGTCATAATATATGAAAATCTAAGTTTCATACATGGCAGGCCTCCAACACCCTGAGATCTTGTGAAATATTTTTTCGAATTAATTTATTCTTTTCGATATTTTTCATTCCATGCAATACTAAATATATTTTTGTATATAAAAGAAATAATTTTGCGGTTCGTTACAAACATTACCAAGTAATTATTTCACTATGAGAAAATTATATTATCTTTTGGTACTCAAAACAAAAAAATTTGATTGTATAACATGCAATTTTGAATTCCTTTGATAGCTTACGTTGCATGGAAGACCCTATTTTACAAAACTACAAAGTACTATTAAAATTATTTTAGTCATCACATAGTCATTAAAATGGTGGTTATGAATAATATTAATCAAATTATGAAAATATTTTTTTTACAGGTATATTAGAAGAATTATTTGGGGACTAATTGACTAAAAATTATAAAGAAATCGCTTTAGAAAATATATGAAAACTTTTTCTATAAAACTATATTTTTTAAAATGAACATATTTTACCACAATAAATTAATTAAACTATTTTTTATAAATTATATTAATTAAATACACAGATATATATATATATTATAATAATTTAACTATTTAATGTTTATCTTATGTGTTTTATATAAAATATATAGGAATGAATCCAATTTTATGGATGGAGATGTATATTTTTTCTAAATTGTAATTTTACCTCCTTTTTATGGCGCACCTATTTTAAATATAATTTCATAAACTTTTATAATTTTTATATGATAAAGTAAAATTAATTTTTTAAATTGAAATATCAAAATTTTCATTGGGTAAATTTTTAGTATTTTTATAAAAAGTTTCATTTTCAAATGAATAGTGAAAATACTGAATTTTAATTGAAAACATCATTTCCATCTAATTAATTTATATAGTTAAATTGTATTTTAATTATTTTAATGTATGTTTATATCAATTTTACAACTATTAATACAATTTATTTCATTTTAATCAATTTCACCTTGAAATATGAAAAAAAACATTTCAATATTTTTAACATTTTCACTTCAAAAACCGGTTGTCTCATCATATGTGAAGGATTAATTTTAAAATAATTTTATCCATAGTTTTTTACCTAAACATTAGTTAATGTATTGAAAATTAATTTAAGCGATTATGGTAAAAACGATTTTACTTAGTTGATAAACTTTAATATAAGTGTAAAAATAAACTATTAAAATGTCCAAAATTAATTGGATGGAAAATAAAACCTTATTATTATTTTAATTTTTTAATAAACTCCCCATTTTATTCTTAATTTTTTCAGGTTTTGTTTGGTGTTGAATTGAGTGATGTTCTGAAATTTTTGGATGTTTATGGGCTAGTGCACTGTTAGCGCACAGTTTTCCCAAATAGTACACCCTAATAGAGAAAAATATAGAATTTTATAGTGTATTTATTATGGATTTTCCTGGATTTGGTAAACCATTTTTCCTCCTAGGATAAAACATGCATCACTTTTAAAACATGCACATGGCCTGCACACAGTTTTTTTAACCATGTGCCTCTGTCCAGGAAACTATGCATAATAATTATCTAATATGGGTTTTTTATTTAGAAACCTGCATTTAATGTAAGGGATAGACCTATAATGACCCATATTATTTATCCCTTCATTGAACCTCCCAATATTGATTCTTTTCCCTAAGATCCATTCTGGCTGTAATCTGAAACTTAGTGAATGCCTTTTAACCTCCTCTCATTTAGTCTTCTCGTATAATTATCTATCTCCCTCTCTCCTAATTTCTCACTAGGGCTTTTTAGATCATGGTTTATTGTTGGGATATCTAATACATACTGTTATGGATCTAAAACTTAGTTTTATTCTTTTTTTTCTTGGATTATGTGATCATCATTCTTTATAGACAAAACCTAACAAGGGTATGGTGAATCGAGATCCATTGATTCCAAGGTAGGTGGTTCCATTATGATCTATAATTTTTATTAAACCTAAGTTAGTTTATTAAATTTCAATTGTCTTGGAATGAATTTAATTCGGTCGATTTTATTAAATGGATTTCAATTGTTTTTTTTTTGGAAAAACCCCCATTCCATTGAATTAGGGATTAAAAAAGTGGTTTTTGTCATGAAATTGGAAAACACCAAATTCTGTTGAATTAGGGTTTGTTTATAGAAATTTATGTAATTTAAATTCTTTACTATAAATTATAAAATTGTGAAATTAAATTAATGAATTTATTTATGGAAAAAGGATTTGTTTTAAATTTTAAAAAAACCAATTCTGTTGAATTGGTGGGTTTTTGGTGAAATTGATATAATTTTCTGAAAAATAAAATTATTGAATTTAGTTGTGAAATAGGATTGTGAAATTGAATTTTGAATTTATTTCAAGTCCCTATTTTTTAAAATGGATTAAAAATGGTTTGATATAAACCATAGGGTTTTCTCATGGTAAATAGGAATAATTTTTATTAATAACCGATATTATGTGTTTTAAATGGGTTTTGAAATATTTGAAATGGAGAATGTGATTAATTGTATTTTAATATTTCTTAATATAAATTTCTGATCGTTGTTTTGTTTTTAGAGGACATGAAATCCTTATGTAGATAGTGAGTTATTTGGATGGTGCTTTATAATTTTCAATGTTCTAAAAATCATATCAACACATCCCATCCCTATGTAAATGGTGATGATTCCTCTTATGATTCAGATCAAAGGTGTGTATGTATATATTTGGCATATCACATTTAGTGTGGGGTCCCTATAGCCTAGAAAAATTATTCCTTATTAGGCATATGACCATGTTTATCACTTGTTTTTATTTCAAACGAATATATTCCATTATTCTAAACTATTTTACATGAAATTTGATTTATATAAATTATTTTATATAAAAGTGTTTATTTAATCCATTTGTGAAAAGAGCCATTATGCTAGAGATATTCCATCAAATGATAATTATATACTTTACATTGAGTATTTTTATATTTTCAAATATAATTCATGAATTTTTTAAATTAATATTTTAAAATTTAAAACCTATTAATTTTAAATTTAAAATATTTTCATTGGTTAATTTAATATTTTCATCAGTTATGGAGTCCTTTGTGAGACATGGGTAGTTTTTTTTATTTTCATGGTCTTTGTTGTGGTACTTGGGGATGTAATGACTATGTAACTCTTGTACTTTTCTCTCTATAGAGCTTAATTTTTATGCTTACATTATTGTTTATTTTATTCCCCAATGTTTGTGTAAAATAATTCCCACTTTAATTATTGTATGATTTATTGTGCTAGTCATTGACCCCTAGGGATCGGGAATGCCCTTCAGGCTATGTTAGGATCAACTCGGTTATCAGGTTGTCAGGGTACCCGATATTGTACCTAACATGGCCATATTCCAACAATATCCATACATGGATATAAAATCGGACATTATTGGTGGAACATTAGGTATGAAATTCCACCAAATAGTGTTTTTAATTTCTAATTTACAAGAATGCCACTCCTCCACTATAAAAGGGAACTTACCAATATCACATCTTTACACATCTCAAGCCATTTTGATCATCCAAAACCTAACTAAATAAGCTCACAACTTCCCTCCTCTCAACCTATAATCTTTTATTTGGGTTTGAAGTCATCCAAGGAATCCCTTTTGTGAAAACCAAAAGGAGTTACCCAAAGAAGAGGTAACATTCCTTAATGAGCCCTTTAGTTTTATTTCTTTTTCAACAACTTCAATTATTATTATTTCACGATTATATAATAAATTAAGTATCCTAAATATACTGATATATTTTAATGATATTTTTATGACCTAAACCTTCACCTAATTCCATCAAATGGGATAACGAATCAGTGTTCTTGTGTATGGCAGACTACTGCCTCAAAAACCAATGTCGGTCGTTCTTCCATTACCAACTCTCAAGGTTGGGAATAATGATGGAATTACATTTTTTATAAGATATGAATGTTATTTAGGATTTATTTATTATACTATAACTATTATATAACACAAAAAATAATTTTTCCCATTTTTGGGAATATAATAACTTCGTTTGTGGACATGTGGACAACTACCTTCTCAAAGAGATGTGATTCATTCCTGATTTACATTGAATGAATTAAGGATGAGTTTAATAAATATATGTCATATATATTACATAATAGTTCCAGCAGAAATAATATATATATATATATATATCTTTTACTTTTCTATCTTTAAAAATAATATAAGAAGACTAAAATAGTTTTTATGCGTACATATGGCCTACTATCTCCATGAATGATGTATTTAATTTCATATTTCTATCTTTAGTATAATATTATAAAAAATTATATAAAAAATATATATTATACTTATAAATTTTTTTACATTATAGAAATAAAATAAATCATTATATATGTAATTGGTTCAAGAATAACCAATCCAATCATATATAAAAGACAAAGTGGTTGTTTCTCGAAACAAAACATTAACATGAAAATGTTTATAAACAAGTAATATGAAGAAATAATAAAATCATAAATAGTATGATATTTAAGAATATGGTTCTTAATTATATTTATAATAATCTTTTATTTATTATGTAGGTGGTTTGAAAATTTTCAAATAAATTCAAGACTTAAGGTAATCATTTTCTCATATCACTTTTATTTATATGATATGTATGCTATATTTATCACTTATTATTCTTGTGTGGTGTATATTCTGATCTATTACATGTTATATCATGAAAATTCTTTATTTAATGGTATTAAAAGTTTTTATTTATTTAATTATTTCATAAATCTCATGATTTAAATGTAACTCAGGTACTAAGGGTATTTCTAGTCTCACATTTATTTCTATGAGACCTATTCCTTATTCACCACTCATATCTTTTGTGTTTTTTATATAATAAAAATAAATGTATTCTCTGATTAGTTTCATTAAATTAATGGGGATTTACATATCAATTTTATGATCCATCCTTTATTTTTTTACAATTCAAAAGCTACCAAATTGGTAAAGGACTTTCATCTCAATTTGCCTTCTTTGAGACATATATTATGATATGAACCTATGTTTTTTAGTGATATGTGTATACCAAATATTTGACATGTAATATCATGAATATAATTATTATGATTATATTTTAAGGTTTATTTAAAGTTATTATTTCATTGGGATTAGTATTCATTGTTATGAAAGTTGTAATAGTTTTTTTATATAATCTTGTCGTTCATCAGGATTGCTTATGATTACAAATCCATTGATGAAATATTATTATCCATATCTCAATTAAACTCATGAATTTTTTTCTATCCCATTTTTATTCATGATATATTCATGTAATTATATGATATTACCATTATTTAGTATATATATAATAAAGAAAATGTTTTTAAGTAAATATAACTTTATATATATCTCTCTATATCTTCGGTATGAAATATGTGTTATTTCAAAGTACTATTTTATAAAAATGTTTTTAAAAATGTTATTTAAATAATATTTTATAGTTATTTTTAAATTAAATGTATTTTTAAATTTTTTATTTTTTACAAAATGTTTAGGAGGGTTTTCAAAGCTTTCTTTATATGTTTTCAAAGTTATTTTTAAATAAAAATGTTTTCACATTGTTTTATGTATTAGAGAGAATTTTTCAAAGAAGAAATGAAATTTTCATCAAAATATGTTTATAAAAGATGGTTAAGAATTGTTTTCCAATTATTATGTCATTAATTTATATATATTATTTTTTATAAAGGATATTATCCTAGGTTACCATTCAAATTATTTCATTAAATGGTTTGTGTTTATGATCAGTAGTTATTTATGAATTACATTTCTGTTTTGGAGGTTATACCATGATAAAATGCCTATGAAACATGATTCCTTTCCCAGGTTAATATATTATAAAATGATTATGGAACTTGATTATTTTTTATAGGAAATAAAATTTTGAAATTTTTTTAATGCCCATTTAATTTCATGTGTTATGATATGATGTTTATGAAACCCATCCCTTTTTATGGGTAATGATATGATGAATGTATTGTTATATTGTGGAACACATATGTATTATTTCATTATGTGATTGATGATACATATTTCTCCCTCCAATGAATTGGGAAATTATAAATGGTATATGAGATCATGGGTACATTGGAGGGCATCCCAGGCCCATAAAAAGAGGGTATACATGAGGGAATTTCAAGTCCATAACAACAATGTATATTGAAGGGAATCTCAATACCAAAACAAGATTTTATATAAGAGGGAATCCCTTACCCATAATAAGAGGGTATACAGAAGGGAATCCCAAGCCCGTAAAAAGAGGCTATACAAAAGGCCATCCAAAGCCTGAAAAAAATAGGGTATACAAGAGGGTATCAAAAAACCATTACTAGAGAGTACATGGGAGGGAATCCCAAGATCAAAACAAGATTGTACAAGGGAACTCATCCCAAACCCGAAGAAGATATATAGGTGACTATCCAAATACTAAAATTTTAGGAGGGTCTTGGTAGGTAGTCGTGACATAGTATTTTATATGCTTATGTGTATGTCATAATTCCATGTTTTATTCCTATATTATTCTCTTGTGGATGATATAAGGCCCCAGCCTTAAACCTTACTTAATCTTGAGTTAATACAAGATTACACATTGAGGATCTTTTCAGGTTTAGAGTTTTAGAGAATTAGATCATAAAACTTGCATTACATTCCACATTTAAACAAAGTGTTTACATAAAAGACAGTATTCATTCTTCCCATCAACGGAAACATATTTAAAATAAAACATGGATTATTTCTTGACACATCCTTGACACTATCAACACATCACGTACCTTTCCCTTGACCTGTGAAAAACATTTCAAAAACTTGGGATGAGAATAAAAAGCTCAGTAAGGGTTATAAAAAAATATGGAAAGGAAACCTGAGTTCATATATACATAAGAATGAAATCATACTTTACCCATAAAACATATGCACTTTAACATACCTTATCAAATCATGAATAAAACATAGAAATCTTAAGACATAAAAGGTAACTTGAGGCATTCATAACATTCTTACGTAGGGAGTAACCCTCTTGGTTACGTTTTGGAATACCCATCACAGTATATTCCCTAAATATCTTCAGAGAAACCTTAACGTTTCACTCATTCACGTTACCCAATGCATTGGAGAGCTATATCGGGCTCACCCGCCCTTGGTTTATCACGGAACCACCCGTCTTCATAATAATGCCCATGAACCTCAATGTAATCGTATCACATAAAACATGCATAAAGGAAACATAACATTTCCACCTTTCAATCACAAGATATAAATACAACACATTGATATAGAAACATTATGAAAACCATTTTCAATACCAAAATAAAAGAAAAGTAAAACATGGTATTTATTTTTCTTTTAAAAAAAAGGTATGTCTTGTAGAGGAAGCCGAAACTCAAATAATGGTCACGGCGGTGGAGAAGTCATTGTCGCCACATACGTATGACCAAACATTCCGTTTTTTCGTTTAGTAAATGCTTCGTATAAAAAAGATTACTTTTGAATAAACTTAAAAGTCAAAGGGGTTTATACACCGTATAAAAGAAGGTTGTGTATAAAACAAAATATGCCTCAATGAAAGGAGATTGAGACGAAGTCCCTTACAAAGACGGTATCCTTGGTTTAAGGATAAATCAATTACATAATTATGTGTGACAAACGAATAAACCAAATATAAGTTGATATTAAGTGTAAAATAATCAAATGTCATTCACACATATTCAAAGGATGACATATTCAATAACTACATGTTGAACCCAAAGAAATCGAAATTGGGTTAAGAAGTTCCCTTGACAGCCTAACGGTGTCACATCAAAAAAAAGGTATCTCATCACTTGGACATAAAATTTACATCAATAAGGATATATTAGAACATATCCCAACATAACAATATGTAAATTAAAAGACCCAACAAAATAAGTCTTTTAAATAGAGAAGGGTGAAAGGTTCCCTTACTGACAGGGGTATCTTTCGAAACATACACCTCGTGAAAGAAGAACAATACAACATTGATGTAAATACTAATAAATGAAAGTATATTACACAAAGAGTAGAATAATGGATAGTAAATACACCACTCAAAGGAAATTGTGGCAAATGTAGCATAAATCTCACAGGAATAAAAGTGAGATGAAAAATCCCTTACGAAAACTCAGCAGCCTAACAGCGCCACTTAAAACATCCAAAAATGGATTGATGAGATAAAATAGGGTCTCTCATCATATTAAAATAAAATGTACAGCAAGAGGAATATAAAAGAACATCCCCCATCATAAAAAATAGGAGCTTAAAAGAAGTGACATAAAGGAGAGTACTTAAAAATAAAGAGATAGGTTAGATCTCTTACGAAAATTTGGCAGCCTAACGGCGCCACTCAAAACTTCCAAAATGGATTGATGAGAGAGAATAGGGTCTCTCATCACATGAACATAAAAATTACAGTAATATTAATATAAAATATCATCCCAATAACAAGAAGGATGTGGTTTAAAAGGAATGACATAAAAGTGTGTACCTAAAAATAAAGAGAGGAGTAGGATCCCTTACCTCAGGTCCGACTTGACTCGATCGTTCTTTAACGTCCTGAATAATAAACTTGAGTTAATTTATACTTGATTAAGAACCTTTTTAAATCTTATTATTCCTTTTATATCACTTATTTCTATGTTATAAACATTATTTAATCATTATGTTAATAATGTTTGTTTTGTCGATATTTGGTTCTTAAGTCGAAAGTGGACTTCTTACAATTACATGTTGTTCGTGTGGTCAAAGGTTCTTTATATCCAAAATGACATTCCTGTTTTGGATATCATATATATCATATATATCCAGCATATACATGTATTTATAATATCACATAATCATTTAGAGGAATGAAATGAAATGCACCGTTCATGGAGACGGTAAGCCGTACGTACGCATGAACGCTACTTTCATTTCTATGTCATATTAATGGAATTAAAACTATATGAGAGGTATGTATATTTTAATTCCAGAATTATATTAATCATTTATATTTAACATAAATCATATATATCCATTATATATATGTACTCATTATAATACATTACATCTGGGGATAAGAAATGAAATGCACCGTTCATGGAGACGGTAAGCCGTACGTACGCATGAACGCTACTTTCATTTCTATCTCATACTTTAATGGAAAGAAAATAATAATGATATAAAGTTATATTATAATTCTAGTATAACATCATATATAATAACTTTAAATTCATCCTTTATACGTCCCACATATGGCATTAACGAATCCCATCACTTTGAGGGGGCGGTAGTCCGCACTTCCTTAAACGAAGATATCATGTTTACCCATAATGGAAACCATAAAGGTATGCCATAAATGAAAGATACATAAGATTAAGTAAAACATAAACATATTATATATCATATATGAGTATATTTTCATCTTAATGGCCACCTTTGAAGGTGTTAAAAGAATGTTGAACAATCATCGTTTCGGGAGGCAGAAATTTTTTCATCCACGGAAACAGTATGTTCTTTAACCATTAGATGTAGGTGTGTGTAAGTGTAGCTCGAATACTTATTATAACAAAATCCTAGTATATTTATGATACTGTAGTTGTTACAAAATAAATTAATAAAAAGAGTTTAGGGGGTTGGAGAAGCAAAATAAAACAAAAGGACTCAAGTGAAGACATTACCTTAAAATCGGGTAACTCTATTAGATTTGAGATCAAAGGCTTCCTTGGGAAGACTTATTCCCAATGTGAGGCTTCAAGGAGTAAGAGAGGGATGTGGAGAGACAAAATGTCAGGTTTTGGCCGAGCTAAAAGCTTTTGATGTGTGGGTAAGGAGGTAGAGGTGGGGGCCTTTTATAAGAGGAGAGGAGGGGCACTCTTGTAATGTTACAAAATGTTACTTTATTTTCAAAAGATTTTCGGATTTAAAAGGTCCCACATTGCTGTATTTTTAGTATAAGGTGATATGGGTTCTAAATCCACTCATCCAATAGGTTTTGGACATGTTTAGGTCTTAGATATTACATTATCTGTCCATTTTATTTAAATCGTTAAATAATGAGGTCATCGCTGCATCATCATGATGTCATCCATAATTTACTTTATTTAATGTCTAAAAATTATAAAAAAAATACTATGATGTAGGAAATCTTTTTATCTTTCCAATGAATATTTATAGTCAAAAATATGTCTTGTATAACCCCATGTAAAAATTGTTTTAGTAAAACATATCATGTTTGTTTCATTTTTACTTTAACATTATATAAAAAGATATTTATGTCATTTCCCATCAAAAGTGGCTCCATGGGGTCCCCAAGTAGACCCATGGATTTTCTTGTTCGTCCATGACACATCCAATGAGGGTAGGACATGTTTCTAGGTCATTTAATTTTATTAAAACATTATTCTTACCATAAACTACACTAATTACCTCTGATCGCGATTAAAAACTTAATAAGTTACTATTCACCAAAAAATTATTTTTATCCCATTGAACCACATTTTACTTCTTAATTACAAACATGTATGTCAGATTTTTGAAATTAAAAACACAAATATGGAATAATTTCATTTAAACGGAAAAATCAGTTTTTATAAATACCACTTAGTGGTTTCACTATTCATCAAAAATTGAAGTTTTTCAGAAAAATCCCAAAAATTCACCCTAACCTATATTTGATATTCTGAATTAAAAAATGATGTCTATTTTAAAAAATTCAAAACATATAATTCACAGTAATTTAATAATTAATTCTCGCTGTCAGAGCAAATAGCGTGTTTTTATGAAACAATAAGTATCAAAAGATTGACACTAGTTTAAGTCTGATTTCAAAGTGAAATTAATTACAACGACCACTATTGTATTTAATGGTAAAAATATATTCTAATTTAACTTTAAAACCAATTCAATATATAATATAATCATATAAATAAATTAGATTAAAAAGAGGTTTTGAATTAAAATACAACATTTTACACTTCATTAAAAAATGAACTTTATCGGAAAGATACCAAAAATTTACACAAAGTAAATTTTGATGTCCCAATTCTTAAGAAGAGTTTTATTTGGTCCAATAGAATGTATAAGAGTTAACAAAACTATATTTAATGGTGGTTTTCCATCAAAAGGTGATAAGTGAACCTTTAGTAAAAACTAGGGCATATACGCCTAAAATTAAATTCCTTCCGTATTTTAAGCCTTTATCTTTTATTGGATAAAAGTAAAAACATTTAAAAACATATATAATCATATTTTAGTTATTTCTATCCCTCCCTGCCAATACAATGGCTACATGTTAACTACCATTTAAAATAATATTATTTTATTATTAGAGTGCAACGTAAGATTCCCAAGAAACTCGTTGTTGCGTGTTGGGTACGCCATCGAGCATAGCATCCCCTTTAAAGTCGTATTAATATTTTATTCACAAATATGGATAAATATATAGATTTCATATTATTTATTTACCTGGGTTGTTACAGATGATTCCCTTGATTCCCTTATGATTAATATCCCAAGAACATCCAATATTTATGCCATTAATCTTGATTATTATTTTTGATATGTAATATATGATCTTATAATGTGATAATCATGTTATCAAACCCTTGTAAACATGTTATTGTTACATATATCCCTTTTTACCCTTATTGAGCATCTTATTTCACACATTTCAAATGTTTCCTTTCCCTAAGTTATGAATAAATATTTTAAGTATGATTACTAAAGGATAATATATTTAAGGGATACATTTAGGATCTTTTAAAAAGTTAGAAGATTACGTTTCCAAGTTTCTAATGGCACTAAACTATTATGGTCATCATGCATGTTCATTTTTAATATGATAAATATTCATCTATAATGATTTAATATATATTTTTCTTAATATTGGATCACTATAAGGTGATATAACATATAAAATTATTTTACCTCTTTAGTATATTTTATATCTTTAAAAAATAATTATAACCCTGATAACCATAACATTTCACCATAACCTATAATACCCCATGAAAAATATAAATAATGTTTCACTTTTTATGGTTAATTATGTAAATAACCTGACCATAGTATCCCTGAGTTGGTGGTAACATTGTTATATTTTAATAAGATACATGAAATCACATCCATCAGGAATGAATAGTTTACAAGTATCATTAAATTGGACACATGCTAAAAATTAACATTTTAATTGAAAATATAACATATAAAAACTTTTTTCATCAAAAATTTCATATTTCCCATATCATATCCATGTATATCAATCATAAAATTATTATTAGTGTCCTAGGGAAACCAAAATATCTGAAATGAGTGAGGTGAGATTCTCAGTATAGGCAATAATATAGTGGAATATATCATGAATAAATAATTATAATCAATATGGAAACGTAAATAATAGAAACATATTTCATTTAATTAATAACATAATATGAAGAATAATATAGAATTAATAAATGATGATCAAATAATTTCATATAATTATTCACATGATCTTGAAACATAACTATGGATAATCAAAATATTTGAATAATCTCAAGGAACATCAATAATTGAGCTCATAATTAGGGAATTCATAATATCATACGTCTAAAATGTACTATCAAGACCATTATCAAGATATTTTAAAACTATGGGTAAAACCCCATTTAATTTATCTAACTGATTTGTATCATGATACCTGTAGATTCAAAGAGGGGCTATGTATTTCTAGGACTCACTAATAACATAATAATTCAAATTCATTCCCTATATGAAATGGTGAAATATAATTAACTCAAACATTCATATTGAGAAACCTACATATGAAATGTTAATATTACCCAAAACATTAAAAATAATCATAACTCATTCATACTAATATGGAGAATAGTATCAAAATAGAAATTCCAAGTTAAACTGATCATAAACCATCCATATAAATAATTAGGATGATATCAATACAATATATCCCCATTGGATAATAATTATACTAATGGTTTTGTATTTTTGATTAATATAAATACCATAAATAAATCCTTTAAAAAATTGAGAAAAATAAACATTGCACTTTGAAAATCACCTTTTAAAAAAATATACAAAAAATATTAAAATTTATTTTCTTAGAAAACGGAAATTTGAACATATAAATGAATATTTAAAAAATTAATTGTAAATTATTATGAGAAATTATATTCATTTATTACATTTTAAAATAATTATTCCATTCAAATTTTCTGTAAAATCTAAATGGTCCTTGTTTTGAAAATGTCATGAATATTCCTTTCAAAAAATTTTGTAAAAACAAAAAAATGGGAAAACATCTATTTAATATATAATATAGAAAATATTAAAAATAAATTCAAAATAGTGTTAGAAAACATGGATTTTTAATTAAATATTATTTTCATTTTAAGTGATAAATTAAGTCATGTTTTATTAAAAATATTTCTCCAGTTATTTTAACTACGAAAAAGTTTAATATGGTACTTTTAATTTAAAACATAATTAATAAACATAGGAGAATAAAATTAAAGGGTATTATTATAAATTTATCAAGTAATTTCATTCAATGTAAATTCATTTATAAAAAATCCTAAATAGAATTAAATTGAAACACAAATATCTCACCACTTTGGTAACTTTTAGATCGTATAACTCATTTGTTGTGTGAACATTTCTTGAGAGTGGTGGTTATGCTCATTTTTTGAATTAATATTTTTTATTTATCATAATTTTGACATGATAAAGGTGTTGGGTACATTATTGGATAAATATGGTTAGTTATCTACTAGATAATTATTCATACTTTCATATATTTATATTGGGCTATTGTAATCCACCATGTTTGGGTTTTCTGGTTTCCAACCCTTGGTCATCCATGTGTGTTGTGGCATGTATTGAGATCTCCATTCATTTCATAGAGGATGCTTATTTTATATTACCTAATTCTCTTATTTTTCAAGTGATTTTGGTTTGAGGATTCATCTCTCATTAGTTTCATTTGATCCACCATGTTAAATGAATTCTAAATAGATGATATATCATGTTAGGTATCCCTTTCTTCTTATGAATTATTGTTTGATGTTCTTAGTTTAGTTGTACTTGTAGATGATTTCAAATACATTGGATTATTGATTAGATTACTTATAATGAAGTCCATTTCTTAACTTTGATTGCATATTGTTTTTTGGGGTTTTTTTAGGTTGGGACCTCCTAGGATCTTCATTTAATCCTACATTTAATTTGAACCATGTACTTTAAGGGAGGGGGTGGGATGTGGCATGGTGAGGGGAAATTTGATAATAACATATCACAATAGAGATTAATTTGTTTTATTTTATACTATATTTTTTAGTTTCGAGGCTTATTTACTTTTTTGGAAAAAATCTTGTAGTTTTAGTATTTTTTGGTTTATTGCAGGATTTACCAACATGGTAGTGAGTGACCCTAAAAGGCCCATATGGTGGGTGATTTCATTGAGGCATAATTATTATTAAGAACATACCCTTGGGGTTCCAAATCCTATGGAGCCAGAAACTACGTGGGTGGTCCTGACCTATGTAATTCCCTATACCAAGTTAGAACAATGTTCATGAAAATTGTGTTTCCAAAACATTCAACAATCCATGAATTACTTAAAACGTGATTTGAAAAAAATACCATATTGAATTAAATATTATGTCACCCATTTCTTTCCAAAATTCATAAAATAAATCATGGAGTCTCAATTAGGATCTCCACCCACCTCCCCACTTTATTCTTGGTTCTCCTTTGGTATTTTACATGAAATGTTTTTGTACATATTCTTCTCTTGCATTGTGCGCATCATCATCTATCGAAGAGACTAAATTTATTTTAAAAGGAATATTTCATAAAGTCTCATTTTGTAAACTTATCTTCTAATATTGGTGTTTAATGTTATATATTCTATCTAAAATGATTTTCTAATTTTAAAATCCCGAGGTGTTTCACTCAACCCCCAATAAATAAATTGTGTTCTCACAATTTAATATTCATCTTGGAAATTAGGGTTTTTGAATTTCAGAATAATTTTTTTGGAAACCTGCATCATAAAAAGGGAAAATAAAAAATATTCTTTATAAGAGATAAAGAGATGTATAGGGGACCAATATAATAACACATAACTAGGTTTCCAACCAGGAGAGAATTGGTGGGATGTACCTTCATTGATGCGGAAGAAAAGCGTAAATAATTATAGAGAGTGATAGAGATCATTGATCATAAGAAATTTAATGATATATGAAAATTTACGGTCCAAAAAACCATAAATAAATGATTATTTAAAATTACATTTGACTTATTTAATATGAAGGTAATATGATCAAATTTTTATGTCAAGATCATTTTCCTAAATTTGAGGAATTATATTACCATTTAATAATATAAGGAAATATACTTATTTGATATCTTTATATATATTAATCATAATTTCATCCATTTTTTTGATCTATTTCTACTTTCTCTCTTAATCTATGAAATGCATATCCACAAATGAATGTATTATCATTAAATAAAAAATTCCTCCAATGGCCTGAGGGCCTTAAATTTTTATTATTTTAAAATATTCCCCATTTATTAGAAGAAGGGGGAACCAAATGGACTTCAGATATAAATCATTACTTGACACAAAGATCATAGGGAAAAATATCTAAAAGGATATCTTTGAACTTAATATCCTCATAATTTGAATCGTGATGAAGCTCTTACCCGACGCAAGACAATATGAAAAATAAGTGTCCTGTGACGAAGCACATGCCTGATCTGATGGTTGTTTCCATACCCTCTCAAACTTCCAAATCCATAAATCTTTCATAGGTTAACCTCTTGCTCTAAAAACACTGAGTGCCTGATCATTATGGTCGATTCAAGATGTATCTTCTGATTCTGAGTCCCAAAATCATTCCAAATAATGAAATATATTCAACCATGAAAATGAGGAACACAATGCCGGAATCTAAATCATAGAGGCCCCACCACCACAAGAAAAAAAGGTCACTAAATAAAATTGGTTAGAAAAAATTTTCCAATATTATACATTAATCTCTAATAAATCAATTTTAACTATCTAAATTGCACATAATCCAATTCATAAATGTTTTTCTTTGAGGCTAATCCAAAATATTTTCGACTGAATTCGATGAAAAAAAATTTAGAACAATGGTCACTAAATAAAAATTATCTTCCCCAAAAAATATAAAGTGGCTATTAATGTCACATTACAAATATGTGAATGCCTTGAAACCATAAAACCTTAATGAAAACATTCATGATTCCAAAAATTATTTTCCATATTATTCCTGAAACAAGTATAAAAGAATAGAATTTATTTCATAATTCAAAAAATCTTCTAAACTTTAACAGAGATAACATAAACCATAAAATAAAAAACAAATTTCAAGGTTACAAATACTATCCCATTAATATCTCTTTATAATTATTATCTCAAAATCAATCCAATATTATGGGTTATCTATCCTCAATCATGTTTTTTCCAAGAATTTCAACTAGACACTTAATCACTCTTCTAGATCATTAGTAATATTCAATAAATGATCTCACATCCTTAACGACAAATTAATATAGAATAATAATTTTACATTTCATAAGTATTTTAATTATAATATAATTGATAAAATTATTCTATAATGTAATTAATGAATCCAAACAAAATAGAATTAATCATTTTCCTTCATTTGGAGTAATATCATAAGATTGACCTTCATCCCCAAGTTTATTTTGAGGTATATTCCCTTGATACTTTTAAAATTAGTTTCCATAACTCCACATATCCTTAAAAATTATGCATTTAAATTTGGTGGATTCTTTCTTTTCCTTGGAATCAGGAGCATGTGGGAATTTCCCTCCAAACTTGTAGTAATCTTTCATTCCCTTCAAGCAAGTACTGTAGTGTTTATTTAAAAAATAATCACATAGGAGAAAATCCATCTTTCTCTTATTACCTTTATTTGTATTTTTTCCATCCACTTATTCTCTTGATTTCCCTTGAATACATAATAATTGGATAATTATTATTATGTCTTATACCACATGATACTATATTCTTATGTGATGAGAATGTTTGGGATGTTATTTCCCTTTGAATAATTTTCTAAATAACATCAAATAAATGGTCAATCATGCACTTTTTATTATGAAAATCATTCATAGAATGCCTTTTTAAACTTGAAATTTTTTTTCCTACTTTGAAATTATTTCATGTTCCATTTTTTCTTAGGCTCATGAATTATCTCTTCATATTTTCTTGTTTCATTAGAGGAAAATACTTTTCAGAGAAGTGTACCTTAAAATTCATCAATCCCAATTTTTTTATTTATTATTTATCCTTATTTTTTTTTTGAATCAATGACCACAATTAATCTAAACCTCCCAATAGATAATAAACTACCACCAAAATGTTCTCCATTTCAAAGCTTCACAAAGAATGAAAAATCTCTTATATGGAACTTATCCATCACTTAGCTACAAATATATTTTTAGTCCCATTTAATGATGGATGTTACTAATGTGTAAAGTAGTATAACATTGCTACACCATGTGGTGGATTAGCTAGAATCTCCATACGAGAAAGGTTATTGGTCATAACCTAAATCATTTTTGCTAATATGGTTATAATTTTATCATTTACAAATGTAGTTCCAGATATATCTTCATTGTCTTTCCTCAGAGGAATATCCCTACATGGGGTACATTAATTTATATAGTTTCTATTCCTTCAAGTTCATTCCATTTTAACAAATTTAATACACTATATTATATAACTACAATGTGAAATGTAATGTATGATCACAAAACTAGACAAAAAGTTAGCATAAATTGAAAATTTATGTATGGATAATTCCATAATAATTAATGTGGTTTAATTGGGAAATTTTTCAAATCATATTTTTTTTCAAATCCTTCATAATGGTTTGTGAATAAAATGTGAATTAATACAAGGATTTCACTAAAGATTATCACAATTTTTGTGCAGTAAGGACAATTTAAATATACCACGTAATAGATTAGTCAAGCTAAATGTTCCATTTTTGGAGTGATTACCCCAAGGTATATTAATGCCAAAACCACATCTACTTATAGTATCCAAATAAGGATGTATTTTATGTAAAAAATATAATCTCTACCTTACCTAATATGGAGATTGAGGATACATTATTGTATTAAAATAAGATACAAGGAATCGCATCATGAAGTACTAAATAGTTTAGTAATCTTAGTAGACGCATAATTTAAATTCATATTACAATTTTAAAAAATAATGTATTTTATTTGATAACATCATATTCCTACTTGGGATATCCATGAATATCAACCAGAAAACACTTCTCGGTGTTTGGGAAAAAATAAAATATAATAAATATATGAGCTTAGATGCTCAGTAAGGGTAAGAGTATAGTAGAATATAATATTAAAAAATACGAATAATCAATATGGAAAGTTAAATAACCATAAAACATTTAATATAAAAAATATGTTGAATATGAAGAATAATATGGATGGAATAAATGAGGATCAAGTGATTCTATATAAATAATCACATGTTCTTAAAACATTGCCTTGAATATTATTACTAATTGAATAATAACATGGAACATAAATATTTTATATCATAATTAAAGAGAAAATAATGAATGTAATATGAAAGATACTTTCAGAAAATTTCAAAATATAGTTTACAACTATGGGTGAAACCCCATTTAATTTGAAGAATTGATTTCTCGATTGAGACCCCATTATGCATATATATGGTATTAATTCTAGGCCCCACTTGTCCTATAATAATAATAATGAATTATTCCTACCAAATGTTTGAATCATAGAAAATATAAATATTCATAATGAAATACGGACATATAAATTGTTAATACATACCCTAATCAATGAACATATTCCTAAACCATTTAAACTAATATAGAAGATGGTATAAAAATAGTAAATCCCAGTAAAATTGATCATAAACCATCTAGAGAAATAATAAAAATTATATCAATAAAATATATCCCCAATGGATTATAAGTAAAATAAATGGTTGATATTTTTATAAATATAAAATACTGTAAAAATGTCATTTAAAACATTCTTGAGGAAAATAACCTTTGCACTTTGAAAATCGCGTTTTGAAACTTATTTTTAAAAAATATTTTTAAAATATTTTTCTTTTTAAATTAAATTTAAAAGATATAAAATATTATTTAAAACTGTGATTGGAGATGATGGTGTGAAATTCAATTCATGTTAGACATGTTAAAACCAAGATTCCATTATCATTTTTAGAAAAATCCAAACAGATCTTGTTTCAAAAATGACATGAATATTCAATTAAAAAAATTTAAAAAGTAAAAATGAAAAAAAAAATTAAAATTTCTTTTTTAGAATTTTCAAAACATTTTTGATAACATTTACCAAAAACAAGGATTTTTATGAACAAGTACTTTTGATAGAAGTGAGAAATGATGTCTTATTTTACAAAAAAAATTATTCAATAATTTTATATAGACAAGAGAGGAATATGGTACGATTTCATAAAAAAATAACTAGAGGAGAATAAAATTAAAGTGTTTTATTAAGAAATTATTGAATAATTCCATTCAATGAAAATTCAAGAATATATAATCCCAATTAAAATAAAATTGAAACTTAAATGTAATACCACTTTGGTAAATTTTGAATCATAATCCCCATGAAAAAAATAACATAAAATGATAAATTAAATACCCTAAATAAAAATATATTCATGATATAAAAAATAAAAATAGTCATTAAATACTCCATACAAAATAATAAGTGGTGACTAAGGAATATGGCTCAAAAATTAAAAGTGAGAGAATAAACTCGTACCACAAATCTAATTTCTTTTAGTTATGTTCAAACATCCTATATAATAAATATATTTTTGTTATAAATTTATAATATAACCATACTAATATATTTAATACCATATATTATTTACTTATTGTCTATTATCTCCCATTTTTTAACAGTTGTTTGTTAAAATCCCTATTTTGGGAGATAATTTCTTTATTTTTCAAGTATGTTTTGGTTAGGTAATTTCATTAATTTTACTTTTATAATTGATATATCATATTAAGAATGTTAAAAATTATATAAAAATCATATATATTCCTTATATATATACTTATAGTAATCTATAAAAGTTAGATATAGAAAATGGATTACATCGTTCTAGAAGACAGTTGGTCGTACGTATGCATGAATGTTATTTCTATTATTTTTCTTGACGGATGAAATAAAATTAAAATAACAATTAATTATATTTAATGAATGATTAATATTAAATATATATAATCTATATTAATAAAATAATTCTTTATTAAAATCCTTATAAAAAATAAAATGAAAAACATTTCAAATCGGTAAGTGGAGGTTGTAGTCCACATGTATGAAGGAGCTACGTTTTTATTTTCTGATGGATTGGAAGGTAAGATGTTATATGTGATATTATATTTCCATAAGTATTTATAGGTCATAAATATCACATATATTCATTAGCTTTATCCATTCTAACATACATGTAAAATGTAACTAAAAACGATTCACATCGCTTTGTGAGGCGGTAGTCCACCGTATGCAAGAGAGACATTATCGTATCCCCCACCGAATGGAAATTAAGAAGAATATGTGATATAATGATTTTATAAATATAATAATTTCATAAATGTGATATAGAAAATTTAAAACAAATCTTATATCATCATTTAAATCTGATTATGGAAACCAAATTACATCGATTCGCGTACACATGATCAAAGATTTTGTTTCCCAATTGAAGAAAGTAGAGATCGATATTGGTTATTCTATAAAAATAAAAAAAATTAATATATGATTTATAATATTTTTATTATATTATCAGGTTTTAATTTTATTTTAAGTATTTTTATGAATAAATAGAACAAATACGCACATTTAATAGTTTTACCTCTTCTTCAGATACCATCTTTAGGTTTATACCTTTATCCATCATAGGTGTGATTTATAATCAAAACAATAACTCTAGTATGTGGGTAGAGAAGTATGGAATATATTTTGGTATGTATTATCCCAACTAGTCTTCATATGTGTGAATATGGGAGGATAGTGGGTGTCCATTTATTAGTTTGTGATATGACACACATGAAATTTTTGGAAAGATAAAATGATTCTAATGTTTTTATCATAAAACATCCTCCAAAATGGGTCATTATAAATCCTAATATGTGTTAAGATAGACCTATAGTCTTCCGATTGTACTTTTACAAATTTTAATTCATTTTTAAACATTACTTTTATAGTTTAACCAACTCTAAAACCCAATTTTTAAATAAACCGCAATAATTAATTTTTACTTTTTTCATTATTAATTATTGTCAATATTTTTTATGAAAATATTAGATAATTTTAACTATTATTATTCCAAATATAGAATCCACATTTATAAAATAATTTCATATAATTATAATAATTTAATATAAAATTAAACATGTAGAAATAACAAAAAACCGGTTTTTAAGAAATGTTTTTTCTCCGAAATGTTGATATTATGTTAAATTTATGAATTGAAATCAACATTATATAGATTTAAACTCAAAATTTTTTATTTATAATATATAAATTTCAATTAAATCATTCAACATTATGATTATTTATGAATAAATCAAATGGAGAAACATTATGCACTTTAGAACAGCTTTCAGAAAAATGTTTTTTAAGTCCCAAGAATAAATGTATACTAAAATATAGTATAATGTTGAATAAAATATAATTAATTGTATTACATGTAATTAATAATAATTGTGTTATATTAAGTGAAATTATAATCCAAATGGTCTTATTAAATTACATAATTTGTTTTTTATAAATGAGAATTTTACAAAAATTGGTATTTTTCTGTATGCTGTGAAAAATGAATATTTTATGAAAAAACATTAAATTATACCCTAAGAAAATTTTTATCTGATTATTTAAAAAATTAACATATTTTTTTAAAATAAATTTCCAAAAACTGGTAAATTTCATTTTTATATTATGCGCACAAAGCATAACTAAACAACCTATTTGAAAAATTTAGTTTTGATGAAAATATTTCCTTTTATTTTAAATTATTCTTATTTTATTTATAATATATAGATAACCATATTATTAATTTTATACATTTGTAAACTGTCACAAACTAGCCCGACTAGACCCTGAACCAGTCACCAAGATCGGCCGATGACAAGTCCTGATTGGCATTCCTGATCTTTCTGGGATGGTGACTAGCACCGAGGGAATCCATAGAGTGAAAAGAGAATTATTTCTCCCACATATAAGAAATTAAACAACGAGCATAAGGAAACATACATCCCAGTACACATTTACATAAATTTTTAAATGAGAATTATTTTCACATTGAAGTGAAAGTACAGATGAACTAAACAACTCAACTGACCTAATCTAAAATATAACTATATCCATTTTACCCCACTAGTCACTCTTCAAAACAATGATCACACATCCCACAAGGTGATCAAACTCGATCTGAAACCTGCACAAGGGATAAAAACAGAAGAAGACTATAGACATGAGTACTAAAACTGAGACGGTTAGCCTGGTATTATATCACCAATGGACTTCCTTTAAAATAAAAGAATGATAAATTCCAAATTTGAAATATAATATATAATAGTATGTTTCCCAAACATTTTTTTCATGCTATAATAATTACAAAATAAAATGGTTTCGAGTTTTCATAACCAAGAAATGATGGTAACCAATTTCAAAGAGATTCAACTTCAAAATAAAAACAGTTTCCAAGAGGGCTGGTTTAAAGAATCTATAATTTGAAATAAAATAGACCCACTACTGAATTTATTAACCAAACACACTATATGACGATGGTGGGTACAAAATAGCCAATGAGAATAAGTCAATGGAACACCCTTATGAACTCGATTGTTTTGGTCCCCTGGTACCTCATATCTCAGTGTAAAAGTAACCATAAAAAATAATTGTTATTATGTATGAGCCACTATTAGGGAAAAAATACCCATAACCTATTAGTAGCCAACATCATCATCATAGTTTATTTAGTGTTTTCATTTTCGAACATTCTACTTGAAATAGGGACGAAACCATTTCGAATCACTAGAATACTAGTACACATCCTCCCACATAGATACTATGGTTTCCCACATTAGTCTCAATAATGTTCCACATGTTATCACATACACATTGTACATGATAATTTCATTTAAAAATCATTCACACACCAAATAGAACTCAACCATGTTACACATATCCTTGATGGGTCAATAAACCCCTTAATATTTTTATAAAACAATTTCAGCAAGTATAACGAGACTTTGCGCATAAAATCCCTTTAACAATGACCCTTTAAGGAAAAACACCAACCAATACCATATAAAACCATATTTTTCATCCCCAAAACCATTTAATAAGTCAATTTCATGAATCATAAAATGACCCCAAAAGGACGTAACATAAAATTCCCATAAAAACCAGTTTTACAAGAAAAATATCAAATTGCACTTTAAGCATTCTTCAAAAAAACATCCTTTATAAAAAACAATTATTATTCATAAAGAGGTGTAAAAACAATTCAGCAACAAAACATTTACACAAACCCCTTAAAAATTCAGTTTACACATTCAAAATCCATCCATTTCTATTGAAATGCCAAACAAGCCATTTATTAGGGATACATGCCAAAACACCCTAAAAACCATACTCATTTAATTATAAAACCCAAAACCAAGTTTTAACACAAACAAGTGACACAAAAAAAATCAAATGATTATTATAATTTGATAAGGCAATCCAATCATTTTTAACACATTGAACATACTGGAGCCAAACGGGCACCTACCTGAAAATAAGGCATGAAAAATTTAATCAAAAAACAGTATTTAACATTAAAAAGTGTATAAAGCCAAATTTAAAGCCAAAAAACGTATTCAAGTTGTTAAAACGGCTCATAAAAATCACAAACCATATGCGAAAACTATTAAAACATTTATTTAAACAAGCGGTGTGTACATTTATATGAAACAATTCCATTTTACAAAACAAATACATAAATAACCATTTTTTGAACCAAAATGATTATAAAATGGTATAAACGAAACACTAAACATGTATGTAAGGTCATAACAACAATAAAAAGATGAAACATAGATAATAAGGGCTTGTTCTTGGGAGAACCCACCTCAAAACTATGGTGGAATAGAAATGCACACCCGACAACACCTTCCGAGGGTTTATAAACCATAAAACTTTGAAGAACATCCCTAAAAGAATGAAACCCCTATAAAAAATCATGGTATTATAGAACCCTATTTATTTCATCACCATCTAGGAAGATAGATCCAATAAATAATGGAAGGAGGAGGAGGAATGAGGAGAAAGAAGAATGAAACTCACCTTGAAAACTAGAGAACTATTTATATTCCCTTAGATCCACACCATTAGAGGATAATGAATTACTTTTAAATAAATGTAGAATCTCATTAGGTCTTGAAGAACCAGTTATAGATGATTTTTTGGAAAGAGAAAAAAATAAATGATTCATGAAAGAAATAAATTAACATGCCAAATCTGAAAGATTTGAGAATCCATGATACATTTCACCCTAATCCATAACAAAGATAAGCTCCAATGTGGGAAAATGGAACATTGGGGTATGCTTAGGGTTTTTGGTCTCTCATTAGAGGTGGAATCACAGAAAAATACAAGAAAATAATAAGATATAAAAGAAGAAAATATTTTTCTAAAAACTAGAGATGGGATCCCAGGTTGGCTGAATACCTAAATAAATAATCCAAATCCACCATTGTAAAAAATTCCTAAGGGGTAAAAATGGATATTTTGGTTTGAATAGTCTAGGGGAGGACAATTTGAATGTATAATGAGTGAAAAATGTTAAAAAACTAAGCACTTATAAAAGAAACAAATTTTTTTTCAAAATTCGAAATGAGCGCATGATTTGGCCCAAATATTATGTCACCACCCTTTTCTCCAAAACCCCCAAAAAATCTATGGGAAACCCATGGTAAGATGATTATAAATATACTCAAATTCAAAAAAATCATTCAACTCTACCAAAACCCAATAAAATTATTAGGTTTTACAATAAACCAGATCAAAACCAAGATAGGAAAAACCTGGTGTGACAATTCTTCCCACCGTTGATTCTTTCCACCCTTGGAAAACCACAACCCCTTCTAGTTGATTGATCAAAACCTAATGATTACTCATCAAAACAATCCATCCTCCTACTCTAAGGAAATTTCAACCACCAAAATGGAACTAAATCCTATTTCCCAAAATTAAACATTAATTCACAACAACATCCCAAGAATCAATGGATGGATAAATCCACTAATCCACATCCAATCCAAGACTATATTATTGGGCCTTCTCCCAAATATCTCAATGACCACCCCAGATGAAAAAAATAATTAAATATAGTGACTTAGGGGATATAATGGGTCTCTTCCATTAAATCACAACTACCATCTGACTAATCCACAATAGAAAGATATTTTTGAATCATAGTGGGTCTCCCCACCATTATAGACCAAGTAGAAATGAATAACAACAATTACAAATTAACTAGTATCATGCCTCACACAAAAAATCCTACCAAAACTCTCCCAAAAAATCATCAAACCCATTTTAATAGGGTTACAACATGAACATTTAAACCACTCACTCCCAAACGGAGGGGATAAGAACTGGGCCAACACTTTTAGCATAGATCTAAACCCCCACCACTCGGGGCAGGGAAGGAAGGGGACCCAATCATTAGCCCACTAAAACAAAATAAATAAATAGAGGAACTAACCAAAAGTCTCCACCTACAAACTGGTAAAACCAATACTGCATCTGATTCACAATGGCAGTCTATACAGAGACATTGATTGGAAACCGACATATGAGAAGGCATAACCATAGACACTTCGTGACGGGTAAGTTGACCACATTCATTGCAAAAAAACAAAAACTAGAGTGATGAGAAAATACAATAAAAAATAGAAACTACCTAACCACAATGGTGAATGAAGGAGCTTAGTCGGGCTCTCCACACCTATGGTGATTTCCTTACTGTGTGAAAATTTTCACTCAGAGGCCAATGGCTGCAGCCCTGATGTTTGAAGCATCTGTTGCACCACAGCTAGAAGAAACATATCACAACACCCCACAAAACTCAATTTCTCTATAACACACCTTCATCTAAATATGAACTCAAAGATACATAACACCATTCCCTCTCACTCCGAACAAGGAGAAGAATGGACAAGTAATACGTTGAAATACATCAACATCACCGAACACAGCTGCAATATCCAAAATTATTATAAAAAAAGAAACACATTAAATCAATCCCAAACATCTCTCCATTCCATCAAACGAGTTGAGGCATTATTCGAAGAGGTGTATTTAATGTTTATAATGAATCACTAGGAAGATCAATTGGAAGTATTGCCAACAGAGAACCATTCATGGCCATATCACAATATCCAACATCTTCTTAGAAGTAAAATAAAAATTACTCCGAAACCGATCCACCAACAAGATCCCATCTCAAGACACACCAAGTATATCACTTCCAGATCATGAGGAATTATTCCAAACAAACCACCCTTCTAAAACATGAAAAGAAAACCCACATAAAAACTGGTTTACAATTAACATGACACATTTTCAGCTTAAAACACTTCTAAAAAACAAATTAACTTGGTGGATTTTCTCATTCTCCAATGGTGTTTCATCAAGTCTCAGTCACATGACCATTCCCATGCCACCCTGGGAACCCAACCACTATTCCATACCAAGAATCCATCACAATATCTATTCCAAACCATGAATGTGAGAACCCATAAAAACACCAAAGGCTAAAACAAACATCCTCATTTTGAAAGCCATACAAAATTCAACCCATTTCCAAAAACATGTACATTCTATAGGCACACTAACCACAACGTCAAAAACCATTTTCATATTTCCACACAAAACAAACATTTTAACAAGGTTGAAAAATAAAACCCATAGGTATCCATCAAAATCCACAACCATTATTCAAAAAACATTCTACATCTCAAAAAACCACACTTTTTAAAGAACCATTTGATTTAGAGCCCATTTCATTTATTTTAAAACAACTACAAAAATAAGCATGCCATTGAAACATCCCTTTACCATTTTCAAACAATTATCAAGGTCTCTTTTCCTAAACCAACTTCCACAAAGGCCAAAACCATTTTTAGGAAAACACCAACTACTGATAACCAATTATCAAAACAAATTCACCAGATCCAAACACTCTTCAACATCCAAAAAAATCATATTGAAAAAAAAAATTAGAATCATATTAAAATAAATTCATGCCTTCCAATCATTTTATATAAATAAACTATAAGTTTAGATTATGTAAATTTGATCACATTAAATCATTCCACTTTATCTCCAAAAATGTGTTTCATGAAAACCCAATATACTAAAAAAATTATTATATTAAGAATTGAAAATCCACTTACACAATTATCAAAAAAGGATTTTCAAAACAAAATTCAGAATTCTACGTCTAAGAGACCCACAAAAGGGAACTAGTTTCGGTGGGTGAATTGACCATATGGTTGGCATCCATATGTCCATCACACCACCAATATGAAGTGACTTATTAGGTACATTCCCCGACTCCACATGGCTTTAAAGGCCCGGCGAGCTCATGGAGGCCACTAGTCCAACTCCCCTTTTTATATCACAATCACCAAACAATCCTTAATAACCAAAGATACTAATAAAACTAGACTACCCATGGACACATAAGGATCAGAATAAGAAAATTTCCACGATGATCTTCCAAAACCTACCACTATAGTCTTAAAATTCCTAATCAATCTACCTTGACATCCCCCAAATAACATGGGTGAACTAAAAAGTAAGGTATGCTAAGATCCGACCTCCTCTAATTCCATTTTTTTATGAACCAGTACAAGTCAACCCTTGAATCGGTCACCCAGGCCAGCCCGTGACAAGTCCTGAGAGCCGTTCTCTATCCTCTTGGGATGGTGAAAAAAACCAAGGGCATCAGTATAGTTACAAGGAAAATATTTCTCCCACATATAAACAATTACAAAATTAGGGGAAAGAAATGGATATCCCAATACAAATTTATATAAAAGTTGAACGGAACATTATTTTCACATGGAAGTGAAAGTACAACTAAACCGAACAACTCAACTGTCCAAACCTAACAACTATCTATCTCCATGTGACTTAGATGGTCACTCTCTAACAAAATGATCACACATCACCCAAGGTGATCTAACTTGATCAGAAACCTGCACAAGGACTAAAAACAGAAGATGACTATATGCGTGAGTGTTAAAACTTAGTAGGTTAGACTGATATTCTATACCCAATTCACTTAAATTAAAATAAAAGAAACATAAATTCAAATATTGAAATAAAATATATAAAATTATTTTTTCCAAACATGATTCCATGCTATAATTATTATAAAATCTAATGGTTGAATGTTTTTATAACCAGGAAATGCTAGTAACCAATTTCAAAGAGATGCAACATCAAAATAAAAATGGTTTTCAAGAGGGTTGCTTTAAATAATGTACACTTTTAAATAAAACACACCTGCTGCTAAATTTATGAACCAAACACACCATATGATTATGTTGAGTACAAAATAGCCAATGAGCACATGTAACGGGAACACCCCTAGGCACTAGTTCATTGTAGGACCTAGGTACCTCATATCTTAGTGTAAAATTCAACATAAAAAATATTTGTTCTTATTCACTCTCTACTAGTAGGGAAGAAATACCTGTAACCTATTGGTCCCCAACATCATCATAATATTTTATTTCATGTTTTTATCATCAAACTTGCTACGTGAAACATAGGTGAAACCACTCCGGATCACTAGCAAACTAGTACACATCCACCCACCCATATACCCGGGTTTCCCTATTTGTGCTCAATCATGTTATACAAGTTATCACAAACACATTACACATGAAAATTTAATTTAAAAATAATACACACACCAAAAATCCTTCAACCATGTTTCATATATCCTTCACGAGTCAATAAACCACTTAAATTTTAAAAAAACAATTTCAAGAAGTATAACGAGACTTTGCACAGAAAATGAATTTAAAAAATATTATTTGGGGACAAAAACACACCAACACCATATCAAACTAGATTTTTCAGCCCCAAACCATTTAATTAATCAATTTTATGAATCATAAAATGACACAAAATGATACAACATGGAATACCCATGAAAACAAGTTTTACAAGAAAAATACCAAACATGCCTTTAAGCATTCTTCAAAAAAACAGTTATCAAAATAAAAAATTCCACTATTCATAAAGAGGTGTAAACAGACCATTGTAAAAAAACATTTACACGAACCCCTTAAAAAAACAGGTTACACATTCCAAATTGATACATTTCAATAGAGGTTCCAAACGGGCCATTTATCAAGAACGCATGCCAAAACACCCTAAAACCCCGTACTCATGTCATTATAAAACCCAAAACTAGATTATCAACCACATAAGGAACCCAAAAACATTTATTCAAATTCGTCCAATTTATTTCATAAGTAAAACAAATCATTTTATAACACATTGAACACATAAGATCCAACCATACACTTCCCCGAAAACGTGGCATACCACATTTAATAAAATAATGTCTATTTAAATTTTAAAAGGTTTTAAATCCAAATTTTCAAGACAAAAACTTATTAAAGTAGTTAAAACAGATCTTAAAAATCACAAACCATATGTGAAAACTAGAATGAAAATTATTTAAACAACCATTCTACAAGTTTATACGAAAGAACTCCATTTTACACAAAACAAGGCCTAAATTGCCATTTTTTACACCAAAAGGATTATCCAAAGCTTTTAATGAAACACTAAATATGTATATAAGATGATAAAAGCAAGAAAAATATGAAACGTAAATGATAAGGGCAGTTTTATGGGAGAGCCTACCTCAAAACCAAGGGGTAATGGAAACGTAATCCCGATAACACCTTTTGAGGATTTATAAACCCAAAAACAACAAATAAAAGCCCTAAAATAATGAAAACCTCATAAAGAATCATGGTATAATAGAACCCTAGTACTTTAATTACCAGGTAGGAATATATAGACAAGAAATAATGGATCGAGGAGAAAGGAGAAGGAAACTCACCTTGATAAGTAGATAACACTTCATCTTTTCTTATATTTACACCCTAAGTGGACATAGAATGGCTTGGAAATCAATGTAGAGGCTCCTTAGGTCTGGAAGAAATAGGGAAAAAATATCTGGGAGGGGAGGAAAATGAATGAATGATTCATTAAAGAATGAAATTACCTTACCAAATCTGAATGATTTGGGAAGCCTTGTGAAATTTCTCCCTAATTCATGACTAAAATGGCATCTAAAGATGAAAATCAGAACATTGAGGTGCACTTAGGGTTTTTGGGCTTGATTAAAAGGTGAAATATCCAAAAAAAATTAAAAATGAATACTATATAAAAGAAATAGTTTATTTTTTAAAAATTATGAATCGGCTCACTGGATGGCCCAATACCTAAATAAATAACACAAATCCACTATGATTATGAATTACTTAGGGTTCCAAATGGATATGGAAGTTTGAATAGGTCAGGGGAGGACAAGTGAGAGGTGGAATGGGTGAATTTTTTAAAAAAACTGATGAGTTATAAAAGAAACAAGTTTTTTTATTAAAAGTGGAAATGAGCTCACAGTTCGGCCCAAATCTTGGTGCAACCACCCTTTTCTCCAAAAGACCCCAAACAAGATATAAGGCACCCATGATAGGATGATTATACATAGAGGAACTTAAAAACTAAAAATTAATCTCACCCAAAAACCAATAAAAGGATTGATATGGCCAACTAACCAAATAAAAACCAATATATGAAAAACCAGTTCTGACATAAATCATATAATATTTATAATTTACTTAGTCCAATTATTACCCGCCAATATAATGGCTATGTTATAAATGTCATGATAAATCTCTCTCACTAAAATCATTAGTGAGTAACATTTATTGAAACACCATGAGATTTTATGACATATTATATATATATATATATATTTAATTTCATTGATATCTTATGTTACACATAACACCGAGTTCTAACGAAAAATGATATATTATTTATATAATCATTTAAACATGACCATTATAACATTATCATTGGGCATTCTGGTATGAATAAAAAAACATATTTCTAAAATTAATTATAAATATTTTCTATAAATAAAATATATTTATAAATAAGTATTTAATTTTTAGTGAAGTATTTATATGCTTTCGAAATAATTTTTTCTCCAAAAATAATTTTTATTGTATTTTAAGACAAAATTTAAAAAATAATTTTTGAAACTATTATGAATTTTATTTTAAAAATTTATCAATATTTTTTTAATAAAAAAATCAGTATTATCTTTCTGTGATTTCTAGATAATTTTCTGAAAAGATTAATTTTTTCGTGAATAATAAAAATACCGATTTTTGTTAAAAATTGCCTTTTCCTTTAAATTATTTACAAAGTTAAGTATTGTTTTAAAAAATTAATTTAAAATTAGTTCAATTATTTTATTATTAAACCAATTTATTTTATTATAATAAAATTCATATTGAATTTTGATATTAAATAATTTTATACATACGAAACGTTTCTCTTTAGAAACCCATTTTTTCATCGCATATCTGGGTTTAATTTTAAATTAATAATTATATTTTATTAATGTAATTTGGAAAATTTGATTTCATATTTGGAATAAATATAATTAATGTTATATAATAATCTAATCTTATTTTTCATAACCCCATGAAAAATTATCCTCTTAAAATAATAGATCTCTTACCTCACTTTATCTTTTATAATGCTTTACAATAGTACGAAACAGAATGAATTTTAATTTTCTTAAGAACATCGAATATAATGTGTTGATATGAACTAGTACAACTAGGAAAATTAAAAATAATGAAAAAATACTATAAAATAGACACACTTTATTAAATTAATTAAGAACATTACATTTATTTTAAAACAACACCCAATATCACACCAAATAATACAATGGTAAGAAAAATAGAGGATAAAGAAAGTGAAATATAAAATTATATGCCAATTAAATCACTTATAATCTTCCCATCCATGAACATTACTATAATAATGAAATAGTGGGTTAGTAATACAATATTCATTTTAGAAACAATATTGAACATTATTTTGAATTAAAGTTATTGAAGAAGAGTAATAATGATGCTGTATATATTGGGAAATATGATCATAAAACATAATTTTTTTCAACTAATATAGTATATTGAAACTTTGAACATCACTAAATAAAATAGTATGTCATTATTTCTTTTCATTACATTGGTTCATCTAAATGATCATTGATATTATTTAATAAGAAAAAATTGTATTATTTTATGAGAATGTAAACACATTCCAATAAATTATGTTTAATTTAGGATTATTAAATAAAAATTTATTACATGAAAAAATCTAATAAAGATATTTTAAAATGATAATATATTTTAATGAAGCCTTATGTATTTTTTCAATGGTCAGAATATTTATATTTAATTAAATGACTAATTTTCATTAAAATAATAATTTTTTTAAATGTTAAAATTATCATAATTAGATAATGAATTTGATAAAATAAAATATTTTGGACTTAGAAATTATAAATTATCTTAGGGTAAATTCGTAGTAATTTTCTAAAAAAGTTTATTTTTTGGGTTAAGAAGTGAAAATATTGTTTTTATGGAATATGACTAATTTTAGGATATAATTATGATATGATCAATATTTAAAAATGTTTAATACTTAATTTTAATCAAAAATTATTTAAGAAATAACATTGTACATAATTTGTTACATTTAGAAACACAAGAATATCATTGTGGAATCCCACGACTTTAACCTTTTAAAAAAGTGTTTTTTTCAGATTTATACGCATAACATATTTAAAATTGATTTTTATAAATATTATGAATTAAATTAAGTAAAATGGACTGAATATTTAGAATTAGATGTTCTAGATTTTGTAATAATCATAGTTCTAGTTTTAGACAATAAAAAAATTTACAATGGTAAAAAAAGAGTTACCGCATTATAAGTAAAATAATGTATCGGGTTAATGTTAAAAGGTAATGACTTAAAATACCAAAAAAATAAAAAATTAAATGGGTGGATGGGTTATTTCACGACCTTAATCATCCTTTAAAAAATTTATTTTTAACCAACAACATTGGAATTAAGGCCACCCAAATTTGGTTATCATTAAATAGAAAATAATTATTATTTATTCAAATTAAAACCACCCCTCCTCAAGTATAAATACTATATTCCCATCTCGCATTCCAAAAAATCATTCAGCACGAATTATCTCTCAAATAAAATCTTATGTTTCTCTCTAATTTGGTTCCCATGTACTAAAGAGTCTCTATCTATCTTTAAGAAGAATTATCCCAAGGTCTGGTATATCTCTCTCTTCTTTTACATTAATGATTCTTCCTTGTATTTATACTTTTTAATCTCAAGTGGATATATTTTCATGTCTTTTTAAATATTCATTTACTCTATAATTAATTTTATTATAATGAGAGATCATGTATCTTCTATCTTTATAAACATTGACTAAGTAGTTGCTATACTAAAACTTAGTTAGGGACCACTCACTCTTATTTCCCATTCAAGAACCTTATTTATATTTATCCTTTTTAATATCAATTGTTTATTTGTTAAGGAATTTATAATAATTGATTTTCTATAAAATTTAGCAAGGGACCTCCCTTGCTCTTATTTTCCATTCAAGCACCTTCTTTATATTTAGCCTTTTGAATCTCAATTGGTTATGTCGTAATGAATTTATAAAGATCCATTTACTATTGAATTGATGTTCTTAAAATTTAATATCATTTATCCCCTCTGATTATAACTATTAACTAAGCTATTACTTTTCCGGAATTTAGTAAGGGACATATCTCTATTATTTTCCATTCAATCACCTTCCTTGTATTTGGACTTTAAAATATGAATTGGCTTTATTGTAAACATTTTATAAATGTTCATTTATAATAAAATTAATGTTATTGTAATTATATATTATTTATACCCTCTCATTATAACCTTTACATAATCTCTTACTATAGTGAAATTTAGTAAGGGATATCTCTCTCTTCCTTCCATTCAAGTGCTTTCTTTATTTTATGACTTTTATTTCATATTTAAAATATTTGGATATGTCTTTTTATATCCCTCATTCAGTAATTTTGATATCAAAATGACGGTTGAACAATTTCTCTCTCATTAAACCATTTTTTTTAATTTATGTATTTTATTTATGCTACCAAAATTTCACTATGTTCTCATGATAAGCAATTATTCAAGCACCCTTTTCCATGCCTAAAATTTGTGAAGTGAATATTCATACCCATTTACACTCAAGGGTATTCATATAGTTTTACCAATACTTTATTGATTGGGTACTTCTATTTATGTAACAAAAAATCCCTAACAATGGTTTTAAATGTGATGAAATAGGTTCATATGTTATATAATCTATGTGGAACACTAATTCATATACATGATATGATTATGGAGGGTGCACCCAGATAGCACTCCAATGCATTGGGTAATGTTTTAATCCCATGATATTCAATGTATGGTGAATTGGAGGTTATCATAAGAATATTATGTTATGTATTCTTGTTTTTTAACCTTGACTTGTGCTTATGATTTCATGTTTAAATATGTTTTCACATTCCCAAGTTATTGTCATGTTATCATACTATATAATCCCTCAGTTTTCATGTTTGTAATTCGTACCCCTTTTATATCCCATTTACAAGACTATTTTCTAATATGTAATACTTCATTCATGTTATACTTTTTTTATTCCATTAATATGATTTATAGATTAACCCTTTCTTAATTTTGTCCCTAGATTATCCTGTGTAGTTTTAAATGAGCAATGGAATATGAGAAGAATGTTATGAAAATTTTCAATAATTTTGGTTTATTCGTATAAAAATTTGATATGTTATGTTCCAAATTCCCAAAGACACTTGGATTATAGGTCATCTAGGTTTTACTAAGAGATATTTTATATAATAAATCATTTAATATAGTGTAATAAAGTTAAGTTTTGTCATAGTTGTTATCAAATGAAAGTCTAGTTGTATTTTCAATCTGGATTGGGAAACTCTAGTAAAATCCATATAGATAATATTGACAATAGGAAAACATCTCCAAAATTTTGGTAAAGTATAGAGTATGAGGTTTCCAAGAAAATACATCCATTTATGGATAATATAAGTTGATGTTCCTCTAGAACATATGTACATAGGGGTAACAACCACAAAAATGTTATATTGAGCTATAATTTTTAAGGAAATGGTGCATGAAAATGGGCCTTGTTGATTTAATTATAAGGTGGTGGGTAATTTATATCATGTATTAATAATATTATTCCAAAATATATTCATGTTCTCTTCCAAAATTGAAGGAGGAAGATCAAAAAAATATCTTCTCTCTCTTCCAAGAGATATAATTATAAGGATTGTTCTGAAGTTATGCTTAGATGACGTTAAAATATTTTTCAACATCCAAGTTTCCTACAAAATACATTATGAGGAATCTAATTCCCCCACTATTCTCATTTTTTCTGATAATGGTTTGTATATGAAAAAATCCTTTATTCTCATATTTCCTACCATACATGGCATGGAAGGTACTATCAGGGTATTTTTGAACTCTATGCCTTAACTAAGGAATATGAAGAACTTTTTAATTTTTAAGGAGATATAAAATAAGGTGATATAGTGACCCTAGGCCTTTTCACATATTATCACATGATTTCAAACATAATTAACAATCAACTTACAAGCTAAGGATTGAAAACTCTAGTGTCTTTGTAATACTAGGTACATAAAACTAAAAACAAGATACTAAATAAAAAAATTATTTATTTATCTTCCAATATGGGATCCTAATTACTTTGATCCCTTACATATGCATGGATATCCTGGAGAAAATGTGAGTAAAAGGGATGAGCAAAAAATCCGAGTAATGTAATAAGCATAGAAATTAAACATAGAATATCTGTTAGAAGGCATAACATGATGTCATAAGGGAATGGAACATGAATAAATATAAGGAATAATAACATGTATAACATGGGAACATATAATCATAGCATCATAGTAATTTTTGAATAACATATAACATGAAATAAACATTAGTCAAGGCTAACTTCCAAGATTATATAACTAGGTGGATAGAGTCCCATAAACGAATTTGGTTCACTCTATGTCACAATATGACCTCTCATGAGACTAAACATTACCCAATGTATTGAATATCCATATAGTAACTTCCATAATAACATGTTCATGAATATTTCTTTCTCATAAAGAATAATATATAAGGGATCAAACATTAACATAAGGGTTACCCCTAGTAACAATTTGGTATTATAATCTTGTCTAAAAAGGAATAACATAAGGGAATATCACAATGGTGTCTATGAGAGGAAGAACTTAAATCATAAATGTATATTAATAATAAGAAATAGGAATATATCATGATAATTTATTTCAAACTTAAGTGAATACAAATAAAAATGGCATTTAAGAAACCTTAGAAATAAAACCTTTTAGTGCGGTTTAAGGAACATATTAAAGAGAACTTAAAGACGAATGTGGAATAATATTTTATATAACACCATAAGTGAACCAAGAATGTTTTAGTGATAAAATTAGTTATTTAATAAAAATAATGGTTTTTCAAATAGATAATGAATCACACTTGAAAATCGGTAAGAATTTAGGAAGTTCCCTTAAATTGGGTTTTCTTATCGGGAAGCGTTGAGTATGGAAACATGTAAAAACATCCTAAAAGAGAAGGATGAATGGATATTGATACAAGGGTTTAGAAAATATAAAAAAACATTTATAATTTTAAATAAAAATAATATATAATTTAATTTGGGTAAAAGAAGGTGAATGGATAACTTAAGTGAATAATAGAGGTTCGGGTAAAATCCCTTACATTTTGTTTGAAGGTGTTATTCACTTTACCTTAATTTCACGAATAACCAAATTATATAAATTAATTAACAATTAAAAAACCATTTATATGTGTAATTTATTTATTATAATTTTTTTATGTTCATTCATTGCTTTTTGATGAGTTATGGTGTTCAATTTCATCATTCGGGGTGGCTTGTTTTCTTAGTTTTCATGATCGGTTAGCTTGTATACATGTACGAAAGGTCGAGTTAAGTGGAGTAATTATCAAGAATTAAAATTATATGTTATTAATGATCTTATATAGGTTAAATTTTTATTATATATCATTCGTTTCTATGTCATGTGGATGAATCATTATATAAATAGTTAATGAAAATTGTTGGGGTTTATTTTGGTGGTGTTGGATCACGACGAACTCATTTTGTTTTAAAAATTAACATCATGTGTATAAAATAATTAACTAAAATTAAATAATATATAATACATATATTATATTATTTATAAACATTAAAAACTATATCATAACTATTCTTGAACATGGTAATAAAAATTGAAAACTCGATATCCATGAATAGGAAAAAATAAAACATCACAGATGAAGTCTACATTTTTCTTGAAAAAAGATTATTGGCCAAGAAAGATGGTGATGTTTTATTTAACTGAATTTATTTATGTTATTTTTTTATCATACCATTTGGATGAGGGGCGGTGAGGAGAGAGAAATAAAAGAACCAAACATAAAAAGAAGTTAATGAAAAG
Source organism: Viscum album (assembly GCA_963277665.1). Taxonomy (NCBI): domain Eukaryota; kingdom Viridiplantae; phylum Streptophyta; class Magnoliopsida; order Santalales; family Viscaceae; genus Viscum; species Viscum album. Next base: position 1,653,206,793 of record OY728157.1, on the reverse strand, counting down.
GAAGAGGGTTTTACCTCTTGATTCCCTCTTAAGAACCTCCATAGGGGATGGGATTTTGTATTTTGTTAAGAAAAATAGATCCTAGATGTTGATAAGGGTATTTGGAGGATATATGAGATTAATTTTTACAAGGATCATGGATTGAGAGGTGTGAGGAGAAAAGGTGGTGAGGGTGGTATTTATAATGGAGGAGAAGGGTGTTTTCTCGTTATTTTAATTGTTAGTTTATCATTTTTGCTCAAGACTGTGAATAGATTGAGAATTATTACCCAAAATAATAAACTAATGAAGTATATTTCTATATTTTTGGTTTATATCATCCATAAATCATTTATGATTCCATAACCCATTTATTTAGCAATTAGTATAAATTGTTGTATTTTATTATTCACAAAAAATTCACGTCTTTTATAAAAATCCAAAAAATTCATCCTAACCATTTTTTGATCTGTAGAATTAAAAAATAAACTTAATTAATTGAAAATAATTTTATAAATATGTGAAATTTAATATTAAATTAAAATAATAATTTACTCAAAAAATATAGATTTTAAAATTGTTACAGATTTTATAATACTTTGAACATTTTACTAAGGTATCCTAAAATTATATCATAATCCTGAGACAAAAAATACTAACTTATGAATACATTTTATGAAAATAAATTTCCTTTTAAATTATTAAATTAATCATACATTTTTAAATAAATTTTTATGACTTAAAAAAAATACCAACACATAATTATTTATTTATAATATATTTATTTAACTATAATATGTTGTAATTATATCATTTTTGCACCTATAAGATAGAAATATTTTATTTATACTTTTGTTTGTGATGTAACTACTCAATTGTATGGTTTATAATTCATAAGGGTCACATTACTATTCCAAAGTTCAAGTTACTATTTCATCGGTATATGTTCCATGAATTCAAGAAATACTTCTTATTTCCTTAATTATTCATTTATGTAGTTTTTTACTATGTTGAATATGTGATTTTTATAGTATTTATACTATATAACATCATTATTAGAAGTTAATTTCAATTCATAAAATTTTGGGGTTTTACATTCTTCCACCATTATGAAATTTTTTCCTCGAAATTTCATTTTACATTTCAAGTTGAAAATAGATTTGGGTACTACTCCTTTATTATTTCCTCTAGTTACCATGTTTCCTCTTCATACTTATGGTTCTTCCATATTACTTTAACTAGGTGAGTAGTCTTGTTGCATAAAACATTATCTCTATGATCTGTGATCTTTATTGACTTCTCCTCATATGAGAGATCACTTTCAAACTGTACCACCTCTGAATTCAATGCATGTGAAGCATCTGGTATTTAATTCCTCAAGAGGGATATGTGGAATAAATTTTTTACTTAAGACATTGTAGGTGAAAGTGCTCATCAATTTCCCAAAACTCCAACGTGATCAAGAATCTTAAAGGGGATGATGTTCCTAGGACATAACATTCTGTTCTTCCCAAATCTCATGATCCTATTCGATATAGATATATAGAGGAATACTGGGACACTAATGTATTGCCCCAACCCTAGTTACCTAGAATCGGTGCATTGTTACATAACATTGGCATGATACATGGAATCAGGTTCCGAAAGACTGATCATTTTAACATCCTTTGAAGTACTAGATACATACATAAGTTTTACATAACATCATAAAATAAAAAAATAGCATTGTGTCCCATTTGAACACTCTTATATCCCTTAGAATATTTTAGTAGTTTAATCGTAATATACTTCTCTACATTCAGGAAAAAATATAACATAAGAAAAGGGTGAGAATAAATGCTCATTAAGGATAACAATATAGCAGAAACTATCATAAATAATTATAAACATTTAAGGCAATGTGTAATACTAGAACAGAAGCCTTTAAAACATAAAATCAGCAGAAAATAAAAAGATAAATCAAATAATTCCATTTACTTATTCACATGGATATTCTACTAGTCTAATAATCACATGTGATATCAATAGCCAATTTTATAATGATGGAATGCATAATGCCTGACTTTATATCCACATAGTCAAGGCCTTATGCCAAGACTACAAATAATATTTTTTCAAGGCCCTATGTCGAGACACTAGTTTTTCTCACAAGACCTACTGATGAATTGAAGAGATTTAGCAGGCTCCACCTGTCACTTACTAATTCCAATTTATTCCTCAAATGAAATGGTTTAGACATAACATAAATATTCATATTAAAACTAGCATACAAAATGTTAATACTTTATCTATAAACAATTTATGGAATAAAAATACCACATCCATAGTCAAACATATCACAAAAACTTCAATACAATATTGAAGATTTGTATCATAATAAATCCACCTCTATCAAGAATAATATCCAGTAAAGGATGTTGACATAGTTGAAAATGATCAGTAAAAATATTTGCGAGAAATATCCATTTTTCGTGAAATCATTTAAAAGTAACATAATTTATAATGGAACTCATTTAAAAGATAGTTTTGAATCAATGTTTCCCATACCACTTTGAAACTTTTAAATGGAATTAACATTTTAAAAAATTCATGTCTATATAAATAAATCCTTAAAACAATTTGGAAAACATGGACATTAATGAGAATGGTTTATGAGAATAAATCTTTAAAACATTTAAAATGATATTTTAGTTAGAGTTCATAACCAAATGAGAGATGCTTGAATAAAAATAATAGAAGAAATCAAAACATTATAATATCATGAGAAAAAATGGGTTCATGATATACTATTTAGAAGTACAGTAAATACCCCAAATAAAAGTGAATTGGCGAATAACAACAAAGAAGTCTCAATGGGATATAAGTTGAGATGAATTCCATTATAATGACCGTATAATTAGGATAAGGATAAATCAATTACATAATTATACAAGAAAAATATAAATACACTCAATATTATTTGATATTCAGTGTAAATAAATTAGAGGACATTCACATATATTTTTGGAAAAACAGCACCAATGACTTGGATGTTTAACTCAATGAATAGAAATTGAGTTAAAATTACTCTTATCAAGATTATATCAATGACTTTATAATTTATCAATTGAGTTATTATGTGTATAAAATGTATATCCACACAATGGGTATTGGAAATTACTACATAAGTAAATAAATAGTGATTTCACACATAATCTTAGAGTAAAGTAATCAATGATGTATGCATAAATCCCAATTAGTGGAAATTAAAATTTGAAATTCCCTTACCGATTAGGTAATATAAGAAACATACACTTCATGAAAGAAGTATCATACAATTAAGATGCAAATACCCATAATTTAAATTATATTACACAAAGAATACAATCCTGGGTAGTACATACACCGCACAAAATATTATTTTGGCAATATAGAATGAATCTCATGAGAATAAGAAGTGAAGTGAAAACCCCTTACCATGTTGTAATCGATCGATTCGTATGACCAAAAGTTAATAACCACAAAATTAATCCCAGAATAACATGAATATAAATGTAATCATGATAATATATATCAAATGTAAGTACACAGTACACCACATGCAATAAATAATAGGTGAAGACTGGAAATATCACAGAATTAAAATTAAGACAAGAAACCCATTACATTGTACCTTTCCGTGGTAGGGGTAAATTAACCTCCTTTATAATAGTTAAATAATTTTTATTAAATTATAAAATAACCACATACATAAATATTATATCATATATGATCTTCTAATATTGATTTGTTAATAATATTTTAGTAGTATCATTGTTTTGGGGGTTAACTGGTTTGTTTTCCTTTATATGTTTTGTTACGTATGTCATGTTTGTTATAAATAGGATGTATTTGATTCATATCAAGAATGATATCAAGTGATTAAACATTATTTTTAATAATCAAATGAAAATTAGTCTTCAATGGTTACGAAAGAGAATGACATGTCATCGCGTCATGGAGACAGTAAGTCGTACATACGCATGAGCAACAATATCATTCTTTTGATGGTGAAATCGTATATAATTAGATTGTATATCATATATAAAAAATCATTAGCATGTTATATATATTATTTAAATCAGTTATACCTATTATAATACCCATCCAAATAATGATGTTTTTGAATAACAGACGACACCACGACGTGGAGACGGTAAGCCGTACATACACCGGTATGGTGACTTTTTCATTTATAGGATGGATAGAATAACGAATATGGTTATACCATATTTATAATATCATAAAAGTATGAAGTAGGTACTGGATTTATTATTTTTGTATGGAATCATCATTGAAATCAAAATTTCATGAAGAAAAAAATTTGAAAGAGGTGATGAAATATTTACCTCTTCTACGGGTTCTCACTTTGATTTGATCAAAAGGGCTCATTAGATTGACTTTTGATCAAAAGAAGTCCAATAGGATCAAGGGAAGAAAGTTGGGAGGATATTTGGTCAGGGGTTGGCCAAGCCAAATGGATTTAGTGTCACAAAATTAAGATAATGTGAAGTACCCTTTTATAAGATAGGTGAGGGTCACTTTAGGAAAATCTTGAAATATAATTTTATAATAAAATCATTTTCTGTCTCTAATGGCTCCAAAATGATTTACATAGAGTATGAGGTAGGGATGGGTTGAAAACCTCTCAACTAATAGGTTTTAGACAGGTTTAGGTAACCATATTAAACTTATCTTTTAAATAAAACTCTTAATGAAATAGTTTTACATTTAGCATGTCTCTTTGTATTTTTATATTATTTGGTTAATAAACATACTATAACAAGACAAGAAAAACCCAAGTGGTTAATTATTAAAATATATAACCTTATCTGATCCATTTTTCCAAACCTTATATTTTTAAGAACGTTTTATAATTTAATAATACAGTATTTGGTTTAAAAACTCAATTATTTCAATTTTGACACTATTTAGTATTTGGATTCTTTGAAAATTACAAGAGCATGATTTCTTAGAACACAAAATATTTAATCAAACCTAACATGTCATATTAACCTATAATGTTAGTGTAATTCATCAAAAGTCTCAAATTACATTTATTTCGATATTTATAATATCAAATATTTTAATCTTTCATCAATTTGGTAATTACCGCCTCTTCATTATGTCATAAATAAATTTAATTATTTATGGTCCTAAATTTATAAATAAAATACAATTACGTATGAAATAATATTATATTTATATTGAATATTTATAGGGGAATTTAACTTATTTAAAACCCTATATTAAAAATGGTTTATTTATTAAGAATTGAATTTAACACTTTTAACTCTTCTTTAAATAAAATAATAATAAATGTCCTAACATAATACATGTGAACCTAAAGGATCATATTTTATTCTTACGGTTGTTTTGGTTATTATTAAAATTATCCAATATAATTATAACATGTTTTAGTTTAATTATAATATCATTTTTAAACATATATACCCTATTTACTTTTAACCGTGGTAAATAAAAGTCAAAAGTTACAATTCACCAAAAATTATTTTCATCTTATTGAACAACTTTTTACTTACTGATGTCAATCAAGTCTTTCATATTTTTGAAATTAAACTCGTAGAAGTGATAAAATTATGTTTTATGCAAATTTGTAAATGCTCCAAGAAAGTTGGTAAAAGAGGGTAAAAAGTTCAATAAAATTTTATACCTATAATTTTATTATAAAATGACTCCAATGAATTAAATTTACCTTATATAGGTATTATATATCTATTTTTACTTAAAATAAATTTAAATAAAAAGTTGGGTTAAAACAATAAGGCAGTGTTTTTCACAATTTATCAAAAAAATGAATGTTTCTAGAAAAATGCCAAAAATAGACCCTAATATAATTTTGATATTATGAATTCAAAAATGAATTATATTATAAAAAATTAAAAACATAGAAGTTGCATTAATTAATTAAAAATTAATTCTCGTAGTCAAAACCAAAAACGGGTTTTTTAAAAAGTAAAAACTATCAAAAGATTTACATGTGTTTATGTCAAATTATAATGTGAAATTACTTATAATGACCAATATTTTATTAAATGATAAAAATATAATCTAATTATACTTAAAAACCATTAAAATTCATAATTTAACACTATAAATTATTTTTATTAAAAAAGTTGTTTTCAATTAAAATTTAGTATTTTTGAGTATTCATCAAAATATGAAAGTTATCAGAAAAGTACCAAATATTTACCCAAAAAAATTTATTTCTCAATTCTAATGAATAATTTTATTTAATTAAATTGAATATATAAAAGTTACTAATATTTGTTTTAAAAATTCTTTCCAATTAAAAGGTGGTAAAATTGCATTTTTTGAAAAATACATCTTTTATCGGAAAAAAATCAATTTGTTGTTATATTATATAAAATACACACATAATACAGATTCTAAAATTATTTAGAATATATAAAATTTAAAATTCTATTAATATTATTCGAAAATTCTTTTTCAATGGCTAGTTTGACAAGTCATGGTGCGCTAAAACTTGGTGTTGCGTATAATGCAAGCTATTGAATTACTTTAAAGAAAATAACTTACTATGATATATTGGGGTGTTACATTCTTCCACCCTTTTGGAAATTGCATCCTCGCAATTTTAAAATTGTTCTTGGGAACTTCATTGAAATTTCCACATCAGAAAAAGAGTCAATAAAACAATCACTTTAAAAGAAAGAAAGAGAAGAACAATAGTCACCCCAGATAACCAATACTAGGATTACATGTAAAAAATGGATATCGATGATAAACTACGTGTCAATTTCTGATGGAGAGTAATAGAAAAAATGATCAAGAGAATGTTAACAAAAATAAAACCACAAACTTGTGGTGGGATAAATGGTCATTAGTTTCCTTGTAGGAAAAGTAAACAAAAAACGTTTTTTTTTTCAAGTGCCATTTTATAAAGTTGTGGAATTTATTTATGAGATTGACTAAGAACATAAAGAGATATAATTAATTTTTAAGTAGTTTTTTATTTTTTAATAAATTTATATGACTAAGTCATATTTTTTTTAAATGATGAGTATTCAAGAAGACTTGATCACACATGAAGCACTAGAAGCAACTTCTAGAGAGTCACATTATCACAAAGGATAAACTATATATTTCCCTTGTCTTTATATATTACCCAAAATCAAAATGGTTAGTACAAGATCAGATGATCCCCAAAAAGGATAATCCTTTAGAAAAATAAATACTAATATTAATTCCTAAAATAAAACCAACCATACCCAAATTTCAATAAATACCATTCAATAAACAATTGTCCTTAAAATCCTTCAATATAATCCAAAAAAATATTGAAACCCAAAACATAGAATAATTTTATTACGTAGTCTTCCACATTAAATTTTATCTCCAAATAACATCGACAACTCTTAAAATCACATACTTAAAAGTAATTAACCTAATCACATATTCTTTATGATAGGTTAATCATTTCCATAAATAACCCAAATCGCTATAATTCCATAATAAAAATATAGATAATAATTCCCCACTCCTCCTCAAATGAAATCCCATAGTATTCTATTTTCCTTTGGCATATAGTATTCTAAAGAGAGCGAACGTCTTCTAAAATAACATTTATCAGTGAATCCCCAAGTCATTTTCATATACTACAGATATTCATTTGATATGACATAAGCACACAAATCAATTTATAATAGATCAATAAAATTATTTAACTAAAAATAATTAGTCACACTAACCAGGGACTTCACGTAGTCCAATGGTAGGCAATAGATCCCAATCGCACTCTGGTTGTTGGTTTGATTCTCATAGCTTTGTCATATGCAACGGGTTGTCACATGGTCTACGTGTTGTCCTTTTTCAAAAACTATATTATATAACATTCCCAAAATGAGATAAATTCCTCAAAAAAACTATAACATGATTTCATCACAAATCTTATCTCATACCTCGCATTTTCATCACAAAATTTAATAACTTGTAATTGTCTCAAATTCAAGTATCATATAAACCCAAGAGGTTATTTATAACTATTTCAAAAATAGAAAAGATAATTATTCCTAAAATATCATTTTAATATAATAAACAATAGGGTTATACCTACAAGAGAAAAGTATTTCGAAGTAATCCCATCAATATAGAGCACTAATAATTTTAAAAATTTCTCCATCCATTTATTTCCACATAGGTTATTCCTTGACCAAGAGTTTATCCTATACAATAAGGCATTCACTTGGGTAATGCCCAGGTCCCCAACATTTACAGGAAATGAAATTAAATGGATTTTTGGGATTATTTTAATTTTCTTCTATAACACTAGTCATTCTTCCCCTGTAACGTTTTACTTTATATATTTCTTTCCTACACATAAAGCATTTATTTGTTCTATTGAGACCTTTTCCTAGCTGTCCATTTCCACATTTCCTATATGATGGAAATTGATATTTCTTTTCTCCATAGTCTCCACTGTTGTAGCTCTTACCATTCACCACCTTTCTCTTCATTATTGAGTCTGGGAGTTTGTTAATATATATGGTATTGATCATACTTTTGGAAAAATGATTCAGCATGAACAAGATATATTTTACACCTATCAACATTCCATTTCATTGTTCATTTACACCACCTTTCCCACCTTGTACATCATGTTCAATGTTATTATGAAATCCTTGAAGTCCATCCATTTATTAACAAAAGAAATTATAGTGTGAGTCATAAAATAATTTAGAGAATATCATAACACCTTATTTTCAATCTAAAACACCATAGGATTAACCATGGTTATTTATTCCCATCTAATATTAAAATCCTTCAATCAGTTTGTAAATAAAATGTGAAGAATCCTAATCATATCCCCTGGGAGTGTCATCACCAAGAGTGTAGAAAGGCATGTTGTCATGTACCAAGATAACCTGAGTCAAGCCTGAAACTCCTTGTAAGAGTTTTCACTCCGAGGTACATCTGTGCTAGAGGCACCTCTACCTGCCCATATCCATACATGGATTTATTTCTTAGAAAAATCACATAATATTTACATTACCAAAATATTTGGATGTTCTTCTATGCTAATCCTAAAATTATATCTTCGGGTAGTGTTTTCTAATCACAGTTTTTTCTAAATCTAGAATGCATGGTTTTTACTGAACTTACTTTGATACTAACTCTAACGCCCTGACCCCAGTTACCCAGAATCAATGCATTATTACATAACCTTGGAATTATACAAGGAACCATGTCCCGAAAGACTGATCAGTTTAGTAGCATTGGAAGTAATAGATATATACCTAAGATTTACATTGCATCATGAAATAAAAAATCAACATTATGTCCCCTTAGAACACTCTTATATCCTTAACCCTATTCCTGCAGGTTAATTGTAATATAAATCTATGAATCCTAGGAAAAATAAAACATAAGAAAGTGGTGGTCTAAAATGCTCAGTAAGGATAAAAATATTGCAGAGACTATCATAAATAATAATAAACATTTAAGGCAATGTATAAGACTAGAACAAAAGACTTTTAAAGTTAAACTTCAGTATAATATGGAAAAGATTAATCAAATAATTCCATTTACTTATTCACATGGATATTCTACTAGTCTAATAATCACATGTATGATCAATATCCAATTTCATAATGATGAAATGCATAATGCCAGACTTCATAACCACATAGTCAAGGCCTTAGGACAAGACTACCAATAATAATTTGTTAAGGACTTATTCCAAGACACTTTATTGTCACAGGAGACCTACCGATGCATCGAGTATCTATAATGTTCTCTATCCAACACTTACTAAGTCCGATACATTCATCATATGAAAAGGTTTAAACATAACATAAACATTTGTATTAAAACTAGCATACGAAATGTAAATACTTTATCTATAAACCATGAATGGTATAATAATAACACATCCACAGTCAAACATATCATAAAACCTTCAATACAATGTGGAATATTTGTATCATAATAAATCAACCTCAATCAAGAATAATATCCCGTAACGGATGTTGACATAGTTGAAAATGATATGTAAAGTGGGGATAATTATCTAGAATAGAAAATACATGTTATTAATGATCTTCTAGAGGTTAAATTTTTCTTATATATCATTTGGTTTTATCGAATGGGATTAATCATTACATAAATAACTAAAGATAACTGTTTTGTTTTGTTTTTGCGGTTTTCGATCACAAGAAAATCATTTTATTTTATAAATAAAAATCATGTGTATAAAATGATTATAGAACATTAAATAAGATTTAATACATATATTATTCACTGGTTAAATCATAAAAATGGTTTTATGACCCGCCTTCAATATGGTAATAGAAATTGAAAACTTCTTATCACTGAATGTGATAAATCAACTCATCACATATGATATATTTTTTAGAACGTAAAGAGAGGGAAAGAGAGATGATGATAAATTATTATATTAGAATAATAACACTTCATTATATTAAGGTTTATTTAGTTCATATACCATATGTATGAGGGGAGGAAATGAGAGAAAATGAAAAGAAATGAACTTAAAATGAAACTAAAAGAAAAGGAAGAGGGTTTTACCTCTAGATTCCATCTTCTTGAGAACCTCCATATGGGATTTTTTTTGGTATTTTGATAAGACTAAAAGAAATTTGACAGAGTTAAGGGGCTTGGGAATATATTTGATCAGAATTTGGATAGGGATCAAGGCTTGAGAGATGTGAGGAGAAGAGGTGTTGAGAGTTGGAATTTAGTGTGGTGGAGAGGGGTGTCTTCTAATTATTTTAATCATTAGTTTATTATTTTGTCTCAAGACTATGAATATATCGACAATTATCACCAAAAATATTAAAATAATGAAATATAGTTTGATAATTTGTGCCTACATCATCCATACATCATTTATCACTCCATAATACATGTATTTATCATTTATCATAAATTATTGTATTTTTCTATTCACCATGAATTCAAGTATTTCAAAAAAATCAAAAAAAATAACCCTAACTATTTTTGGATGTTTATAATTTAAAAATGATATCTATTTTACGAAAATAATTTTCTAAATATGATCAATATAATTTTTAATTAAAATTATAATTTAATCGAAAATACAGATATTAAAATTATAGCTGATTTTAAAATACATTGAAAAATAAACTGATGAATCATATAATTATCTCATAATCAGGAAACATAAAATATTAACATATGGTTACATTTAATGAAAATAAATTTTATTTTAAATTGTTAAATTATTCCTAAAATTTTAAAGAAATACTTACGAGTTACAAAAAATAAATACACCTAATAAATTATTTTTAAAATATTTATTTACTTATACTATGATATAATTATACCATATTTCACCTATAATATGGATAAATTTTATTTATACTTTCATTGGTGAGGTTACTATTCAATTGTTTGATTTGCTATTCATAAGGGTTATTTTACTTTTCCAAAGGTCAAATTACTATTTCATCAATATAAGTTTCTTAACTTCTGGAAATACTTATTATTTCATTCATCTTCATTTATGATGTTTTTTATTGTGTTAAATAAGTTATGTTTATTTGATTTATAATATAAATGATAATTATTAGAAGGGAATTTCTATTGATAAAATTTTTGGTCATTACAAACGATTTCTGTACAACATATATGTATCAAATTTTAAATTTAAGTATTTTTAGAAGTATAAAAAAATTGAAAACTTTATAGAAAAATAAATGAGGTTATTTTATAAAAAATGCGATCAAATGTATGTACTAAATTTATATATTAATAGTAAAACACTTTTATTTAATTATTGACGGTTTCATCAATTTGATCCAAAGATTACTCGTTTAATTTTTTTAAAATAAATAATAGATTTTGAAAATTACATGAGTTACCATTTCCATTCCTGAACACTTTCTCTTCATGAGTAATTATATGTCTGAAGACCATATTAAAAGTATAAACAATTTTAACAAAACTTTTAAATATAATTTTAAGACTGGGTGAATGTAATAATTTATTTGGGGGGCGATAAAGAACCTCAAGATTGAATCTTGGAATGTGATATATATGGTTCTATCTGGTATAAATATAATAATAAATTTGAGGAAGAAATTTCTTTAAGGGGGGAAGAATATAAAGACTGAAAAATGTTCTACATTAAATAATGGATCTATTTCATCTATTAAACATTTATATATTTTTAAAATACTATTATATAAAATGAATTTTAATCTTTTTATAAACATTTAACATCAGGCGTTGATATGAACTAGTACAACTAGGAATAGTAATGGGATAGAAAAAAAATACAAGAAACCAACAACAATTTATTTCATTAATAAAGAACATAACATTAAATCTAAAACAAACCACAATCTAACACCAAATATTAAAATGGGAAGACAAATGTAGGATAGATAAAGTGAAATATAAAATTTTGGGCTACTTCAATCCCCTACAATCATCCCATCCACAAACAAATTTATAGAAAATAAACGTATAGTTAGTAATATAATAATAATTTTGAAAGTAATATTGAATATATTTTTGAATTGAAGTAGATGATGAAGAGAAAGAATGATGGTGTATTTATAGTTAAATTTGATCATCAGCCTATATGTTTTTCAATTAATATAGTTGATCAACATTATGACCATTAGTCAATAAAATATCAAGTCATTACTACAATTGGTTGCGTTGATGCTTTTAAATGATCATCAAATTTATTTAATAAGAAAAATTGTATTATTTTTGGATTTCATTGAAACATTCCATTAAAATATGTTTTATATGGAAGTATTAAATAAAAATTTATTTCATGAAATAATCTTATAATTTTTTTAATTTATAAGATAATTTATTGATGCATAAAGAAATTTCTATAATAATCATAATGTTTATTTTTATATTTAATGGTTAATTTTCATTAAAATAATGATTTATTTAAAATATAAAATTCTCATATTTAGATAATTATTTTGATGAAAAACCTTTTTTTGGACATGGTACCTCAAAATTATCATAGGTTGAATTTATGGTAATTTTCTTAAAAAGTAAATTTTGGGGTTAATGAAGTGAAAATAATATTATTATGAAATACAATAAGTCTTACGATATAATTAGGATATGATAACTATTTTATAAAAAAATTTCCATACTCTAAATAAAAAATTATTTAAGGAAAAACATTTTATATAATTTTTTACATTTAAAATCACTTCCATTTCATTTTTTAAAACAATGATTTTAAACATAAAAAACTATTTTTATGAGTTATACACGTAACATATTAAGAATTGATTTTCATGACTTTTATAAATTTAATAAATTAAATTAAATTAAATTTATATAATTATAAGGTTCAAATTAAAAAAATAATTTAAATTTCATTTTTATACAAAAAACATTTATCATGGTAAAAAATGAGGTGTCGTCGTATAAGTAAAATAATATAGTGTTTTAAAGTTAAAAGGTAAAAGATTGAAATACTTAAAAGCTAAAAAAATAGGTTGATGTATTTAATGAACATAAATATCCTTTAAAACATTAGTTTTAAACCATAAAAAATGTATTTAATTCCACCCAAAATTGGTGTGCTTTAAATATAAAATAATCATAATTTAATCACTTAAAAACACCCATCGTCAAGTATAAATACCCCACATTCCCTTATCAATTTCAATACCAAATACATTGATCATTAATTTTCTCTAAAATACTCTCCCAATATTCGTTCCAATATGGTTCCACATTTCTAATGAGTCCCTCTATATATTTAAGAAGCATCCTCCCAAGGTAAGGGATATCTCTCTCTATCTTCTTTTCCATTAAGACTTATTCTCAATTTTTATCTATTATAATATCAATTGTATATGTTTTAATTTATTTATAAATATAAATTTACTCTCCAATTAATGTTCTTATAATGAGATATCATTTATCCCCTCTTATTATAGCCATTACCTAAGCCATTACTATGCTGGAATTTAGTAAGGTACCTCTCTCTCTTATATTCCATTCATGTACCTTATTTATATATTTTATTTATATTCTCAAATTGTTATGTTTTATAGACTTAATAATGATATATTCATAGTCCAATTGATGTTATTATAATTTAATATCACTTATCCCATCTCGTTATAACTATTACTTAAGCTGTTAATATGTAAAAATTTAGTTAGGGGACATTATCACTTATTTTCCATTCAAGCATTTCCTTTGAATTTATCCTTTTACATATCAATTGGCTATGAATCTAGATCTTTATAAATGTCACTTTACTTTCAAATTTATTCTCTTATAATGACCCTTTAACATTACATAATCTTTAGTTAAGTCAAGAATTTTACTTTATTCAACATTGAGGATATTTTCAAGTTTAGAGATTTAGAGAATTATGAACTCATATATTATAGAATCATAGTAAAAAAAGTGGATACTTCCAAAAAATATCCATTTCATTCATAAACAAAAACATTAAAAAATAAACATAGTTTATTTTTAAGTTCAATTATCAAAATTTTCCCTTTATCCCATCCTTGTCTCCATTGTCACGTAAATCCTTTTTAAGACATTTTAAAACATAGGATGAGCATAAAAACTCAATAAGGGATACACAAAGAATGAAAACTGTTAGTCATGTAAAAACATGAAAACCCATGGTTACTTTATCTAAAAATTACAATTCAACCATTAAGAAGAAGTAAATAATTCTTTTGAAAATAAGCTCATTTCTTACCCATTTTGTAATAAAAATATAAACATTAAACCCATATAAATAAAATATAACATATAAAGGTATCTTGGTATATAAATATACAGAAATGGAATAACCATGTGGTCAAATTCCATACATGTCACTCTTACAAATGGAATAACCAAACAGTCGACTTCTATAACCACTGAATTATAGGTTACAATGTACCCACCCATACTTGGTTTATCATAGAACCACCCATCCTTGGCTTATCACATAACCACTAGTAAAATATCTAAGTACAATTATTTAATCATAACACATAAAAGATTATGATTTTTAACATTTAACTCATAAAATTTAATTTTCTATCACAAGAATTCATTTCAAGGTATTAAAATAATCAATCCATTTCTAAATAATTTTCAATACCAAAATTCCCACAAAAGGGAATACATGATTTCTTTTTATTTTTGAAATAGTAAGGCTTGTAGAGGGATCCAAATTTCAAATAACGGCTACCGCAGCGGAGAAGTCATTGTCACCATATACGTTTTATAAAATCATTTTTTGATTGGTAAAGAAATTAAAACACTCCATATAGATATTTTTAAAATATTAATTTTTAAAAACCATTAAATATAATTAATTAGTAAAAGTAAATTTTTATACACCACATAAAAGAAGGTGGTGTATAATATCAAAATATGCCTTAATGAAAGGAGATTGAGATGAAGTCACTTACCTCAAGTCCAATACTCCACATATGTTCTTTATCTTCCTGAATAATAAACTAAGGATAATTTATACTTGTTTTATAACCTTTTCATGTTTATTTTTACTTTTATATCATTAATTACCATATTATAACAATTATTTAATTATTTAAGTTCATGTTGGATGTTTTGAATGATATTTTGTACATGAGTCCAAACATGAATTTGATATAACATCAATATTCAATATAGTCATGAATCCATAATCTTCAAATAATATCCATGACATAATAAAAATTTTATAATTTAATTATATTTATAAATCAAACCATTTATTTATGATTATGAAAAATGGAAAACTTTATAATCATGGAGATGATAGGTCGTACGTAAGCCTGGGTAATGTTCCCATTTTCGTTGATCATTATGGAAAGAAGGAAATTATTGTATTATCTTTCCAGAATTTAAATAATATAATAAATATCATATTAATAATTTAAATGTAAACATATATAGAAAACTTTTGATGAGGTAAAGAAAAACAAATCACATCATTTCATGGAGGTGATAATTCACATGTACGTGTGAATAACAATGTCATTTTTATATGAGAGGAAGGTAAGAATGCAATTGATATATTATTGTATTATAATTATAAAAAAGACGTGAATATATTATATAAACATTAATTCTATCACTATAACTAGTCTTGAGATATGGTAATGGAAAACAAATTATATCGGTTCATGGAGGTGATAGTTCAAATGTACGCAAGAATGATTAATTCATTCCCCCATTTTTTGGATGTATTTAGGTGATGATATGAACATAATAACATATTATTATATTGATGATACTGAATTTATTATATCAACATGTTTGAATAATATTTGAAGGAAGTGGAAGAAGAAATAAAACAGAAATAATTGATTAAAAACGATACCTTTTCTTTGGAAAATCACCAATGATTAACAGCTTAACACCTAAATGGAGGGTGTTATGCCTAAAATAAGAAATTAATAATGTGGTAAGGGATTATAGTAAAAGATTTTATTAGATCTTGTATGAACCAAAATGGGTTTAATGTGAGAATACATGAATGGAAGTAGTGCCCTCTTATAAGAGAGGGGGGCACTCTTAGAACTTTTCAAAACATTAAATTAATAAAAATTAATTTTCAATTACAATATTTAAAAAAAAAAAATTTTATAATATAGGATTATTATGAGTAGAAAAAAATTCATTCGAAAAAATAGAAATGTTTTTAATATTTTTTTAATCCTTTTCTTTTTGTTTTAAACCTTATAACTCTTACCATTTTATAAAGTAACGTACACTTTGAGGGTCAATATATTTACCATAACATTATACACCAAAATTAAGATATTCATTTGTAAAATTTTACCACTTATACCAACTATTCTTATAAAACATGGTTTTTTATAAAATTTATATCATTTGAAACAAATATTTTTTATTTTAAAATACTATTACTATCAATTTTGACAATATTAGTTTCTTAACTTTTCTAAAATTACATACCCTCTTGATACAGTGGAAACATCTATTTTAACACAAAAATAAAATGTCCAAGTCATCTATAATATTATTTTATGGAATCAATTATGTAAAATTTTATTTATCTAAATATTTATAATATCATTTTTTGGATTATTTCATAAATTAAATAATTATTGCATCATCATCGTGGCACCACTTAATATAAATTATTTATTTCCTAAAAATTATAAAATAATTCAAATGAAGTAGTTAATAATTTTATATTTCTAAATACAGTTTATAGTTTAATATATCATAGAAAATATTCTTATTCAAATTGTTATAGTTATGAGAGACATGATTATGGCATCAATTTCATTACTTTAAATTAAATGTTATAAATTTCATAATAACACACATGTGGATTCCAAAAGACATAATTACAATAAAAGGATTTTATTGCTCTAAAATAACTCATTCAATATAATTATTATAAGTTTTAGGGTGGTTTTATAATATTTTTAATATTATTTAAACTTTAATTAGTCAATTTACCCTTAACCATAGTAATAAAAATAATTTCTAAAGATATTATTCATAGTGTCAAAAAATTAAAGGAAACTAATTAAGGAATTTGGACATTATGATTCCAATTATGGAATAAATTTTTATAAGTTAAAAAAATATGATGAAATTAATTAGAAAATAATCCCATTTACTGAATAGAAAATGTTTTTTTAATGTAAAATCATCAAAAGTTTAGATATATTTTATATCCAATTTTGATGTAAAATTGATTCCAATGACTTAAAATGGATTAAATGATAAAAAAATAATATAATTATAATTTTAAAAAAATAAAATAATAATATAACAATATAAAAAATAAGGCAAAAAAGCAGTTTCGAATTAAAATGCGGAATTTTTACTATTCATTATAATATAAAATTTATTAGAAAAATACCATAAATTTAACCAAGGTAAATTAAGATTTCCAAATTCTATAGAATTTTTTTTTCAAATAGAACTTATTAAAATATCAATTAAAAGATTTAAAATGGGTTCTACATTAAAAGGCGGCAAAATGCCTTGTTTGAAAAATATTGTTTCTAAAAAAAAAAATTATTATATATGTTATTGAATATATAGTCTATTTTAATTAATATATATTTAATTAATATTAATTAATATGGAAAATAATTACTCTATCATTACCTAGTTTGTTATATTCTTCCCCCCTTTTGTAAATTGAATCCTCACAATTTTTTTCACTTATTAAATAAGTAGGGATATCTTTCCCGCATAACACTTTCATATTCTCATGTTGCCTCTTCAACCATATGGTTTTTCAAAAAAACCTTAACCTGAAAAATAACCTTTTTTGACAACACTTTCTCTTTCTAGTCAGGAGCCTCTACTGGCTATTCCTCATAAGAAATATTTTTTCTTCCAACAGAACTACTTCTAAACTCAAAACATGAGATGGATCCAGCATATACTTTCTTAACATTGAAATATAAAAACATTTTGTACCTATGATAAAAAAGGAGGTAAATACAAACTGTAAGATACTATTATAACATTCTCTAGGATTCATAGTGTCTAATTGACCTTGGACTCAGCTTTCACTTCGGACAAAAATTCATCACACTTTTTTATTGAGAAACTTTGAGGAAGACATGATAACCTAACTCAAAATAAATATCTTTCCTCTTATTGTCTGCAATAAATTTCTACTTGCTCTAAGCTTTCATCATGTGTATTTAAATCAACTAGGTGTTCTCTTTCATTTCCTCTTCCAATTTTAGTCCCACTATGTTCCTTTCACATAATTCATCTGAAAAAGCTATAGTTCGGCAGTGCTTTCCATACAATTCCTCAAATGGCGCCATCTGTATACTATAATGGACATGGTTACTATAATAAAATTCAACCAAAGAAAGATGTTAATCACAAAATCCCTATAAATACATTGAACAGACACATATAATTCCATCCAATGTTTGAATTATTCATTCTAAATTGTTATCTAATTGAGGATGAAAAGATGAAATGAAATTTAATTCAGTACTCACTAACTTCTGAAGGCCTTTCAAAAAGATTACAGTAAACCTAAGATCATGATTAGATACAATAGAGAGGATAAATCCATGTAACCTAACTATCTCTTTAATATACTACCAATAATGTTTACCTAGATACAAAGTATCTCGAATTGGAAGAAAATGATCATATTTAGTCAGCCTTTCAATAAAAACCCAGACTACATTGTTACCTCAAGAAGTATTATGTAATCCCACTATAAATTCCATATATATATTTTCTAATTTCCACTCTGGAACTAGAAAATGATGAAGCATCCATTTTAGTAACTACCACTCTACTTTAAACTATTTACATGTCAAAACTTTTAGGGTAAAATATGTAATATATCTTTTCATTACATCCCACCAGTAGTACTCTGGAAAGTCTATGTACATCTTAGTGCTTCCTAGATGAATTGGAAATGGAGGACTATGAGATTCAATTAGTAAATATTTCATCAAAGGTGAATCTTTGGGCACCCATAATTGCTTCCCAAACCTCAAAATAAAATCTTTAACAATGTAAAATTCAGGAAACATACTCGTATTAACCAATTCTATCTTTTTTTCAACACATAGTCTTCCTTTCATGATTTCATAAATTTATCTAATAGAGTTGATCATACTGAAACCTAAAAAATAGAATAATTTCCTACACGAACAAATTCTAAGAAAAAACTCATCAAAGCATTAACCAAAGGGTCATATTTTAAATGTATCATTGTTAATATAGAATTAATTTTAAGATTCAATGCATCATCCAACTTGTTTACTTTTCCAGGATGGTAATGAATCGTGCAATCGTAAACCTTGATTAGTTATATGCACCCTATCTATCTCATGTTCAATTAATTCTTAAGTGAATAAATACTTCTAACTTTATTTATTAGTATATATTTTACATTTTGAACCATACAAATAATGCCTGCAAATTTTTAATGCAAAAACAACATTGGGTAATTCCAAATCAAGTGTATGGTAAGTTACCTGAGGATATTTCAACTAACCTGAAGTAGAAAAAATTACCTGATCATTCAGTATTTGGACACAACCAAGTCCTTTCAAAGAAGCATCCATTTAAATAACAAACTAACCATTTCTGGAATGCAAGGCCAAAACTGAAGCATTTACCAATCTTCATTTTAATTTTTGAAAACAATCATCACATTCTTTGATCTGGATGAAATTAACTCCCTTATACGTTAACTTGTTTAGTGGGATAGATAATCAAAAAATGATTTCAATAAATAGTCTGTAAAAACCCACTTATCCAAGGAAACTACGAATCAATGTGATATTGGTAGATATTTTCCACTCTTTAATAACTTTTGTTTTAGAAGGGTCAACAATTATTTCATATATAGAAACAATATGACCATGGAATGAAATTTTTCGCATCCAAAATTCACTATTAATAAACTTTCTATATATCTTCTTTTCTTTTAAGGTTTTCTAAACAATCGTTGAGTAACTTTCATATTTCTCATGGAATTTAGAACATAAGAAATATCATCTATAAACACAATCACAAACTGATCCAAATACTGATGAAAGACTCCATTCATGATATTCATAAATACATAAGTTGCATTAGATAACCCAAAGGGAATAACCAAAAACTCATACTTCCCATATATCATCTGAAATTCTATCATTGGAATTTCATCCTCTTCCACCTTGAGCTGATGGTACCCAAACCTACCATTAAAATTGGAAAAATACTTAGCTCCCTAGAGCAGATAAAAAAAATCAGTGATATGAGGAAAATGATATTTGTTCTTAATATTGATGTTATTAAAATCCCTATAATCTATAAAAAGTATCATGGAACCATACTTATTTTTGGAAAATAAAACATGGGAACCCTGTGGTGAAGTTATAGGTCAAATGAATCCTTTATCCAGAAATTATTACAACTATTATTTAAATTCTCCCAGATCCACTGGATCCATTTTACAAGGGAGTTTCTAAATTTTCTTATCTTGGGGAATTAAATCAATAGAAAAATGAACATTTCAATTAGGAACAACACTATGTAATTATTCAAGAAAAATATACAGAGATTCATTCACTATTTAAATATCACAAATAAAAATAGTTTATTTATTTTCAATAACATGAGATAGAGAAATTTTACTTACATATTTAATCAATATCTCATCTTCTTCATATAATATGAAATGTATGGAATCATTTAATAAAACTTTTATTAGCATTGAAATCTATGTTAACATGATAAATACAAATCTAATCCATACCCAAAATGATATAAAATTCCACAATAGGACGTTCAATAAGATTTGAAGGAAAGACCATCCCACCCATAATAATAGGAATATTCATATAAATCTGTGTTCTTTAATACATCCATCTATATTTTTTACCAAAATTTCAGTATCACTTTCATGAGTTGATATTTCGATTTTTTGTAAAAATCACCCAAAAAAAGATTGTGATGATCCATAGTCAAACTGGGTATTGAAATTATAAGGCCCCAGCCTTAAACCTTACTTAATCTTGAGTTATTACAAGATTACACATTGAGGATCTTTTCGGGTTTAGAGTTTTAGAGAATTAGATCATAAAACTTGCATTACATTCCACATATAAACAAAGTGGTTACATAAAGATAGTATTCCTTTTTCCCATCAATGGAAACATATTTAAAATAAAACATGGATTCTTTCTTGACACTTCCTTGACACCATCATCATGTCATGTACCTTTCCCTTGACCTGTGAAAAACATTTCAAAAAAAACTTGGGATGAGCATAAAAATCTCAGTAAGGGATATAAAAATATGGAAAGGAAACATGGGTACATATATACATAAGAATGAAATCATAATTTACCCATAAAACATATGCACTTTAATATACCTCATCAAATCATGAATAAATCATAGAAATCATAAGACATAAATGTAACTTGAGGCATTCCTAACATTCTTACGTAGGGAGTAACCCTCTTAGTTACGTTTGGAATACCCATCACAGTATATTCCCTAAATCTCTTCAGAGAAACCTTAACGTTTCACTCCTTCTCATTACCCAATTCATTAGAGAGCTATATCGGGCTCACCCTCCCTTAGTCTATCACGGAACCACCCGTCTTCATAATAATGCCCAAGAACCTCAACATAATCGTATCACATAAAACATGCATAAAGGAAACATAACATTTCCACCTTTCAATCAGAAGATATCAACACGACACATTGATATAAAAATATTATGAAAGCCATTTTCAATACCAAAATAAAAGAAAAGTAAAACATGGTATTTATTTTTCTTTTAAAAAAGGTATATCTTGTAGAGGAAGTCGAAACTCAAATAATGGTCACGGCGACGGAGAAGTCGTTGTCGCCGCATACGTACGACAAAAACATTCCCTTTTTTTCATTTAGTAAACGCTTCGTATAAAAAAGATTCCTTTTGAATAAACGTAAAAGTCAAAGGGGTTTATACACCATATAAAAGAAGGTTGTGTATAAAACAAAATATGCCTCAATGAAAGGAGATTGAGACGAAGTCCCATACCTCAGGTCCGACTTGAATCGGTCGTTCTTTAATCTACTGAATAATAAACTTGAGTTAATTTATACTTGTTTAAGAACCTTTTTCAAGTTCATTATTACTTTTATATCACTTATTTCCATGTCATGAACACTATGTAATTATTTAAGTTAATAACGGTCGTTTTAACGATCATTGGTACTTGAGTCAAAAATAAGCCCTTTATAATTACAAGTTTTTCATGTATCCATTATATCCAGAATGGTATTCATGATTTAGATATCATATATGTCATATATATCCAGTACATTCATGAATTTATAGTATTACATAATCATTTAGAGGTAAGAAATGAAATGCACCGTTCATGGAGACGGTAAGCCGTACGTACGCATGAACGCTACTTTCATTTCTATTTCGTATTTTATAGAATGGAATGATAATGATATAAAGGTATATTAAAATTCCAGTGTAATATCATATGTAATATCATAACTCCATCCTTTATACATCCCACATATGGTATTTAACGAATCAAATCACTTTGAGGGGGCGGTAGTCCGCACTTCCATAAAAGAAGATATCGCGTTTACCCATAATGGAAACCATAAAAGTATGCACAAAATGAAAAATAAAGAAGATTAAGGAAAACATAAAAATATTATATATCATATATAAATATAGTGACATATTAATGTCTACCTTTGAAGGTGTTATAAGAATGTTGAACAATCATCGTTTCGGGAGGCAGAAATTCTCCATCCACGGAAACAGTATGTTCTTTAACCATTAGATGTAGGTGTGTGTAAGTGTAGCTCGAATCCTTATTATAACCACATCCTAGTATATTTAAGATACTGGAGTCGTTACAATAGAAATGAATAAAAAGAGTTTAGGGGGTTGGAGAAGCAAAATAAAACAAACGGACTCAAGTGAAGACATTACCTTAAAATCAGGTAACTCCCATTGGTTTGAGCTAAAAGGCTTCCTTGGGAAGACTTCTGCCCAAATTGAGGCTTCAAGGATTAAGAGAGGGAAGTGTAGAGACAAAATGGGCAGGGGTTGGCCGATCCAAAGTCTTTGGAAGTGTGGGTAAGGAGGTAGAGGTGGGGGCCTTTTATAAGAGGAGAGGAGGGGCACTCTTGGAAAGTAAAGAAAAGTCACTTAATTTTAAAATGGTATTCGGATTTAAGAGGTCCCACATTGATATAATTCTAGGATAAGGTGATAATTGTTCGAAATATACCCACCCAATAGGTTTTGGACATGTGTAGGGCTTAGATTTTACATTATCTTTCCATTTTATTTAAATCCTTTATTAATCAGGTAATTGCTGCATCATCATGATGTCATAAATAATTTAATTTATATAATGTCTAAAAATTATAAAAAGAATATCTTGATGAAATCCTTTTAAATTTTTAATAAATATTTATAGTAAAAAATCTGACTTGTATAACCCCATGTAAAAATTATTTTAGTAAAACAACTCATGTTTGTGTTATTTTTACTTTAACATTAAATAAAAAGTTATTTATGTCATTTCCCAACCAAAGTGGCTCCATGGGGTCCCCAAGTTGACCCATGGATTTTCTTGGTCGGCCATGACACATCCAATGAGGGTAGGACATGTTTCAAGATCATCTAATATTATTAAAACATTATTTTTACCTTAAACTACACTAATTACCACTAATCGCGATTAAGAACTTAAAAGTTACTATTCACCAAAAAATTATTTTAATCTCATTGAACCACATTTTACTTATTAATGACAACCATGTATGTCGGAATTTTTGAAAATAAAATCACAGAAGTGGCAAAGTTTCATTTAAAAGAAAAATCAGTTTCTTTAACTACCACTTAGTGGTTTCACTATTCATCAAAAATTGAAGTTTTTCAGAAAGATACCAAAACTTCACCCTAAGCTATATTTGATATTCCGAATTCAAAATTGATGTCTATTTTACAAAATTCAAAACATGTAAGTTTCATTAATTAATTTAATAACTAATTCCCACTGTCATGACAAATAGCGTGTTTTTATGAAACAATAAGTATCAAAAGATTGATAGTAGTTTAAGTCCAATTTCAAAGTGAAATTGATTCCAATGACCACCATTGGATAAAATGGTAAAAATATATTATAATTTCACTTAAAAACCAATTCAAAAGATAATCTAATCATATAAATAAATTAGATTAAAAAGAGGTTTTGAATTAAAATACAACATTTTTCACTATTAATTAAAAAATGAACTTTATTGGAAAAATACCAAAAATTCACACAAAGTAAATTTTGATGCCCCAATCATAAATAATAAGTTTATTTTGACAAACATAGCTTATAAAATTGTCAAAAGATAGATTTAAAAAGGGTTTTCAATCAAAAGGCAGTAAAATAATCTTTTAAGAATATTAGTGTATTTCATGCATAAGATTGTATTTATTTTCATTTTAAGCCTCTAAAACACTATCTTAATAATTAATAGACATAGATAAAAATATCTATCATTAATTACTTACATGGGATGTTACATAAATATTATAAAAACCTATAACATAATTTTCACCACTTCATTTGATGGTTCTGCATCAACTGTAGTAGTAGAAAAATATTTTCTCATGCCCTTATTCCTTTGATCTTATTGGTTTCCACCCTGAGTAATCAACATTGGAAACACATTTTCATAATTCACTGGCTCATTTAAACTAAAGTATATTACCACTATCTTTTTATTTCCTTCTAGATCATCTCCCTTGTACTAACGAGAAATATGACCAGTCTTACCATATTGAAAACACTTCCCAGCCTTTGAAATGTATTATCCAAGAATATTTTTACCACACATATCACAAAATGTAAATTTGGTTTTCTTACCTCCAAAATTCTTTGATTAATGATTTCCCTTTGTCTTCCAACTACACCACTAATTTTTCTTTCTATCATGGAACACATGCTCATTTTAAAACTCTATTTCTACCTTCTCATCACATTAGACAAGTTTCTCATAGATTTTGACTCATGGGAAGCTAAAACCCACCAATATCATGGATTCAACACTAAGAAAACTCGATATATCTTATTATCAAGAATCTAGATAAAATTTGGGATGTACATTACCAAACGAGTGAAATTTTCATTATATGAAGCCACTGAATCTTCCTCCTTTTGTCACAATTCCAAGAATTACATTTCTATCATAAGTCAAACATCCTTAGGAAAATATTTCTCAAGATAAATATTCTTAAATTCATCCCATTCCATGGTATAAATATCTTTTCATCCTTTGATATCTTTTAACCATTTACCACCAATAATTGGATTCACCTTCAAAATGATAAATTGCAAGAGTTTCCTTTTGGATTCTAGAAAAAACAATGATGTCGGATATCATTTATACTATATTAATCAGTCATTCATCTAGCTTGTGGTTAAATGGTCCTATTAATGATGGGATATGTTGTCTCATAAAATTCTCCATTATCTTCATATTACACTGTGGTGGAACAAGTTTCCATCTTTCATGGACACCAGAACCATTTATTTCCTAAGAAAATTGAGCTATCACTACAACAAATGGATCATTTTCGATTACGACCATCTTAGAATGTTGATTTGGAATGATTTTTTTCTCTCGATTCATTCCCAGTATAGCTTCATTATTTCTTCTACCGAAAACCATTCTGAATATACACATCTTAGATGAATAAAAATGGAAATCTTAAAATTATATAAAATTTTAACATTAACATAAGTTAAACTATTTCAAGGTATGTTATTAATATTACCTTAACCTCTAAAGCTATCTAAATTTTCCTCTTATACTAACTATAAGAACTAGGAGTAAAAAATGACATAATCCTGAGCTAATTAAATAATTTTAATTTATTTCACCTTGAGTATCATTTCATGTTTTGAGCTTCAGATAAATAGTTCATAAGTCATACATTACAAAAACATAGTAAAACAAAGTGGACACTTCCAATTGTATCTATTTCTTTCATAAACAAAAACATTAAAAAAGAAACATGGTTTCTTTTTTATGTTAAATCATCACAATTTTCCCATGATCCCATCCATGTCCCTATTCTCCCTCAAATCCAATTTAATAGATTTTTAAAGTTGATAAGAGTATAAAAATATCAGTAAGGGATACAAAAATAAGTAAAATAGTTAGTTCGGTGAAAACTTGAAAATAAAATGATACTTTATCAAATAGAAATACTTCTACCCTTAATAAGTATTAAATAATTTAATTTGAATATTAGGTAATTTATTTCCCTATTATTTATCAAAATAATACCATTAAACCCATAGAAATAAAATATAACATATAAAGGTAACTTGGGATATAAATATACTTAAATGGAAAAAACATGTCTTTAACTTCCATTCATGTCACTCTTATAAATGGAATAACCATACAGTCAAATTCCATACCCTATGCATTAGAGGTTATAACATAACCACCCATCCTTGTTTTATCATGGAACCACATATCCTTGGTTCATTACATAACCACCCTTGAAATGTCTATGTACCATTATAAAATCATAACATATAAACCATTGAAATTTTTAACATTTTACTCATAAAATTTCATTTACAGTCACAAGAGATTATTTCAAGGTATTGAAATAATATATAATTTTATAAAACCATTTTTAATACCAAAATACCATCAAAAATGCAATAAGTGATTTATTTTTGTTTTATAAGCACTAAGGCTTAAAGAGTAAACAAAATTTCAAATAACAATTATAGCGGTAGAGAAGTCGTTGTTTCCGTGTACATTAAAACCCCATTTGTTTTTCCATTTGAACGAAATTAAAATGCTCCATATAGAAAGAATAAAATATATTACTTTTTTAAAACCTTTTAATATAATTATAAATTCAAAGGAATTTTTTATAGACCACATAAAAGAAGGTGTTGTATAATATCAAAATATGCCTCAATGAAAGGAGATTGAGATGAAGCCCCTTACCTCGAGCCCAATTCATCATGTATGTCATTAATCGTCATGAACAAAAAAAGGATAATTTCTACATGTTTAAGAACATTTTAATGCATATTATTAATTTTATGTCATTAATTTCAATATTATAACAATTAATTAATTATTTAAGTTCATGTCGGTTGTTTTTGAATATATTTTGTACATGAGTGAAAAAATGACTTTAATATGTTGTCAATAGTAAATATGTTCATGATTAAATCATATCTATGATAATATTAATTAATTAATATTAACTTTTATACATTAACTATATTTTTAAATCAATCCATATATGTATGGTTATGAAAAACGGACAACGGTATAATCATGTTGATGGTAGGTTGTGCGTACACAAGAGTAAGATTACAAATTTCATTTATAATTATGGAATCGAGGTAAATGTTATTTTATATTTATATAATGATAATAATATTATAAATATCAGATTAATAATTTAAATATACTTATATATGTCATACTTGTGATGTGTTGGAAAAAATGAATCACAGCTCTTCGTGGAGGTGACAGTTGACATGTACGCACGAACGACGTTATCATTCTTATGTGCATGGAAGGTAAGAACATAATTGATAAATTATTTTATTATAATGAGAAATGTGTCATTAATATAATATATAAACATTAATTCCATCATTATAATCAGTCTTGAGAGACGACAATGGAAAACTAATTTTATCGATTCGTGATGGTGATAGTTCACAGGTACGCATAAACGATTATTTATTTTCTCATTTGATGGACGTGGAAATTGATTGTGTTGATGACATTAAAATAATAAAATCTTATTATTCTAAGGATAGTATAGTTATTATATCATCATGTCTAAATAATATTTTAAGGAAGTGGATGAAGAAATAAAATAGAAATACTGGATTAAAAATGAGACCTTTCCTTTGGACGATCACCTTTGATTAAGACCTTAACTCTTATATAAATGGTGTTATGACTAAAATAAGGACCCAATAATGTGGTTAGGGATTATATAAAGGAATTTTATTAGAGATTTTCTAATCTAACATGGCATTGAATTGTGAATAAATGATAATAAGTATTAACCTTTTATAAAATTGAGGAGGGGAACTCTTGGAATTCATCAAAATATTAATTTAATATAGATTATGTTTTTATTCCAAATTGGTAAAAATATGATTATATTAAAGATATTATGAGTATGGTTTGAAATAAATATATATAATAAAAATTATACAGGTTTTTAATAATTTCTTAATCCATGCCTTTTTGTTTTAACCCTTTTAACACAAGTTTTATTAAGTAATTTGTATTTGAGGGTAAATATAATTACCACAAAAATACCAAAATATCAATAAAAGGGTCGTTTATGATATTTTAGGACATATCCCAACTATTTGGATGAATATATGATATTTATAATTTTTTTATCATTTAAAAATTTAATATATATTTTAAAAACCATTGGTGTTAATTTTAGACTATTCAATTCATGACTTTTTTAAAATATCATAACTTCATGATATAATCAAACCAAATATTTGAAAACATCAATAAAATTTTCAAGTCTTCTGAAAAATTATTTTATGGCATAAATTATGTAAACTATTTTTCATTTTAATATTTATAATATAATTTATATAATTATTTCACTAATTAAGAAGTTATTGGATCATCATTGTTCCACCAACTAATTTAATTATTTATATTCTAGAAATTATAAATAAATTAACATGATGTATGTAATAATTTTATATTTTTAAATAATATTTATTGTTGAATATATCACTTATAAAACCCTTTATTTATATTTTATAGTTATTAGATATATAATTATGACATCTTTGTCTTCACTTTAAATAAAATGTTATAAATGTGAAAATCACACCCTATTGGCTTCCAATGGCCATAATTTTGGCCCAAGGAATGTATTGGTCTGAAAAAACTCATACAATAAAATTGGGAAAAGTGTTAGGGTAGTTTTATAATATTTATAATATTATTCCATCCATTTATTTCTTGATTTACTCTAACTATTGTAATAAAAATAATTACTAAAATTACTATTCATATAGTCCAAAAATAAAATTTAACTATTTACATAATTTGAAAATTATGATTAAAAATATGGAATCTATTTTTTCAAATTAAAAATATATAATTGGAAAAAATTAATTAAAAATTAATATCATTGAAGGAATAAGAAAATAGCTCTTTAAAGTAAAACGTTAAAAGTTCACATAGTTTTTATACCCAATGTCAATGTAAAATTGATTCCAATTAATTATATAGGATTAAATAATTAAAAATAATATAATTATTTTATAAACCAATTAAAATATTAAACCAAAAATATAAATAAATTATATGAAAAAGAAATTTTGAATTAAAAAGCAGTATTTTTAATTATTCATTAAAATGTGAAATTTAATATAAATTTACCAAAACTTTAACCAAGTTAAATTTTTGATGTACCAATTAAAAAAAAAGTTTAGTATTTCAATTATAGCTTTAAAAACTGTCATAAATAGATTTAAAATGGGTTGACCATCCAATGGTGGAAAAATTTCCTTTTTGAAAAATAATATTTTAACCAAAAAACTAGTTTTATCATATTTTTTAGTGAACATATTTTACCTTTAAATTACTATATAATTAATAAATATTAGTAATTATGAAAAGTAATTATTCTATCATTACATGGGTAGTTACATTCTTCCCCCTTTTGGAAATTTCATCCTCACAATTTTATTGACTAATTAAATAAGTTGGGATATATTTCCCTCAAATCATTTTGAGATTCCCATGTTTCATATCCATCCATATGGATTTTATAAAATACCTTAGCCAGATTAATAACCTTATTCCACAACACATTCTCTTGGCAGTCAAAAACCTGGACTGTATTTTCCTCATAAAAAAGATCATATTCCAACTGAACTACTTCTATACTCAAAACATTAGACAAATCAGTAATATAATTTATTAACATTGAAACCTGAAAAACATTGTGTACGTAGGATAAAGTCGGAGGTAAATCCACTTTGTAAGGAACTGATTTAACTTTTGGTACGATTCATAGGGTCCGATGAACGATAGACTTAGAATCTCCTTCTTACCAAAATGCATTACACTTTTACATGGATAAACGTTGAACAAGACATGATCACCTAACTTGAAAGAAATATATTTCCCCCGGTTATATTCATAACATTTATACAAACTCAAATTTATTTTCATGTTTCTCTAAATCAACTGAACTATCTCTACCATTTCTTCTACCAATTTTGCTACCATCAAATTTATTTCACCTACTTCATCCCAAAAAGTTGGAGTTTGACACCACTTTTCATATAATGCCACATATGGTTCCATCTATATATTGGAATGGAAACTATTGTTATAATAAAATTCACCCAAAGAAAACTTTTGATCGCAAATTCCATGCTAATCCATTTAACACACACATACCATATCATCCAATTTCTAAATTTTTCATTCTAACTTCAGATTTGATTGAGGATGAGAATAATTACTGAAATTTAATTTTGTTCCCAATGACTTCTAAAGGCCTTTCTAAATGTTATAAGTGAACTTTCAATCATGATCAGATACAGTATGGAGGTAAACTCCATGTAACCTGAATATATCATTAATATACACCCGAGAAAATTTATCTAGAGACATATTATATCAAATAAGTAAAAAATGAGCAGATTTAGTCATTCTATCAACCATAACCCTTATCTCATTGTAAAATCAAGAAATATTTGATAATACCACAATAATTTCCACAGATATATTTTTCCATTTCAACTCAAGCACTAGAAAAGGATGAAGCAACCCTTTCGGTAACTGCTATCCTGCATTAACTTATTAATAAGTTAGACATCTTAGGGTAAAATCAGCAATATCTATTTTATTTCCTTCCCACCAATAATAATCTGAACGGTATATTTATATCTTAGTGCTACCCAAATAAACTAAAAATGGAGAACTTAGAGATTTTATTAGAAAATATTTAATTAACTATGAATTATAAGGCACACAGAATCTCTTCCCAAACATCAAAACACAATCTTTATAAATGTTAAAATCAGGAAAAAAACACTTTTTAACAGATTATAACTTTTTCTACAACCCATGGTCTACATTATATACTTGATCAATTTTATCCGATAGAGACAACATTACTTACACCTAAAACAAAATAAAGTAATTTTTTACACCAACCACTTTCAAGACAAATTTCAACAAATTACTAAACAATGTCTTATGTTCCAAATGTAACAGGGTTAATATAACATTACTCTTTCGACTCATTGCATCAACAACCATGTTTTATTTTCAACTATAATAATTAATCATGAAATCATACCCCTTGATTTGTACCATCCACCATCTCTTTCTCATGTTAAATTTTATTTTTGAGTTAATATATACTTCAAAATTTTCTGATCAGTATATATTTCTTGTTTTACACCATACAAATGATGCCTCCATGTTTTTAATGAAAAAAAAGTATCTAATTAAAAATAATTTGTAGGGTAATTTAACTCACGAGGATTCAAATGATGTAAAGAATAATAAATTACATGATCATTCAACATTATGAAACAACAAATTCCATTTAATGAATCATCATTATTGATAAAATATTCCATTGTTTTGGAAGGAAGGGCCAAAACGAGAGCACTTGCCAATCTTTTTTTAAATTCCTTAAAATAATCATTCCATTACTTTTTCTAGATGAGTGTTAGTCCATTACATGTTAACATAGATAGTGGGATATATAACCATGAAAAGTTTTCAAAAAATCATTAGTAATAACCAGCTAATCCAAGAAAACTATGAATATGTATGACATTGGTAGGTCTTCTCCACCCTTTAACAACTTTTTTTAGAAGGGTCAACAGTTATACCATCCTTAGGAACAATATGCAAAAGGAATGAAATTTTTTGTAACCAAAATTAACTCCTAATAAAAATTAAATATAATTTATTTTATTTTAATGTTTTAAAAACAATACTTTAGTGACTTTCATGTTTGTCCAAGATTTTAGAATATACCAGAATTTCATCTATAAAAACTACCAAAAACTAATCCAAAAACAAGTGAAATACCCCATTCATGAGATTCAAAAATATAAAATGTGAATTAGATAACCTAAAGGGCATATCTAAAAACTCATAATGCCAATGTCTCATCTGAAACACTATCTTTGGAATGTCATCCTCCTTCATCTTTAGTTGATGGTACCCGAACCTCAAATCAATCATTGAAAAATAATGTGCTCCAAAGAGCTATTCAAACAAACCACGGATATGAGTTAAATGATATTTTTTTATTAATATTGATGTTATTTATGGCTCTAAGATCAATAAAAAGTTTCATGGAACCATACTTTTTTTAAAAATAAAATAGTATCACCCCATACTGAAGTGCTAGGTCAAATGAAACATTTGTCAAACATTTTTTGCAACTATTTTTTCAATACCACCAGTTCTACTTGATTCATTCGATAAGAGGGTTTAGAAATAGGCTTAGAATTAGGCACTAAATCAATAGTAAATTTTACGTCCCAATTAGGAACACCATTGGGAAATTCATCAAGAAAAAAATCTAGAAATTCATTAACTAATAGAATGTCACTAATCAAAATTGTTTCATTCTATTAAACAACATGATCTAGATAACATTCACTACCATATAAAAAAAATATCCCAGCATCATGGTATGTTATCAAATTTGTGAAATAATGTATTTTAACATGATAAACTAAATTCCAATCCATACCCAAAATGACTTCAAATTCCAGTATATGAAGTTCAACAACATTTTCAGGAAATTCCATCCCACCAATAATAATAGTAATATTTCAATAAATATTTATCTCTTTAATACTACCATATATAGTTTTGAAAAAAGTTCTTTATCACATTCATGCGGTGATATTACCAATTATCTTGCAAATCTCTCAAAAATAAAGATTTTGAAGATCTAGAGTCAAATAAAGTATTGGATTATTTTGAAAAAACATATAACATACCTATAAACACTTTATTTGATGGTTACACATCAACTACGGTAGTAGGAAATTATTTTTCAATGCCCTTCTTCTTTTGATCTTCCTGGTTTCCACCATAGTAAATCAACTTTGGAGACACATTTTCATAATTCCTGAACTCATTACAACTAAAACATCTTACCACTAGCTTTTCATTTCTTTCCTCATAATCTCTCTTATAGTCATGAGAAATATGACCAGTCTTACCAAATTATAAATACTTCCTAGAATTTGAAAGATATTCTCTAAGATGTTATTTACCACACTTATGATAAGAAGTTAATTTAGTTTTCTTACTAACAAACTTATTTGATGAATGATTTACCCTTTACTACCAATTGTTCATATTCTTTTACTTACTCACATGGAACACATGATCATCCAAAAAATACATTTCTACCTTATCATCATATCAAAAAAATTAATCAATGATTTTGAACTAATGGGAAGCCAATATAATTTTCATATCTTTACATTAACCCTGAGTAAAATTGATTTATCATTCTATCAAGCTCCAGGATAAAATTTAGGGAATAGCTTTCCAAATGGAAGGAATTTTCTTCATATTAATTCATTGAATCATCATCCTTCTGTCACAATTCTAATAATTTTTTTCCATCATAAGTTGAATATCCTTAGGAAAGTATTTCTTAAGGAATATCTTCTTAAATTCACCTTATTCCATGGAATCAATCTATACACTTCCTCCGATATTTTTAAACATTGACCATAACTAATAAGATTCGCCTTCAAAATGATAAATTGAAAGATTTAACATTGGTTTCTCCAAAAAACACATGAAATCAAATATTTTTCTAGTGATTTAATTCATTATTTAGCTTTTTCGAGGTTAGATGATCCTCTGAATGATGGGGGTGTTGTCTCATAAAATTCTCTATTTTGGTCATGTTCCACTGTTGTAGATTAGGTTTCTGTATTCAATGAAAACAACCACTATTTATTACCAGATTCAACTGATCCATCACTACAACAAACTACTCAGTTCTAATTATGACCATCTCAGGATATTGATTTGGATAGATGCTTTCTTCTTGAGTCCTTCCCTACACAACTGCCTTTTTTTCTCAATGGAAAACCATTAAAACAGACATATCTTAGATGAAGTAACTTGGTAATCTTAAAATGATATAACATTTTTACTTTAACATAAGGTAAAAACATTCATGGTAAGTTATTAATATTAACCTAACCTCTAAAGTTATTTAAACTTTCCTTTGATACCAACTATAGGGACCTAACCTTAAACATCACATAATCTTGAGTTTAGTCAATAATTTTACTTTATTTCACATTGAGGATATTTTTATGTTTTTAGATTTAGAGAATTAGGCTATAAATTATATATAACAAAACCATAGTAAAACAAAGTGGACACTTTCAAATAGTATCCATTTCTTCTAAAAACAATGTGTTTTAAAAATAATCATTTTTCTTTTTATGTTCAACAGTCACAATTCTCCCTTGATCCAATAGGTGTCTCAATTATCCCTTAAATATGATGTAATAATATTAAAAACATGGGAAGATCATAAAATGTTCAATAAGGGATGCATAAAGAAGTAAAATTATTAATCCTCTGAAAACAATAAAACTCAAGGTATCTTTATCAAACAGTAATATTTCCACCCTTAAAAAGTAATAAATAATTTAATTTTAATATAAGCTTATTATTAACCATAAATTTATCAAAATATTAATGTAAAACTAAAATTGAGAACATATAAAATATAATGGTAACATTGGACAAAAGGATATTAAATGGAATAACCATGCGGTCAACATCCATACATGTCACTCTTACAAATGAAATAACCATACGACCGACTTCAATATTGAATGCTTTAGAGGTTATAAAATATACACAAATCCTTGGTTTATCACATAACCACCCATCCTTGGTTTATCACATAACCATCTCTAAAATGTCTAAGTACCATTATATAATCATAACACATAAATAATTTCAATTTTTAACATTTCACTCATAAAATATCATTTTGAATCACAATAAATCATTTAAAGGTATTGAAATAAATAACTCAATTCTAAAACCATTTTAATTATAAACACACCTAGAAACTAGAACATGTTATTCATTTTTCTTTTAGAAACAAAACAGCTTGTATAAGAATCCAAATTTCAAATAACGGTTACAACGATGGATAATTATTTGTCTCTATATACGTTAAAAAACATTAATTGTATCACTTTTTTATGAAATTCAATGATCTCTACATAAAGCATAAAAATATTACTTTTTGAAAACAATTTAATATAATTTTTAATTCAATGATTTTCTATAGACCTCATAAAAGAATGTGGTGTATAATATCAAAACATTAGTCAATGGAAAGATACTGAGATTAAGCCCCTTACCTCGAGTCTCAATCAACACATATGTTATTTATCATCATAAATAATAAAATATGGTAAATTTATACGTGTTTTATAACAATTTTAGGTCTATTATTCCTTTTATATAATTAATTAACTTATTATAACAATTACTTAATTATTTATGTTCGCATCAGATTTTTTTGATGATATTTAGAACATAAGTCAAAAAAATGACTTTGATATTATTTAAATATTCAATATGGTAATGAGTCCATAATATCTAAAATAATATTCAAGACATAATAATAAAGTTTATATATTAATGATATTTTTAAATAAAACCATTTATGTATGGTTATGAAAAATGGGCAATGTTATAATCATGGAGATAGTAGGTCGTACACACGCACAAATAACGTTCCCATTTTCATTAATCATTATGGAAAAAAGGGTATTATTATTTTATATTTACATAATGATCGTAATATCATAAATATCATATTAATAATTTAAATGTACTTATATATACCAAAATTGTGATTTGATAAAGAAAAATGAATCACATCACTTTGGGTAGGAGATAGTTCCCACGTACGCACGAACAACGTTGTCATTTTCATGTGTATGGATGTAAATAACATAATTTATATATTATTTTCCGATAATGACAAATATGTCATGAATAATATATTTAAACATTAATTCCATAATTATATTCATTCTTGATAACCGGTAATGGAAAATGAATATTATCATTTTGGGGAGGTGATAATACACATGCATGTACAAATGATTAATTATTTTTTCCATTTGGTGGAGCAGTGATGGATTTAAGTGATGATATTATAATAATTAAATATAAGTAAATTTAGTATACTTTTTTGATTATATCATCATGTTTGAAGAAGATTTTAAGGATGTTTAAGAAGAAATAAAATAGAAATACTTGATTAAAAATGATACATTTCTTTAGGACGATCACCTTTAATTAACGTCTTAACACCTCTAAAGAGGGTGTTATTCCTAAAATAAGGCCTCAAGAATTTGGACAGTGATTATAATAATGAAATTTATTAGATATTGGATGAACAAAAATGTTTTTTAAGTGTGAAAATATGACAAGAAGTAGTTCCCTTTTATAAAAGAGTGGAGGGGCAGTAGTGGAATTATTCAAAATATTAAATGAATATAAATTTATTTTACATTAAAAATGGTTCCAAATAGAATTATTTCAAATATAGGATTCTTATTTATAGAAATACATTCATCCAATAAAAATTGTAAAAATTTTGAATTTTTTTAATCCTTATCTTTTTTCTTTAACCCTTTTAGCTATTATCGTGTTATTAAGTAATTTACACTTTAATAGGAAATATAATTAACATACCATACCAAACGACCAATAAAATATCAATTCATGACATTTTAAGAAATATCCAACTATTTGGAAAAATATTTTATTTAAAAAATATAACATTTTAAAAAATATTTTATATTTTTAAAATCCATTATTGTCAATTTGGACACTAAAAAATATGATAACATCATGATGTAATCAAAAAACTATTTGAAAAAATAAATAAAATGTCAAATTAATTTATAAAATTATTTTATGGTATAAATTATATCAAATTATATTTATTTTAATATTTATAATATCTTTTAAATTATTTTTTATTAATTAAAAAATTACTACATCCTCATTATGCCATTACTTAATTCAGATATTTATTTCATAAAAAGTTTAAATAAATTACCATTATATAGGTAATAATTTTATATTTCTAAATAATATTTATATTCAAATATATCACTTATAGAACCCATTTTTTAAAATGTTATAGTTATGAGAGAAATGATTATGACATCTTTGTCTTTGCATTAAATAAAATGTTATAAATGTCATAATCACTCCCAAGTGGCTTCCAAAGGCCATAATTATAGCTCAAGGATTTCAATTTTAGAAAATAACTCATCCAATAAAATTATGAAAAGTCTTAGGATGGTTTTATAATATTTATAATATTATTTTAACCATTAATTACCCAATTTACCCATAACTATTGTAATAAAAATAATGATTATAGTTTTTATTCATAATGTTCTAAAATAAAAAGGTAAATATTTATATAATTTTTACCCACTGATTCCAAATATGGAATTCATTTTTCCATATTAAAAATACATAATTAAAAAAAAATTAATTAAAAATTAATCCTGTTGACGGAATATGACAATGGGTTTTTAAAGTAAAATGTTCCAAAGATCACATGATCTTATATCCAATTTCAATGTTAAAATGATTAATATGACATAAATTAGATGAAATAATAAAAAAATAATAAAATTATAATTTAAAACCAATTAAAATAATAATATAATGTTATAATTAAATTAGAAGAAAAACCAGGTTTGAATTAAAATGCAGTATTTTCACTATTCATTCAAATATGAAATGTATTAGAAAATTACTAAAAATTTAACCAAAGTAAAATTTTATGTCCAAATTCTAAAAAAGGTTTATTTTGTCAAATATAACTTATAAATTTCTCAAAAACTATATTTAAAAAGTGTTCTTCACCAAAAGGCAACAAAAATGCCTTCTTTTTAATAATAATGTTTTCAACCCTAAAACTAGTTTTATCATACATGTTATTGAAAATATTGTCTATTATAATTAATATATAATTAATGAATATTAATAATTATGTAAAATATTTATTCTATCATTACCTTGTTTGTTACAGTTACTCTGTTGAGATTTAGTATGGGATCTCCCTCTCCTCTTTTTCATTCTTGCACGTTATTTATTTAATGACATTTATTTCCAATTTTGAATATTGTTATATGTTTTTGCATATCTATAATAACCTTATTTTGATTTAAAAATCATAATACTTTCATTTCTCTCTCATTAAACAATTTTATGAATCATTAAGGGTTGTCATTGTGCAATCAAAATTTCGTTAGAATTTTCAGGCCAAACATTTATTCAAGAACCCCTTTTGTATTATGAATCTAATTCAAAATTGTTAATGTTATATTGTATTCTTATATAACACTATTAATTCCCTTATTATGAACAATTGATGAGAGACCCCTTTCGCTCCCATTAATACCACCCATGAACCTATACGTGCACTTGTTATACTGTTGAGATTGTCCTCCGATTATATATGTTAAACATTTGATAAGTGTATGCCCATTAAAATTTACACTAAACATTATTCACCTATTAGAACCTATATTTCATCTATTAGGGACTTCCATGTATGTAACCCACAATACTTAATCATGGGATTAAATTTGAAGAATTAATTTCTTACGTTATATAATCTATGTGGCACACTTATGCATGTACATTACATGACTATGATGGGTGCACCCAAAAATAACTACATTGCATTGGGTAAAGTTTTAATCTCATGATATTCCATGTATAGTGAACCATAGGATTTCCTAAGAACATTATGTTATGAATTCTTGGTTGTTGACCGTGACATATTCTTAGGATGTCATGTTTAATATTGTCTCCACATTCCCATGATATATTTATCTTATCATGATATATCATGCCTCATTGTTCATGTTTATGATTCCCACACTTGTTATATTCAATTGAAATTTCAATTGTCTAATATGTTATAATTTCTTCATGTCATGCCTTTTTTATTCCCTCACTACCCTTTATTTCACACCCCTTTCTTATGTATGTAACTAGGATATTATGTGTAGTTTTAAATGAGTGGTGAAATATTATAAGCATCACAATGATGTTTCCAATAATTTTTCTTTATCTATTAAACTAGTTGATATGTTATGTACCTAATTCCCAAATACACTAGTCTTCTTGATCAGGAAGGGTGTACTAAGTGTTCTTTTATGTAATAAATCACGAAATAAAGTGTAATAAAAGCATAAGTTGTATTTTTTAAAAAAAAATAATACTAAAAATATTAAAAAATAAATATTATGAATAGGGTTTAAACTGCTTTACTGGGGGTTAAACTAAAAAGATATGGGTTAAAATTTCCAAAAACACCTTTTCCATTGCTATTGGATTGCAATATTTTGAACTTATATCATATAAGTTTAGATAATTAACCATATGATTACCTAAAACATATACCAATTTTACATAAAGTATTCACTTTGATAGTTATTTGATTAACTAAGAAATTATTGATAAATCTGTATCATTTATTCAATAATGATATTTGATAAGGCATGTTGTTAATTAATTATATTGATTATTTGATATATGATGAATTCTTTGGACCTGATATATATGGGTTTGGGACCAGTTAATGAAATACACATGTTACATTTTTAGTGTCATGGGAAAATTTTAGTTGGTATAAAACCCTTCATGTTGTTTTCCATGATGTTTTAAACTACCTTGTGAAATATCTTGACAGTAGAGTTATGGTTTTACTCTCCTTCTCATATAAAAAGGAACCTCATATCCTCTCCAATTCACACTTAAAACCCCATTTTTTAGGATAATCCTTTCCGAAATATCTTCATTAATTCCCTCACACATCATAGAAGAATTATTTTGATTAGTAAACCCACCTAATAAGGCATTAGGTATAAACATTAAGAGGTTCTACAAAGAAGAGGTAAAATTCAAAAACATAGGTTTTTGTTTAATTTTTTATTATGCCTCCATAAAATTTTATGATATAATAAAAAAATTATATCACATATAATGAGATGTTATTATATTAATTTCATAACCCATATTTGTCTCCTCTTCCATCAAATGGGGAAAACCTTCAATTGGTTGAATGGTGGACTACCGCCTCGTGATCCGATGTAATTTTTTTCCATTACCACATCTCATGGATGGATAAAATGATATATTTATTATATATAAATTATATTTATGAAATTGTTATACTTATATAATTATGATATCACCAATAACTTCTTACCTTATAATTCTTTGTAAATAGATAATGTCACTCATGTGTACCTATGGACTACCACCTCTATGAAGCAAGGTGACATGTTTTTCATTTTTTTGACAAGGATGGAAATAAGGAAAGATTTAGTGAACATATATGAAATATATGACATAAAAATAATTCTTAAATGATGATATATTTCATAAATCAAGGAGCTATAAATAGCATTCTTGTATACAAAGAGCCTACCATCTCCATGAATCGTTCAATTCATTTTCT
Organism: Viscum album; assembly: GCA_963277665.1. Taxonomy (NCBI): domain Eukaryota; kingdom Viridiplantae; phylum Streptophyta; class Magnoliopsida; order Santalales; family Viscaceae; genus Viscum; species Viscum album. Next base: position 1,653,165,680 of record OY728157.1, on the reverse strand, counting down.
ATCAATAAATTTCAGGTATTAATATAAATACATATATGATAAATATATATCATAATTATATCGTGGTTAAAATTATATTGATGATATAACCTTTATCAATGTAAAATGTCCAAAAATACCAAACAAAAACATATATGAAAAACAATGCCATTTTTACCTAAAACATGATTTTAACAAGGAATTGTTAATAAATGGTATTAAAGGGTAATAAAATGCCATAATTAAATCATATAGAGTATGATAAATATTATTATGGTTCTGAAATGTACTTATAATAAACCTATATTTATTTTACATGAGTTCCAAACATGTACAAAGGAAGCATAGACCTGAGGTAAGGGATTTCTACTGTCTCCTTTTATTTCTAGGAGACATATGCCATATTAACGACTCATTTATTTTATTTGGTGTATATACCACCCCTTTAAACATATATATTGTAAATATACTTATTTTAATAATATTTATATTTTCATTTTATTGTTATTATTTAATGGTTCTTACAATTCATAAGTTACCAAAGTTGTAAGGGTGTTAGGGAAAAATATCATTATTTTCATGATTTTTTATGAATATTCTTACAATGATGAAATATTAGGATCAATCTACCGAAAACAGAAAGAATTTTCTTATATTATATTTATTTCATGTAATTAAATTTTTTCTTTTCCTTTCCTCCTTTTATATACTCAATATTCTAAGATAATGTTTTTAATGAAAAACCAAATTTATTTAACTCTTCGTTTAAAAAAAATATTTATTCTTTGACTATGTTTTTGAAAAATGTTCTAAATAAATATTTACTACTATCAAATTATTTTTTAAATAAATTTTAAACATGTTTAAATTTTATAAAAAAATTAAAAGTAATCTTCTTCTCATTTTCCAAATGATGTAACTTTTAATTTTTACATAAAATGTGAAAGTAATCTATTTTGTAACATGCAGGACATGACTGTAATTTTATGTCATCATCACCAATCAATTATTTAAAGATATTATTAAAAAATTTAAATGTTATTTTTAAATAAAATTCTTTTGTTAATAATTTGTAAATTTTATATTTTAAAGAACTCGTTTCAAATAAAAGGATATTTTCCTCAATAATGTTTTAATGATATATTATGGAATTTATATTAATAAATGAAAAAAGACAATTATTCTTTATTATATTTTAATTGGTATGTGATTTGATGTTACGATACATATTATATATTTTGATGGATTATTTTTATGATTATGATTAAAATATGTTTAGGAAAAATTTTCCATTTCTATGGTTTATTATATGAGGAACTAAACAAATGTTTATGAACCCTATTTGTTTTCACTAGTTTTTCCATGATAAAGTACTTATGACTCTTGATTATATATAATGAGTCATGATATGTTGAATATTTTTTGATCTTGTGGGAAAAAATAGGTATTAAGTGGTGGGTTGGACCTATATATATTTCCATTGCATTGGGTGAAGTTTTATATCTCATGAGATAATGATGGGAAACAAGTCCATGTGCTTAGTCTCATATGGGAAATATGATTATATGTTGGATCCACACTGGTAATTAAGTATTAATTATTAATATAATATGAAATGGGAAATATCTTTTGATTCTTGATTTGTTATGATTTAATGGTCTTGGGTGTGAACCTTGACATAAAAAATGGTTTCTATAATTCTGATAGTGCCACACTTATATTATATGAACTTCTTGTTTATGACTTATTTATGTATATTTATCAATATTATGATTCTTGATTTTTGAAATGATAAGTTTTTCTATCCTGGATCATGCTTGTTATCCATGATATATTTGGTTTGGACTTTGTATATTATATTTATAATTTCATACCCTTATTCTTATCTTATTCTTCAATACGATCGTCAGTTTACCTCTTCAATGTTTTCCATTTTCAAGCATCTAATATCACCATTTCTTATGGTTCCTTTCCTCGGGTTTTGAAGAATGGTTTAAGTAGGTTATTTCCAAAAAGAGTAATAAATTTTAACATCATTATAGGATATTTTAAATATATTTACTGAAATATTAATATTGTGAAACTATTCTCCAAATACACTAAACAATTATGATCATAAGTAATGTTTTTATCTAATGAAATTAATATTCATATTTTAAGATATAATATCTATGTTTTTAAATTCTGGGTTATTAAATAAATAATGTAATATAGTTTGAATAATTGTGAGACTTTTAAATTATATTCCTGATATTCAACTCTTTAAAAAAATTATTCAATTTCCTTTACTTCTAAACAACTAATTTTATGATGTTAGTAATATCTATTTTCTATACTTAACACTTTATATGTTCCTTACCATAATCTCTTTTTGAACATGTCCATCAAAAAAATCCTAGCCTTTATTTTGTTAATTAATTTAACTATTTACAATATTCATTTAATAACACATCTTCAAATCCTTCAGGATATGAAGTGATATTCACTTAGTTATGGTAACTAAATTTATCTCTTTAAATTTATCTTTACAGATAGACCCTAAAATATTTTAGGATAACATAACACTCACTTTGAATCTAGACCAACGTGATATATTATTTATTAACTTTAAACTTCCATATTTCCAAAACATATACCCACTAATCTCTTAGAAACTATATTCTCTTCTGGATTTCTTACTAAGATACACAAACTACATTGTGTTTGAAAGTAACTCTTATTTCATCTTACTTGGAATATATAATAAATAAACTATCATATGCATATCAAATATGGAATTCAATGTTTTTGGATTTTCATTCATAATGGAAGATTTTATTTTTCAAAATATTCCATTGATGGGTGGTTGAATGTCAATTCCTCATATTTTAAGAAATATGAAGGATAAACTCATAATACTACATAATAATACATTATGATTCCATTATTTTCAATAATTTTATAGAATATGATGAATCGTAAATCATGTGAATAAAATCTATCATCTCATATAATTTATAATAACCCTTTCTTGAAAACCAAAATATCCTATCGTATAAGACAAATAAGATGAAAACACAAAACCTCTATATATATCTATCAAAACATCATATTTTAATATCAATTTAACTCTATTATTGTAAAATACTTAGCTTTATAATGATTTAACAACCCATTGATACATTTTTTATTATAAGCTACAATATTAATCAATTGTTTCTTTAGTATTGAAATCTTGTATATATAGAACACTTATATAATTTAAATTTTTTATCATATACACTTTAAAATTAGAAATTTTATTTTTATAATGCTAATACATATATTGTTCTTTCCTTGTAGTTTCATAATCCCCTTTGGGTATCTCATAAAATTAGCATCATATATAAACATTACCCTTTATTTCTAACACCTTTTTAAGGTTTTAATGAACAAGGATGAATATTGGAAAATATTAATCTAGCATAAAAATATTCCCTTTATTATTTTCATCAAAGTACAAGATCCTTCAAACCCCATGTCATTCTCATCAATCCTTAATACCTTAAGAAAGTTGGTTAAATTTTCATTGACCCAAATCTTATTAAAAAAACACTACCAATGATGATTCCAAAAGTAATTCAATAGAAAAAACCTTCCTTAAAGGCTATTTTTAGTCCCACCTATTCATCAGCACATATTAAATCATAATGTGTACGTGAGTGGAGACTAAATATCCTTTGGTTATCATGCATTTTAATTCCATAGAAACTGTAAATGATTCATTAAATGTTTTTCATAATTTTTTGTTTAAAAAATTATATATAAAAACATATAGAATAAATGTAAAAATATGAAAATAGGAAATATGCACTTTATCATAAATAGGATAAACCATTTAGATGAAATAATGCAGAGCACAAAGAAATAAAAATGACTAGGAGAATCAATTTGAGAAGGAACACATTATATTTTGATTATATGCATTATTTTCTTGTGATTGGTAGACTAATTTTTTGTTAGCATTTCTTATTGGAACTAACTTTGTTTTGTGGTACCCGCATTATTTGAAATGCATAAGAGGATAAACTTTGTAACCATACAACTCTAATGTAGTTAATCATTTTTTTATTCTGAATAAGAACTTTTATTTGACCAGATACAATTCTTATATGGTAATGTTATTGTAAGACCTGAGTTGGGTTGTCACAAACTTTGGCTATAAATACACACCTAAAACACATTTTGAGAGAGTAAGTAATTTCAAGCAGCATTAAGTTTGAGAAATCACATCATATTCAAACAACTCTTTTGGGAGAACATATTTAGAGACAAATTAATATAATTAAATTGTTAAATTATGTTTAAATATAGGGATAGACTACCATGTAATATTTTTACAACCATTTATTACAAATACAAGAATCCTATGGATCAGTCTATATAAAACCATCATGTGAACCCATCTTGGATCTATATGTTAATTCTTCATGAAGGTATACTAGTATAAATATTATGTCATCAGAATTTTAAATACTCTCTTTCATTTTAAGACCCAACTCATCTATATGAAGGGAAAATTTTAATTGTCCATGGGTTTCCCGTAATATATATGGCACATATCCTAATGGATTATTTATATATATAATTTTACTAGTGGTCATCCCTTCCACTAAATATTCATTATATGGGTATTCAAACCCTCCTCTGAACCGAAAATACCTTATTGGTCTCCCATATCTTAGCAAAAAAACCACAAAATCTAATTCTATTAAGGAATCCTCCAAATCCACTAGAATTATTTGACTAGGCCACCATAAAAATCTATGTTTCTTTTTTTGATCATGTATTTTGTTCATAATGGGAATTGATAATTGATGTTCACTATTTTGGATACATTTTTCAACCACTTACTTGAGTATAAAATTTCATTTTTGATGAAAAAAAATTCATTTGATTCCATATCTCAAAATAATTGTTTTATAAGTAGTTATTATTATTATTTGATTATATTAATGGATATAGGTGTTATTTAATTGATTAAAGAACATATTAATATTTTTTATACTGTCACTTTAATTTAAATAGTAATTGTTTGTTTTGTTCGATCTTAGATTTAATTCTTTTGAAATTTCTTTTTATTTTATTTTACATATCAAATTTTGGAATTTCCTTTAACTACATATTGAATTCTACAATTTTTTTTAGGAAAATTACTTATTGAGCCTTAAAATTTTAAATTAGACTTCAAATTGAAAAGAGGATCTTGATGATTATAAATGAGATGCTGGGGAATATTCTAGTGATAATAAAGTGGATACAAGGAATAATGATATAATCTAGAAACTTGTGGAGTTTTATCACACTTGGAGCTATAATAAAACACATTTAGGGGCTTGACTTATGTGGGGGATATTTTTTTAGTCAAATAAGGGAGATTATGAATAGTGATAGGTGTTAATTGTGGGAACTAGAGAGATAAGTTTTAGGAAGTTGACTATGAGCTAGAGGATAGGTGTTAGTGTATGGTTTTATTTTAATAATGGAAACCTAGTCATTTTTGGGTAGGTACATTTTGAAGATATGAAATGGATAATTGATTATAGTGATCATGAACCTCGACGACATGGATATAGTGAACACAAACTAGGAAAGAGAATAATAACATGGATAATAATTGTAGCTCCCCAATAAAGAATATTCCTTCCCATTTCCTTATACATTATTAATTTTCTTGTAGTATAATTATATGATATTTTTTATTAATGAATATTTCTCATCCAAACAGCTTTATGTAATGAAGTTGTGATTGTGATACCTTTTACTTCATTTTGGATTTTCTTTGTCAGATGAGACTCACTTCTTCAATTTTTAGGTGATAAATTTTTTTTTCAAACATTGAGAATAATTGTAAACTAATCTAAATTGAATTCAAATTAATCTAGTTAATTATTTTGAAAATCAGTATAATAAAAGATTTTATATTAAGATTAACACACCTAGATTAAATGATAATTTAATTATGGTAAAAAAATAAATTCATCTTTTTTTATTTACTGAGTTAGGTAGTTAAAAAACTAAAGAATTTAACAAGTTTTAAGTTCACCAACAAAATAATTTCTTGGATAATGAATATTTCTCATTTAAACTACCTCGAGTAATGATAATTTTCTTGTTATACCTTATACTTCATTTCTTTTCTTCTTTGTTGGATGAAACTAAAATCTTAAATTTTTTGGAAATTTATTTTTCTAAAACATTTAAAATAATTATAAACTAATCTCAATTGAATTATATTTAATCTACTTAATCATTTTTTTTAGATCAACCTGATCGAATATTTTATCTTAAAAGTAACACACCTAGTTTAAAAGATAATTTTTTTATGATAAAAATTAATTTCATTTTTTATTTATTTACATTTTTAGTTCAAAACCTACAGCATTTAATCAATTGTATGTTCACCACCCAAAAAAATTTGTTATATCCATTCATTTCTATTCATTTTCTTTTCTCTGAGCATGAATGAAAATAATGTCTTCAAAACTAGACATTTGAATTCCCCTTCATCATTAATAATTTCTTCTTGCTTGTTCTGTGATTTTTTGTCACACTCAAACTATTATCTACATTAATACTATATTAGATATTACACATGTTAATTATTTTACTTGTTTATTTAGTTGTAGTTAACAATAATTGATTCTTTATGTATGTTTCATTGGTCCTCATACACATTCACCGTCCATGAGGGATCAACCCTACTCATTATTATATTAGTTGTTTGTAGGAAATTAAATATTTTATTGATCCTAATTAAAATTCATAAAATTTTATAAATCTTTCTAGGGAATTAATGTTTAAAAATAAAATTTTCAAAAAAATGAAAATTTTGAATTTATTTTCAGAAGAAAAAAACTACATAGAATTTTCATGAATTTGGTCAACTATTCTTGTTTTGAGTGTATTTGTGAATAAATTTTGAATCCTATTAGTTCATGAAAACTATGTCAAAACATGAACATAAATCCATTTATACATGGAATATAAATAATTTAACTTATCTAAAAAATAATTGAAAATAAAATATAATATGAAGGAGTTAAATAGCAACCAAATGAAAACATCAACTCACTTACACCAAAAAATTAATTGATAGATAAATTCATACATATGGACCTTCAAGTGCCTCATATTTCTAATAATCAATCAATAATTAGGAAAACCCCAAGATCTAAATATTATGAGGTTAAATCATCCCATTTTTTTATGTTTCCATTATGCAATAGATTACCTATGAAGATTCTTTTGAATTTTTTAGAGAATTATATAGTGTAGTGAAACAACCATCACATTGTGTACTGAGTGTGTAAAAGATAAAACTAAGATTTTTTTTATTCTACATGAATATAAATACTATATTACAATTCAAAAAAATAGATAAGGATATTTTTTATATAAGGGATTGGGACATCAATTTCTATGTGATGATGTTTTTCCCAAGAAGTATAAGAAATAAAATTATGCATAAGATTACTGGATTCATTTATTATGACTATGTGATGTTCCATAAATCTAGGTATGGAAATATAGGTCTATATAGATTGTTTTGGAACACATAGTGTACTATATAATTACATAGGGTCGCCTTTTTAAATAGTCTCAATCCATAAAATCAAACTCTTATAGATAAGTCTTATTGATGTGATTTCTATAAAAAAAACTATCAAAGAGATATTGTAAATTTTCAATACTATTTATAAAAACTCATAGAAAAAATTATTTATAACAATAACCATACATAGGAAAGAAATCAATTTTTTTCAAAAAGATTAAGTTCTATATACACGTTTTTATACGAACACTACTAGAAAATGACCATATAACCATTGTTATTGATAAAACTATGGTTATATATCCCCCCTACACCCATTCTTTTCTAAAAACTATGGGTATTGGTATTGGTTTAAAACCAATACCCATAGTTTTAGTAAACCATGGGTATATGGTCTGGTTCAATACCTATACCAATAGTTCTCCAATAAACTGTGGGTAAAGGTTACACCTATATCAACAATTGTCCAAAAAACTGTGGGTATATATTTTTGTTAAAAACATGTACAATTGGTCTTGATAATTTTGGGTATAGATTTCTGTCATATGTGTGGGAAGAATCGGTGGGAATAGAAAAAATTCAGTGGGAAAACATATACCAATAGTTTTCCACCTATTTCCACTTTTCATAAAAATATATATAAGTATATATATATATATATATGAATTACCATATGCGGGTCAGTGGTTAGGAACATTGATTGTGAAGTGGTTCTCTAGGGTTCGAATTCAGTCTTCAGGGTTTTTTTAAATCCTATAGCCAACGATTGAGAACCATGGGTGTGAGGTTATTAAACCGGTGGAAAGTTTCTCATAAACCTATTCCCACAGTTCATAACTGTGGGTATAGAATTTTTTCAAATCATGGGTATAGCTCAAAGATATATTGATTACACGAACTCATAGGGTTTTAGGGTCTATTACCATGGTCTAAAACTATGGGTATAGTATTGTTTTCCAATATTATAAAAAACATCATTACTCACATAGGGATAAATTCCACCAGCATGGCATGTTTGTTTATTCAAATTCATTTTGTACAAATGTTGATGTGCCTACCCAAATTCCAAAAAATGTTAATTTTTCTTATTATAGTCTTATGATGTAGCATAGTAATGAACTTTTCTCTAATAATTATAACAAGGGTTATATAAACCATTGAAATATTTTATGCATCAAAAAATTAGTGTTTAGACCAACTATTCCCCCTAGATTTCTACAACAGACATATAAATACATCTAAGAACAATAAAGCATGGACTCATTAAATTTCCATGGGAATTTACAGGGAATAATGAACTAAATATTCAATATAACAGAGTCCTATGGGTGTCCAACCACAAAAATAATATGGATTGAAAAAAGACTTCCATAAAAAATGAAATAAATAATTTAAAAACTCAAATCAACCTAATGGTTAGAAAGTTAGGGTTGGAAAAAATGAAACATATAATAACTACTAAAATTAATAATTAGAAGAAAATTTTGGATATTAAAACTAGGATTGACCTAAAAACTCATCAGGATGTTCGGATAGACCCTAAATCAGTAAAGACCCCAACTCCAATAGTATAGATTCTATGGTCAATTTATTACATTAGAACTAGATACTAGGAATTTCTTTCCAAATGGCCTTATAGTTTAGTAGTCTCGGTAAAATAGAAAGATACTTTAATTTCACATCACAATTGAAAACAAAAAATACAAAATAGTATTTTTTTTTACAAAATTATTAGTTTTAGCATATCATTGCATATCAATCATAAAGCACGTCCTGGAATCCTATAGAAAGGAACCGTAATAAAGGGGGTGAGATATAATTCTCATTGAGGGTATGCATACAACAAAATCAATAATTAATAAATCAACATAAAAATTTATATAAGGTAAATAACTAAAACACATTTCATTCAATTAATAACTTGATCATAATATAGAAGGAATTAATTATGATCAAATAATGCCATATAAATAATCGCATGGGCTTGAAACTTATCCATAGATATTCTAACTAATAAAAAAAATAAAATGGACACCAATAATTAATTTCATAATAATTATGAAATTCATAATTATATGAATCATAAAAATTCTATTGAGGTTGTTGAGGTCTTATCCCAAGATATCATATATAAATGGGTAAGGCCTCAGCCAATACCCAAGCAAGTTTGCCTCATGAGATCTAATGATGCATCAAGGGGCTATATTGCTCCCCACCCATAACATACTAAGTCTAATAAACTCCTCAAATAAAATGGTAGAAATATAACCAACATTAACTTTTTTATTGAAACTAGTACCTGAAATATTAATAATTTCACCAATCAATGAACATAATTTTAAACTACCCAAATAAATATGGAAAATGGTTTCTAAGTAGTACCTCTCAAGTCAAATTAATAATATAAAATCCCATGAAATACGATGTATTGTATAATTAGAGTATATTTATAGAATAATATTCAAAATAGGACACTAACATAGATGAAAATACTTTAAAGAGATTAAAGGAATATTTCATAAGGAAAATTAACATTTTACTAGGAAAAAAATTTATGAAATTTAAAATTGAACATATAATAAAAGAATAATTTTATTCGAAAAGAGCCTTGAAATAATTTAAAGTAAGATTCAAATAAATAGGGCATCTTGACATCAGGAAATTTTATTAATTCTATATAATTAAAAAATATTTATTTCACATTTCTGTAAGAAAAATAATAGAGTTCCATGTTTATAAAATGATAGGAAGATTCTATTAAAAATATTTATAAAAACAATAAAATGGTAAAAATTAAATTAAAATATAATTGTGTAATATAAAAACTTTTTTAAAAACTTTTTTTGAAATCATAGACATGGAAGATAAATGTTCCAGAGATGAGACTTAAAAATAAACAATCTTAAAAAATGATGAGACTGTGAAATAATCACTTACGACATGGGTTTCTTTTTAATCACAATGAAACATTCCATACCATGAAGAAAATTAGATTCATGATATAATATATAATTGTTTCATTTTATACAATACACAAAATAAATAATAGGTGAATATGTATTATGTCTCACAGAAGTAAAAGTGAGGTGATAAACCTTTACCTTTGATTCAATTTCCTTTGTATATGTTTGATCATATTGTATAATAAATTTATATTTAATATACATATATTATATAACCTCAAAAATATATATAATACCAAATGTGATTTAATTATTATATTTTATCACTAGTTTTTTATCATTTCATAGTTAAAATCATTGTTTCAAGTGGAAACTAATTCGTTTTCCATGTATAATTTCATTCGATAGTTCACTTTCTTATAATTTTATCATAATTCCATAACATCCAAGTTATTATTTATGTTGTAAATATAAAATATATTAATTATATGTATATAAATACATCCATAAAGATATTTATATATTTAAATGAATTACCCCATTCAAGGAGACGGTTGGTCATATGCATTCATTAAGGATGATTAAATTTTTTCATAGTTTAAATGAAGAAAAAGTAAAGAATAATTAAATTTTTAAGAATAATTATTATTATCTAATATATCAAATATATTCAATATTTCTATATTTATAACCATTAAAGTAAACTGGTGATGAAAAAATAATTACACCACTACGTGCAGATGGTAACCCATATGTACACACAAGTGATGTTTTCACTTTTTTTATGATGGATAAAAGGTGGAATATGGTTGTATCATAATAATAATAAATTATCCGTATATATATGATACTGGAGTTATTAATTTACAATGGGAAAACATATTAAGGGAAAGTTTAAGAACAAATAAACATGGAAGAGATGGTAATGACGATTACATATTCTTTACTGGACTCTCTTTGGATCTCTTCATAATGGACATAGGATTTGATATTTTTGTAGGGAAAGAACCTCAAAAAAATAAATAATGATGTTTAGAATAGTAATTTTTTGTTTTTGGTTGATCCATATGGATCAATGTGGGGTAAGTAGGTTAATGATGGGGTGCCCTTTAATAATTGAAGTGAGGGGCACTATTGGAATTTCACAAAAGATAAAAATAAAATAAGACTATTCTACATATATATGATTTAAAATTTTCTATAAATGAACATGTGATAAAATTATAGACCATATATTCTCCAATTTGTTCTTATATAATATTTTTATGATTTTATAATAATTTATTAAATATTAATCCCATAAAATATCATTATTGTCAATTTTGATATTATTCATTACTTTGACTTATGAAAATAAATACAATAATTTAAATTCGAATGAACTATTTTATAATATCCTAAGAATTAAATGTTCATATAAATAATTCTTTTATCACCTTAAATATCTCAAATTATGTTAATTATTATATTTTTAATATAATTTATTTTATTTTTTTGTTGATTAAATTAACTATGTTTTAGCATTGCATAATCATATGAGGTAATTATATAATTTCTAATCATTATTAAAAAAATATAAAAAAAATATTATCATAAAAATATCCATTTATATTAATTCAATATTTCTTTTAACTCACGTCTATATCATTAATGTACATTTAATGTTTTATTTTCAAATTTCTAGCATTGTGCAAGCATTACACAGGTATTTGGATAAGCCCCATGTTATATAAATATAAAATACGTTTATAACCCTAAAAATGTAAAATAAAACATAATATTTAATAATAAATAATATAAATTGATTATATCATACTAATTATTATATTTATAAAACCAAATTGGAATTTTCTAGTGCTGTGTAGGCTCTGTCTTAGCACAAAAAATGGTTTTCATATTTATTTTCGAATAAATAATAATCTCTTTGTTATAAAATATTTGTCTATGATATTTATATTATTTAATCATAATTTATTCATTCCATAAGTTTCATAAATTTTTATATTATTTCAATGTTTATGTTATATCATAAAAGATATCGTATTTCATTAAAACAATTCTTTTTTATTGTTCATCAAAAATTTAACTTCTTCGGAAAAATGTAAAAAAATCATCCTAGAATAAATTTGGATTGATGAATACATAAATAAATTACATTAAATGAAATTAAATTATTATATATTATATATTTTAATTTTAAAATAAGTGATAACGAACAATAGAAGCTTCATTTTAGAAAAAAAAAACTTTTTTTCTTTAAAATGCTTACTTGTGTATAAAAATTATTTTATACCGAATTTGTGATAAAAATTATTCCAGAGAACTAAATTGATTTATTAAGAATATAATATAAATAATTTTTATTTCAACCCACTTTAAACATAAATTAATCTTGACAAATAGTTGAAACAAAAATACAGTTTTCAATACAAATTAGTATTTTCACTAATAATTGAAAATTTAGTATTTTCAAAAAAAATAGGAAAATTTCATCCTAATATAATATTGGTCTTAAAATTTGAAGAATGAACATTTTTTTATAAAATATAATTTATATAAATTTTAAAAATTAATTAAATTAGTTTCTCAATAAAATCAATAAAAACCATTCCTTAAATAAAACATATTTCTGAAGCATAGAATAACATTATAGAAAATTGAGTACTTATTTCAAAATAATTAATCAATTAATTTTAATTTGTTATATATTTTATATATATTTCAAAATTTGGATAACACTATTTACACCCTCTAATTTAAAATCTATTTTATAATGGTTATATTTGAATAAAAATATTTACTGATTTGTTTAAGAATAATGTTTTTCTAAATATTGGGGTGTGAAATACCCCCCCCCCAAATAAATTTAATACTCAAAAAATTTAACTAGTGTTTGATAATAAATGGTTTTAAATTTAAAAAATCCTTTGTGGAAATCTCATATCATAAAATGGGTTAATAAAACTTATTCTTAAAATGGGGGAAATGGAAATAATAAGGTCACCACAAAACTAGGTGTCTGAATAGAAGAACATTTGTGGAAAGTGAAAGAATGGATATGAAAGAAAAATATAACATCTAAAAATAGATAGATAGTGATATAAAACATGTTCAAAAGAAATTTGACCACCAAAAACCGTAAATTTATGATTGGTTAAAAGGCCATTACTTTCTTGGTATGAAAAGTCAATAGATAACATTTTTTTATTTTGAGGTATTTTTTTAAATTTAAGGGATTGTATTAATATCTAGATAAATAATTTTAGAAATTAATCTTACTTGTTGACTTCCATGTCATAAAGATAATATTATCATTTTTTTATTCTTAAATATATTTCCACCTCATCTTTTATTCCATGAAAAGTATATTTAAAATGAATTTGTTCATGTCTGAATAACTTTTAATAAGTCAAAAGATCTATAATTCATTTTTCTGCCTAAAGATATCTTAAAAACCCAAAGTTACTATCATAGGTTATCTAATAAACTAAATCATAGATTAAACTTAAATAATAATATCCAAAGTTTAACTTAATCCATTACAAAAGTTGATAACCATAAGACTCATCCAAAATTTTAGTCACCATATTCATAATTCAATAATTGGATCACACATTTCTCCATAGACAACATAAATATGTTTATAATATCACATTCTAAACATGTGATTACTTTGGTCCCATACTCTTATAAATCATGGTAATTAATTTAATCACCATTAAACCTTAATAAAACCATGAATGGTTTCAAGGAATAAATCACTTTTTATTCCTTAAATAAAATCTCATATTATTGAATATATTTCATAAATCACAAAAATCCAATAAACTCCTCCATGTATTAATTTATCATAAAATAACAATCCATTTTTAGGCCACAAATTATATCCTATAAAAATAACTTTATAATTTTTATCTCAACATTGGGCACATATTTAGGGTTATCTTCCCCAAATCATGAGTTTTCTGAAAGATCAACTTTCCACATAATGACTTTTCTAGGTTATTGGTACTATTCATCTCATGATTCCAAATCCTTAGAGAATAAGTACTATATTAAAATCCATATAAATATTATCATTCATGTAACTATAATATCAATGATAAAACACTTTTACAATATAATTCTTGAATCTATATACAAAATAACTTTAATCATTTCAATTCATTCTTAAACCATTCACTATGCTTCATCATCTTATTCCTTAATACCTTTTTCATTTAATATGTAATTTTTTGTCGATTTATCATCAATTTTATAACCATTATTTGTATAACCATACTTATTATCTTAATGATCCCCCCTTTGACATAAATTTTCAAAATTCTCATAACTTACACATTAAAATCATTCAACTTTCGATGTTTCCTTGGTGAGACCATTATTCTCATCCATTTAATTAGCAAAATTTTTCATTTTCCCTTACTAATTACTTGCTTAGGGTTCTTATTTTTGACACCTAAAATATTCTCATTCCTATAATATATTCACTTATGTGTATCTTCTCACATTCTCAATAAATAGGAAACTAAATCTTCTTTTCTCTATGGTCTTTACCACCCGAGCTCTCAGCGAACTTTATCCTTCTCTTCATTGGTAGTATAAATAGTTTGTTATGGTGAGTTTTTTTAATCATATAGCCTGATAAGTGATTAGGAATAATCGCAATATTCTTTACTCAAGTTATAATCACATTTTATTTCTCAAAAACACATTGTCTACACATTTAATGTTAATTCAGTTCCTTCTGGTTCTCTCCATTAACTAAAACCCAAATTCAAAGCCTATGAATAAACCTATAATAATAAGAGTGAGATATCAAATGATCACAAAATATTATTCAAATTATTTATTAATCATGAATCTTTCTTCTAAATCTATGATTACTTAGTTTTTACCTAGGTTGTGCATAGTTATTACCAAATATATATGTTTTTATTATGTACTTCGACTTATCCTCAAAGTAAATCATATGGTTATATTACCTAATATATTATTTCCAAAATCTTGTTACTAAAGATACCATTAAACATCCTCTAATACCAACTATAATGACCCCAACTCCAGTAGATAATAGTCACTGGTTACATTATTACATTGGAACAATATACAATTAATCACATCCCGGAGGACCGAATAGTTTACTAGTCTTGGTAAACAAGACACATAATTGAATTTAAAATCGCAGTTGAAAATATAAAATAAAACATATTATTTTTTTTATTACACAATTATTCCATTTATCATATACATGAATATCAATCATAATACACTTCCTGGCATCTTAGGAAAGGAAACATAAGAAAGGGGTGATCTCTAATGATTTGTAAGGTTATATATACAAAATAAGATATAATGAATTAATAATAATAAGTAGTATTGAGAGGTAAATAATTGAAACGTGTTCCATTTAATCAATTATGTGAGTATAATATGGTAGAAATAAATGAATATTTTATAGTTACATATAAATAATCACATGATATTGAATCTTATCCATGAATATTTTAAATAATCAAATAATAACATGGACACAAATAACTAATTTCATAATAATGATGGAATGCATAATTACACAAATTCATAATCATATCATCTAGTCCTCTATCCAAGACATCATACATAAATGGGAAAGTCCATAGCCAATACCCAGGCTAGTTTGTCTCAGGAGATATATCAATGCATCAAGGGGCTATCGAGAAATCATTCCATCACTTAATCAATCCAATTAATTCCTTATATGAAAGGGCTTAATCATAAAAAACATAACTATTTTAAATTAAACTAGTACATGAAACATTATTAACATTATCAATCAATAAACATAATCATAATCCATCCAAATTAATATGAAGAATGATATCAAAATTGTACATCCCTAGTCGAACTGATCATAAACTATCAACAGAAATAAGGTGGATAGTATCATTAGATTATATTAATATAATAATATAAAATAGAGGATGATTACATTGATGAAAACACTATAATGTATTACTAGAATACTTTTTTAGGAAAATCTAGTTTTTACTTTGAAAATAATTTTTAATATATAAAACTGAACAACTAATAAAGATATATTTTTCATGGAAAAGTGACTTTTAAACATTTAAATGAATTTTCATTTAATTGATTCATCATGATAGCATAAAATTCCATTCATTCAATATAATTTTAAAAGACACTTTTTCACACTTTGTTAAGAAAAAACAAAAAGAAGTTTGTTTAATAAATGAGATATATTTGTTCAAAAACATTTCATAAAAATTTAAAAAAAGGTTAAAATGAATTTAAAAAATAATTGGATAATATTAAATAAAATTGAAAACATTTTTCGAAAACATAGAAATGGAATGGAAATGTTCCTCTCTTAAGACATTAAAATCAACAATCTTGGATAATGATGAGATTATGAAAATAAAACTTACTATGTGTGTTTCTTTTGAATTGTAAGTCCCATCATATAAATAATATCATATGAAACATTAAATACTAAGAATAAGAATATATTCATGATAAAATATATCAATGTGGTATTATATACACAATATAAAATAAATAAGTGGTGAATATAGAATTTGTCTCACAGAAGTAAAGGAGAGCTGAGAAACTCCTAACTTTAGTTTGACTTCCTTTCTACATGTTTGAAACTTGTGTATAATAAATATATATTTTTTATAAATATATTATATAAACATAATAGTATATATAATACCATGTATGATTTAATTATATTATTTTATCACTTTTTTATTATCAATTTAATGATAAAACTACTGTTTCAAGTTGTAACTGCTTCATTTTTCATGTCTGTTTTGACTTGGTAGTTCCACTATTTATACTTTCAACATAGTTACATAATATAAATCAAATTATTTACTATTTAAAGATCTTATATATTAAATATATATTAATTTATATTCATCTATAAATATAGATATTAAAAAAGGAATTACACCGTTCATGGACACAGAAGGTCATACGTATGCATGAATAGTATTTTCATTTTTCAATGGATATAAAGAATTAAAGGTAAGGAATAATTAAACCTTATAGAATAATTATTATGTAATATATGAAATATATATTCATTAAATCCATATTTATAACCATTTGAGTAAACTGGTGATGAAAAATGAATTACACCTCTACGTGGAGACAATAAGCCAGACGTATACACAGACGATATTTTTGATCTATATAGGATGGATGAAAGGTGGAATATCATTTTAAAATAATAATAATGTCATATAAGAATATATATAATTCTATATTTATTAATTTAGTAAAGATAAAATTCAATAATGGGATGTTAATAAAATATACCTAAAAGAGTCGGTAAAGATGATTACCTCTTCTATGGTGGGATCTCTTTAGATATCTTCTTAAGGGAGCTTGGATTGAAATTTTTGAATGGGAATAACCTCAAAAACAATGATAATTATGTTTATAAGAATAATTTTTAGGTTTTTTTCAAGTCATGTCGCTCAATGTTGAGTAAAGAAGTGATGGAAGGTTTTCTCTTCTATAATTGAAGTGACGGGAACTTTTAGAATTTATCAAAAGATTAAAATATCATGTGATTTTTATAGATCCAAATGCTTCCAATTGGAAAATATAAGAATTTGGGATGAAAATTATAACCATATATTGTCCCCT
This sequence comes from Viscum album, assembly GCA_963277665.1. Lineage (NCBI taxonomy): Eukaryota > Viridiplantae > Streptophyta > Magnoliopsida > Santalales > Viscaceae > Viscum > Viscum album. Next base: position 1,653,147,566 of record OY728157.1, on the reverse strand, counting down.
TTTTTCTTATTTAATATTTTTTTTATTTTTAAATAAATAATAAATTATTAATCTCCTAAAATAGCATTATTTTCAATTTTGATACGATTCCTTACTTTGACTTTAAAAACATCAATAAAACACATAAAATTTAAAAAAACAATTTAATAATATCATAATAATATCCTTATCATCTATATAATACGTGGATCTCCTTAAATATCAGAAATTATATTATTTATAATACCTTAAATACCATTTATTATATTTTTCTATAAATTAAATTAATGATGTATTTGTACTGCACAAGCATATAAAGTAATTATATACTATCTATAATGTATAAAATAATTATATAATAAAAATATGTTTATTAAAATAAAAATATCCATTTATATTAGTTAAATATAAATTTTAACAACTTATGTATGATGACAACACATTTAGTGTGTTATTTTGACTTTTTTAGCCTTACGTATGCATTGCACAAGCATTGGGATAAGTGTCTTGTAATATATCTCTAAAAGTTATTTATAATAATAATAATCCTAAATAATAAACAATATATAATTTCCAAGACTATTAGTGACATATATCATCTCAATTATTATTTTTAGGATACCTTATTTTACTTTTCCACTGTTGTGCATGCTCTGTGCCAGCAATAAAACTGATTTTCATATTTAATATAGAATAAATTATAATCTATAATTTTTCAAGTATTTTTGAATGAAATTTATATTATTATATAATAATTTATTCTTTTCATAAGTTTCACATTTTTAATACAATATCAATTTCTTCCAAATATCATAAAATATATTGTATTTCATAAGAACAGAATTTTTTCATTATTCGCTAAAAATTAATTTCTTCATAAAAATGTGAAATAAAATATCCTAGAATAAATTTTTATTTATGAATCCAAAAATAAATTTCTTTTCATGAAATAATATTTTTATAATTTATATCAATTAATATTGAAATAATTTTGTAAAAATAATGTTTCTCTTAAAAATGTATATTTATGTATAAAAAGAATTTTATACTAAGTTAAATTATAAAATTAATTCCAATGAACCTAATTGAATTATTAATAATATAATAGAACTTAATTTCCTTTTAATTCTTTTTAAAATAAAATGTAACTTTACAAATGGTTGAAATAAAAATACAATTTTCAATCAAAATTGGTATTTTTTTATATTAATTGGAAAATAAATATTTTCAAAGAAATTTGAAAATTTCATTCTAAGCTAATTTTAGTATCTTGATTTTAAAAAATATATTATTTTTATAAAACAAAATTTATGTACATTCAAAAAATTATTTATAATCTTTTATCAAATAAAGCAAATTAAAATGATTTTTTAAAGAAAACATATTTTAGAAGTATAAAATAACTTTACTAAAAAATGGGTTTATATTTCATAAGAAGTAATAAATGTATTTGTATTAAATAAGTAATTTTTTATATTTCATAATTTGCATAATAATATTCATACCCTATAATTTATCATCTAGTTTATAATGGTTATATTTAAATAAAAATATTTCATGATATTTTTATGAATAGTATATTTTTAAAATCTTTGTGTGTTAAAAAACTTTCTCACCCTGAAATTATAGACGTAAATGAAAACAAAAATATAGAAAACTTTGGATCCAAAAAATTGTAAAGTGATATAGAAATAAATTTTAAAACTATATTTCCCATCTAAAAACCAAATATAAAACTTGAAAAACAAAGAGAAGAATGGGAATAAATCGATTGACTAATAGATTTAGGGGATGCCAATAATTTTGAAGATTTTTTCTCTAACCATTTCCTTTTATAAAATAATTATAGGATTATACAAGAACTATAATTTCTCAAATTTTTTGATATTTTTAATAAAATTAAAATTTATATTCTTTTCTATGATACCCTAGTTTAAATTCCAATAAAATTTTATATCTTCTAATAAAAAAATAAAATAAAAAAATATTGTATGGATTTTTTACCTATAATAAAACAGTGGAGTGTAGTGTTGTCCTTAAAGATAAGAAAACACCAAAACTTCATGATCTTGGAATTATTAGTTTTCCATTCACTTTATATGACATTGGTATATTTAACTGTTTGTGTGAGCATGGTGAAACAATAATTTTAATCCCATTTTCACTATTCCAACACTTGATATTTGGAGTACCACAACCCATCATAGTTTCCTTTTAGATTGAAAACTAATCTATTACCCAACCAATTGTGGTATTATATTATTTATTTATTGTAAAATGTATTTTTACTTGTAACATCCAAATATTTTATGAAAGAAGAACTATGTTTGATAGTGTATATGATAATCCACATTGAGCTTAAAAGGACAACTAAATATATTTTTTTTAATATTTTTGTTGTACCCTAGAAATTAGAATAGAGGGTAGGAATCAGATTTATAGAATTATGGAAATATGGTTACACATATATATATAATTAATTCCTTAACCAATTAATTAAAAATAAAAATAAACCCCTTTTTAAAATAAAATTAAATGTTTTTCTAAAAAAATATTTAAATGTGTAAAAGTTTGTTTTATAAATATAAATAAACAAATAACACTTGTTAGATTATATTAATAAATTTTATAATATATTAAATCTAAGGTTTTACGTTCATCCTTTTTTTTAGATGTTATATTAGTACGAATCAAATTTTACTCGTAAAAGATATATTTTTCCCACTAGGTCGTTTTACCACCTTTTAATGGTGCACTTGTTTTAAATAATGTCTTTCACAATTTTATGAATTATATATGAAAATATAAAAAAATTATTTTTAATAATAATAAAAAAAATTACTTTGTTTGAATTTTTTATATTTTTCTGATAAGTATTATGTTTTGATGAATAGTGAAAATACTGAATTTTAATTGAAAACAGATTTTGTATAATAAAAAAATTATATTGGTAAATAAAATTTTTTATTTGTTTTAAAGCATAATTAGATAAATTTTATTTCATTTAATACAATTTATTTCATTTTAGTCAATTTCATATTGAATTAGGATATACAAACATTTCAATCTTTTGAACATTTTCACATTAGAAACTCATTTTCTCGTTCTGTCAATGTTATTAAAATTTAATTAATTTTAGCATATTATGTGTTTTTAATATTTAAAATGGATTCTTCATTTGGAATTATAAGGTCAAAATTTATATATAGTTCCCAATTATTTTTTTGGATAATATGAATTGTGAACTTATTATTTTGTATTACCATAGTTAATGGTAAATTGGGTAATTAAGGATAAAAAGAATATTATTTAAATTTTAAAATTATCCTCACACTTGTAATAACATTATTTTATGCATTATTACCTATAAAAACCATACTTCGGTAGATTTTATGACCTCTTGGAGCCACTTGGATGACTTTAAGACCTTTATAGTATTTTATTTTAATGAAAAGTCAGAGATGGAATACATATGTTTTAATAACTATAAAATTTATAATATAGGTTTATTTGTAAGATATATTTGAATATGGAATTTAGTTTGAAATATAAAATATTTATATACATCATGGTGATTTATTTATAATTTTTATGTGATAAAATAATTACCTCAAATGCCAAAACAATGATAATGTTGTAATTGCTTAATTAATAGAAATATCAAATTAATGATAATAAAAAATAACAAAATAAATATATTTTGAACAAAATACCATGCAATAATTTTATAAGTTATTTTTACATGTTAATGAGGTGTCAGAATAATTGTATTGAGGTTATCCTTTTTTTATTATATTTTGAAAAAGTTGAGTAATGAAAAGTGTCAAAATTCACATTAATGAAATTTTAAAATAAAAATATAAAATTTCGATTGATTATATGGTTATGGTTTAATATTTCATCAATGATTCGCTTATGGTTATTTAGTAATTTTATAGTAACTATATTAACCTTCAAAGAGTAAAAACACATGTTTTCACAGTAAGAGTTAAAGATAATAAATAATGGTTAAAATAAAATGATAAGGATTACAAAATATTTGAAACATGTATAAATTTTATTGGATGAAATTATTCTGACTCATGATAATCCTATATTATAAATAAATAATTTTTTATCCATTTGTAATATAAATTTAATTTAAATTAATATAATATTTTGGGAAATTCTAAGAGTGTCTCTCCCCACTCTTATAAAAGGTCACATCTTATTCTCTTTTATTCACATATAAAAACATATTTAGTTCATTAAAACTATGAAAACACACCTTTCTATTATACATGCACAAATTAAAGAGCTATTATTTTATGAGTAAGACTATCCTTAATGTTCTTAAGGTGTAAATAAAAGTATATTGCCCAAATAAAATGTATCATGTTTAATTAAGTGATTCTGTTTTATTTCTTCCCCCACCTCATTCAAATATTCTAAAACCAAAATTAAATAATAACTCTAGTATCATAAATATACTTAGATTTTATTATGTTAATATCATCACCTAATTCCATGTCTACTTTCATAAAATGGGAAAATAATTAATCATTTATGCGTACGATGTACTACCACCTCATGAACTGATATAATTTATGTTCCATCACCATCTCTCGAGACTGGTTATGATTATTAAATTAGTGTTTATATATGACACTCATGAAATATTTTTCATTATTAAATAATAATATGCCACTGATGTTCTTACCTTTCCATGCACATAAAAATGATAATATTGTTCGGGCGTACTTGTGGACTATCACCTCCACGAAACGATGTGGTTAATTTTTCATCACCACATCACATGAAGGATATATATATATATATATATTGTTAATATGATATTAACACTACAGGAAACGGTCTTTTAGTGGTATTTTTTTCATGGCAGTTTTAAAAACCGCCTCTAAATGTATTTTGGGCTACCATTTCGGGGCGGTTTTTAGACCACTGCGAAATGCCTTAAATTTTTTTTAATTTTTTTAATTTTTTTTAAATTTTTTTTAATTTTTTTTAATTTTTTTTATTGTTTGTTAAATTTTTTCAAGTATTAGCGGCGGTTTGTGTAAAACCACTGCGAAATGAAAGGAAAAAAAATAAAAAAACACGAGAAACCCCAAAATCACTAAAACGACGATAACTTTTTATCTTGGTGTCTGTTAGAGCACCACGACCAGTCAAATCGAAGCTCATGAAGAGATATAGGGGCACGTATAATCAAAACTATGAGATGGTATAAGGTACGGAAGATATTAGAGTTATAATAAAGTTGAAAAATTTTCTTCAACATCAAACGGTCATAACTTTTGCTTCGGGTGTCCGTTTGGGCTCTACAACATATCAAATCGAATCCAGAAAAGAGATCTAAATACTAATTTGAGAGAAGAAAGCTTATGTCCTGTTTATTGACCCCAAAACCCCTCTAAAGGCCTATGAAACCTCGTTTCTATCACCAGTGTCCCGTCGAACTAGTCTTCAAACGGACCTAACTTTTGATCCACGTGTCATTTCAGACTCCTTCACCTGACAGATCGTAGGTCGTTCCATAAGCTTCGGTTTGACTAGTCGCGACACCCAAATAGACTCTTGGATCATAAGTTATGGCCTTTTTAGTTGGTATTGGTTTTGTTATGTTTTTCGATGCCTCGTTTCTAGCACCCGTTCCCCATCAGCTTTTTTTTAAATAGTCGTAACTTCCGATCCGTCAGTATATTCGGTCTCTTTCACCTATCAGCTCGAAGATCATTTTAGGATCTTTAATTTGACTGGTCAAGGATCTGGAGGGGACTCTCGGATCATAAGTTATCTCTGTTAATGTGACTCCAATATTTTTGTCACTTTATGGCCGTTTTGACGAGTTTTAACGGTTGCTCCATTATTTACTATTTATTTGGGTTTCCATGACTTGTTATCTTTATCAATGGTTTTTTGTGGGTTATTATGATGGTTATGTTGAATTTTTAAGGGGTTTTCCAGAGTTTTCATGAATTTTCATGTGTTCTCATTCTTTCTAATGCCTCATTCTTCATGCTTCTCCATCTTTTTTCATGTGTTTTCATGATTTTTCATCCCTTATCACGTCTTTTCATAATTTGTCATGTGTTTCATTTATTATTTATTATTTATTATTTATTATTTATTATTTATAATATAATTTCATTTATTTATTATCTATTATTTGTTACTGGTTATTTATTATTTATTATTTATATTTATTTATTATTTATTATTTATATTTATTTATTATATATTATATATTATTTGTTATTTATTATTTATTAATAACAATAATAAAATATTATTATTATTATTATTTGTTACCGGTTATTTATTATTTATTATTTATTATTTATTATTTATTATTTATTATTTATTATTTATTATTTATTATTTGTTTATTATTATTTATTATTTGTTTATTATTATTTATTTTTTATTATTATTAAATATTTAATATTTTTTATTATTTATTATTTATTATTATTTATTATTATTATTTATTCTTTATTATTATTTATTATTTATTTTTTATTATTATTTATTATATATTATTTATTATTTATTATTTATTATTTATTATTTATTATTAATAATAAAATATTATTATTATTATTAATATTTGTTACTGGTTATTTATTATTTATTATTTATTATTTAGTATTTATTATTTTTTATTTTTTATTTTTTATTTATTAATAATAATATTTTATTTATTATGTGTTATTTATTATTTATTATTTATTATTAAATATTTTTTTATTTCGTATTTATTATTTATTATTATTTATTATTATTTATTATTTATTATTTATTATTTATTATTTATTAAATTATTATTTATTATTTATTATTTATTATTTATTGTTTATTGTTTATTGTCTATTATTTATTATTTATTATTTATTATTTATTATTTACTATTTATTATTTATTATTTATTATTTATTATTTATTATTTATTATTTATTATTTATTATTTATTATTTATTATTTATTATTTATTATTTATTATTGGTTTATTAATATTTAGTATTTTGATTATTAGTATTTATTGTTTATTATTATTTATTATTTATTATTATTTATTATTTATTATTATTTATTATTTATTATTTATTATTTATTATTATTATTTATTATTATTTATTGTTTATTATTTCTTATTTGTTTATTATTATTTATTATTATTATTTTATTATTATTTATTATTATTATTATTATTATTATTTATTATTATATCCATTAGTTATGTATTATTTGTCTTTTCAATTAATATATATAAGTATATTAAATTCTGTTTATTAACCACATGGCGATCTTGCTGGAGTGGTAATGTCTTTGAAAAATATGCAAGAGGTTAGGGGTTCAAATCTCACCAAATGCAGTATTTCTTTATATTGCATGGGCATGTGCATGGGCATGGGCATGGGCATGGGCATGTGCATGGGCATGCGCATGGGCATGGGCATGGGCATGCGCATGGGATGTGCATGCATGGATAAATTAAGTAAAAAAAGTAATACGAAATAAATAAAATATGAAATAAATAAAATAAATACGAAATAAAATAAATAAATAAATAAAATAAATACTAAATAAAATAAATAAATAAATAAAATAAATACGAAATAAAATAAATATGAAATAAATAAAATAATAAATAATAAATAGATAAATACAAAATAATATAAATAAAATAAATATGAAATAAAATAAATAAATAAATAAAATACGAAATAAAATAAATAAATAAATAAAATAAATACGAAATAAATAAAATAAAAAATAATTAAATAGAATAAATACGAAAAATAAATAAATAAATAAATAAAAAATAATAATAAAAATAATAATTATTAATAATTAATAAAAATAAAAAAACGCCGCGAAACGTTCTGCAACGGTTTTGAAAACCGTCGCCAATCTATTTAGCAGCGGTTTAAACCGCCGCGAAACATAAAACCAAACCGCCGCAAAATGCCTTTTTGCCGTAGTGTAATGATATTAAGATCATTATGGAAAGTGAATATAATACTTACCATATTTCCATAATGATCATTAAAAAAATTGAAATGTAACTCAAGAATTTGTACGACCTACCATCTCTCTGATCATAACGTTGGTTCATATTTTATAAAAAACATCCATGTTTGGTATTAGAATAATAATTTCTATATAAATATGACGATTATTTTATGATTAATATTATATACATGATGGACTAATTACCACTTTGACTATTGACATCATACCAAATTAATTTTGGACTCAAGTACCGAATATCATCAAAGTGTCTGATGTTAACTTATATAATCAAGTAAATGTGTAAAATTGTAAAAAGAGATATTAAAAGAATAATAAAAACATTAAAAAGGTTATAATTCAAGTAAATAATTAACTTAAGTTTATTATTCAAGAACATAAAGATTGTATATGATGATTCAAACTCAAGGTAAGGGACTTCATCTAAATATCCTTTCACTAAAGTTATGCACCCACCCTCTCTTATGAGGTGTATGTACATACACCTTTGACATATCATATCATTAATTTAGTTATTATCATGTTATTTAATTTTTTAAAAATTTTATTCTTTCATGAGGGTTAGGATATAAATGCTCAATGTCTTATGGGATATTTTGAATGTTGAAAATTTTAATTTCAAAACATATTTCTTCATGTTAATATTCTTGATATTAATTTACGTATAAATTTATTTAGTTATAAAAATATTATAAAATAAAATTTCATTTCATTTTATAATATGATACAATTGTTTTCAAAAGAGATACTTTAATATGTTTTATACAGAATGTTTTTGACATTTGAAAAAAAATCAATGTTCTACTCTTAACATACGCAGTAACAACGGCTTTTCTGCCACCATGAATAATATATAAATTCTAGATTCCTTTGAAATATTAAATGTGTTCTTAAATGGTTTTTTTCTTTTTTTGGGATTTTTGGTATTGAAAATGGGTTTTCGAAGAAATAGTTATTTTTTTATTTAAATTTATTAAAAGACATGGGTATTTTTATTTGAAAGTGTTTTTCCTATGAGTTTAATAAGAGTTTTTCAAAGGGATTTATGATGCAATTTTTTTATTAATTTTATTCTACTTGATAATTATATGAAATAGGTGATCCCGAAATAAATTTTACATGGGGTGTCCCATATAGCATTGGTTGAGACTGTTATAGCTTAAAATATGGGTGGGTCTGTGATGGCCCTCCAATTCGTTGGGCATGGAAGCCAACTATATGGTTATTCCATTTATAAGAGTAAAATTGTTATAAGTCGTTTTTATGGTTATTCAAATTGAAAGTGTTTTGAATGGGTCTAATGTTTTATTTCATATTATAAAATAAAATTGGTGATAAAGGTAAATTTTATATGGGTTTTCATGTTTTGAATGAACTCACAGATTTTTTTCTTTTTATATCCCTTACTAAGATTTTGTTCTCATCCAATTTTTTTAAAATGTCTTTCCCTAGGGGATAATGGGGAATAAAGATAAGGATGAGATAAGTAGATAATTTTGAAGATTTCTCATTAAGAGATATATTGTTTTTTAAGTTGTATTATTTTGTGAAAAAATGGGATAATGAGTATAAGTGTTCACTTAATATGTGGGGGTTTATATTGTAAGAGTCTATCCTAATTCTCTAAAATTATAAAGTGAAAATATCATAAAATGTTTATTCTAGTTCAAAAACACTATAATATGTAATTTTTTTGTTTGTGTTCTTATAGTACATTCCTACTAATTTTCATATATTAGACAATGAGTGTGATAAGGAAGTTCTTATCATCCTTAGAAGGCCTTTTATTTTTATATTAGGATATATAATTAAAGTTTCTAAGGGTAAGTTTATTTTAAACATTCAAAAAAATATAATTAAATGTTTCTAAAAAGATTAAATTAGTCTCCCATTGAAAAATATTTTCAAGATACAAGCTTGATAATTTGAGGAGCCAATTGATGAGGAAGAGTAGGTGTCTTAAAGATGATAGAAAAGATTAATATAAAACCCATCCTTATATAAACCAATGAATTAATATATTCTACAAAAGTGAAATAAACTTTAGATAATTATGATGGAGAGTTCTTAGAGGACCTCGGTAATTGTTCCCGAGAAAAAATTCTAAACTAAGTTATAAAATCTGAAAATGAGGATCAATTTTCTACGGAAACTAATGATGAAGAATAATTATTATTAACTAATTTATTTAGAATACATATTGAGTAACTTATACCTATTGGGCTCAATTTTCATCCCTCGAGTCAAAACTCACCCATGTTTGACCTTAAAATCCTTCCATTCCACCTGAAATTCTCATTTTTTAGTGATATAACTCCATTACTTGTCTTCATCTCATACAAGATATAATCATTTTAAGAGTCAAGTTTTTAAAATATCTCAAGGATGTTAAAATATATTAATGTTTGGATCATAGCTTATATTAAGATAATAAATTATTCATGTTGTATGCATTGAATACTAATAGAGCTTGACTACAAGCATATAATTGAGAGGTGGGTGAGACTAAAACATGACATAAAATAAGTGGTTAGTGGGGAAATGATAAGACTTATGGATACATGAATTATATTTCATATTTCATATACTCCATGGGTTACCCCTATTTATTTTATAACTAAAAAATTAGGGTGAGTACTTTAAGAAATGAAAATAATTAGTAAATAAAAACTAATTAAACAAACTAGTTGACCAAATGTATTTATTACAAAAAATTTAATTATTATTCTATGAAAAATAAATTTCCCCTTTCATTTCTAGAAAAAAATTTGGAGAGTCTTTCTAGTAATGAAATTTTTTATTTTTCTGGTGGCTATTATAATTAAAATCATGTTACAATAACCCATAAAGACTAGTAAAATCCCACTTTAACATGCCCATTTAGGATATTTGACTAGTGACTAATTCCATTTGGATTGTGTGGTAATCCAACCACCTTTTAGGGATGTAATATATTCATAAAATTATATATTATTGAAAGGATAACTAATGTATTCAAGGATCATTTATCCATAGTTGGTACGACATTTTAGAGTGGTCTTCATAATTTGGAAACTAGGTTACAAATATTTCAGGATAAAATATATGTTTTAATTTTGATAAAATATCATATTATGGTCACTAAATAAATGTTCCTAGGATAACAACTATATAAGAGAGAGATAAAATTATAAAATTCTATGATTTAGGTCATTCAAAATCTATGACCTCATGAAAATGTTTAAGGAATTATATGATTATTTAGAGATGTCAGTTTCTATTAGAGGTTCATTAAATATTTTTCCAGAATCATAAATCCTTTATACTCATTTTTAGTTAAGTATATTACATTTTTGTTTGATGAGTGGTGTTTAGAATCATTTAAAATTTATGAATAAAATCTAAAATCTTCAAAAATTATTACTTAACTTATTTGGGAATTATTAACTGAAGTAATGTATGATGATAGTAATATAAAAATGGGAGAAGTTTTGGGGAAAATGAGGGATAGGAGGCCACTTGTGTTTTACTATTCTAGTAAACTGTTAGATAATACCTGATGAATTACACCACTACAGAAAATGAGTTTTGAGCTGTTGTGTTTACCCATGATAAGTTTAGGTTGTATATTATCGGGTCTATGGTTATAACATTCACTATACATTCATATTTTAAGTATATTCACTTTATATAAGAATCCAAATCTAGACTTATAATAAGGTCCCTTTAGTTATAGGAGTTTTATTTTGAAATTAGGGATGATTATGTAGCTAAAAATGTGGTTTATGACCACTTGTCTATGTTAACAAGCACCCAAAATGATGAACTGAGAGAGAGAAATAACTTATGTATAATTGAATAATTGTTTACTATTTTATTGAACTAATCTTCTTGGTTTGTATATTATTTAAATTTTCTTACTATATGAGTTATTCCCAAAACCTTTCTCATAAATAAATAGAAAAAAATTAATTTCTAAGTTAAAGTAATACTTTTTTATTATCCTTTTCTTTTTAGAATATATGATGATGGTATCCTTAGGAGATGTGTTCTGGAGGAGGACATATTACCCATTCTTGAGGGAAATCTCTCTTCACTATGGGGTGTACATAATATGTGTGAGAGGATAACAAAAAAATTCTTACATGCTAGTTTTTACAAGCCTACTTTGTTTAAATATGTTAAGAGCCTTATAGTAGGGTGTGAAAATATCAAGGGTTAGGCAATTTTTGAAGGAAAGAATAATTAAAAAGGGGGAATTTAGAGTTAGATATTATATTTTGGGTTTAGATTTTATTGGACTATTTCTATATTCTAATGGGAATGAGTATGTCCTTATAGTTATAGATTATTGTATCTAGATGGGTTGAGTAGGTGGATCTTCCATATAATCATGTCAATAGAGTTATCAAATTCATAAAGAATTTTTTTTTCCAAATTTAGAGTTCCCAAATCATACATCAGGAACAACAGAACCCATTTACATAATTTTAAATTCAAATCATTATGAGAAAATGTGTCTCTATTCAAAGAACTAGAATAAATTATCACCCATTTTCTATTCAAAAAGCATAGATTGAAAATAGAGTACTTAAGTAAATTTTGTGGAAAATAGTGTCTAGCTCTATAAAAAAGTGGTCTATTAAATTGGATAAATCTTTTTAGGCTTGTAGGACTACTATATAACACCCATAAGGATGTATCTTTATAAACCTATTTTTGGTAAAACATGTTATCTTCTTGTGTAGTTGTATCAAAATTTATCTTGAGTAGTGAAAGCCCCAAATTTTTTACTTTTATTCTTCTTTTGAAGGAAGGAATTTAGAATTTTGTGAGCTTCATGAGATTATAATACATTATTATAAAAATAATAAAAGTTATAAAAATTGAACATAATAATTTCATTATTTTATCATTTAGAACATGAACATTGAGGTTTGATAAAGGAATTTATTTTCAATTAAAAAATTCAGTCTTTCTTCATGAAAAATATAGACCAATTGGTTTGGACCTTCACAATTTTAAGATTTCTAGGTAATAATGTTGATGAATTAGTTGGATAGGAGAATATATTATTTCTTATTAATGGTCAAAAGTTTAAATTTCACTTTGAGGATCACCCAAAGGGAATTGTCTCTATCTATTTGGTTGAAATTTTTTTTCATTCACTGAATCTAACTAGGGAATTTAAATATATGACTTCATGGGAGTTGACCCATGGTACCTCTTATTGTTTTATTTTTCTTGAATAAAATTAAATCAAATTTTATGTCATTTTCGATTCCACTTATTCTAGTTTTTATTTCTAAGAAATTGTCTGTGTTTGACTTAATTGATGCCTTGGAACTTGTATTCTTTAAATCACATGAACTCTCATGGTTTCTCATAGTTTTTATCTTGTGGTATATCTATTCCTTAGTTGAATTTTATTTGTGTGGTCGATCAAGTCCTTATTTAATGTTATTTTATCCACTCATGGTTTATCCAGTACATAGATGATATTAAATATATGGTTTCTTTCCATTGATGATACTAACTTAGCATAGTCACTTGGTGAGATCAGTTATTTGTTTCTATCACTTGAACCCCCCTAATCAATTGAACTACCACACAACTTCTATAGTCAATTGACCGACTATTATGTTTCATGGATTCTTTCCACATTAATTTGATTTTTCTTTGTGTGGCCACTTTTTTACATATAGTTGATCATGCATCTTCTTATGTTCAATTGGAGTGGTCAATCATGGCTTGGAGTGGTTTATTTTCAGGGATTATTTTTTTTTATTGATCACGGCTCACCACGGTCAGTTAAGAACATTCATAGCCAAGGGATGCTTGGTTATATATTGATCATTTAAGGAATAATTTTATCTAATTTTCAAGGGGTTTGAGTAACTGTATATTTTATAATTCTAGATAAAAATTATTTGAATTCAAACATTGGTAGATGTTTTTAAAAAAAATTACCTACAAAATTCTTATGTTAATCAATTTACCATTTTTATGGATTGGAATCAAGAATTCAAAGATCCTTATTAAAAAAAGGTTAGGGTAAATTTGGATAATCTGAAATGGACAGATAATCTTTTATGATGATATTAATTCTTTCAAATCTATTCTTTTAATTCTGATCAACCATTATTAATCCACACACTATTGGGAATGATGTGTGTGTGGGGTGCCTTTATTTTGATGTTTAAATTAGGGTTGAATTTTTATATATATTTTTGTGTTTATCTAGATATTATATTGTTTATTTAAAGTCAAATTAAAATAAATTTTAAAACTTTTAACCACCATTCCAACACCTTTATATTCAAATACATCTTGTAGTGAAATCACTGATCAAGAAGCTATTTTTTGAAAATTTTCTGGAATTTATTATACTATCCATATGATAAAATTTTTGTTTTTCTATCGAAATATATTTTATATTTTCTAGACATTGTGTATGATATTAGTTTGAACATTTTTTTATAAATTCAAACATTCTATGAACTACTAAATTAGAAATCTATTTTTAACCACACTATCTTAAATTTTTTCAGCACCATATGATTCAAAATATGGGACAATGTTAGATTTTAAGCATGATGGAGAGGTCTTAAATATTCTTATCAATAATTCATTGTTCTAAAAATAAAAAACCCTTAAAAATTCCATGTTTATTTTTTTCGTCACTTATATTTCTCTATGAATTAAAAATTTCAGATTGTTGAAATCAATTTTTCTACTTTTATGAGTTTGATATTTTCTTTTTTTCCCACAGTTCTAATTTGGAACAAAATTTTCTTTGTTTTCTTGAATTTTTTCCAGTTTATTCATACATTAGGAATAATATTTAGAAAATTTATTTATTTTTGAATATTTTATATGGTTTTGAATCTTTTAAACATTCATTTAAATGGACTATAAAATGGTTTTCTAATCCTAATGAAATTTTTTTCATTAAGATATAAAGGGTGGTTGATTTCATTATTAATTATTTTTATTTGTTAATATCACTATTTCCATGGTAGTGTATATTTATTATATATTAATTATGATAGTATCTTCAGTTGGAGAAAAAGTTAATTTTGGAAGTTCCAAATAAATCTAATGTGAGACTTGTTTAAACCATTTCAAAATTTTAAATATTAATTAGTTTTTTGTAAAACTAAAACCAACTTTTGGAAAAGTGGATTTTTTTTTATTTGAGTAATTATGTCTTATACTTGATAGTGTCTTGGATGGGAAAATAGTTTCAAAATCTATTCTTTGTGGAACTTCATCTTTTTCACCATTCAGATTTCATTTCTTTTATTGATTTAATTAAATTTATTGCTTAATAATGATAAATATATTATGGGTGGTGGAATTTGATGTGACCTTTTTTGGAAATATTTTTCTACATACAATATAAGTATTAAATTTTATTTTTATTAACAAAATTTTATTTATTAGTTTATAACTGAATGATATTTTTTAGAGTTGTAATTTTTACTCATTCAATATCTCTATTGAAATTGGATTTTTTGATATTTAATTTATAAATGGTTCAATGAACTATTTTTCATATACACTATGAATATATTATTCTATTTTATGGTGTAAGTTTAATTTAAATGATATTTTGAGTTCTCTTTGGCCTCGAATTTAATTATTATGAAATTCCATGTTCTATTGTTTTAAATAGAAATTTTTGGAATGTACATTAAAAGAATTTTGAATTATGGATTCTGGTGTTAAAGTAAAATTACGGGTATAGCCTTAAAATTTTAAATTTTATTTCAAATATATATGATAGGATTTATAAAACCAAGGATATATGTGGGAAGGTTCTAGATATAATCATGTGGAGAAAATAAAGAATACGTTGAGCATGGAACTCATCTAGGTTCATCACTCTTGAGGCTATAACAAAAAAACATATGGGGGTTTCAAATTCCATGGATGATCTTTTCTCAAGTCAGGTGAGGAAGATGATAAATAGTGTTAGGTATACCACATCACTACTAGAGGGCTGAGTTTGCGGTAGCTAAATATGGTCTAGATTCAAAGATATAGTGCATAATTTAATTTTAATATATAAAATTGAAGAAATTATGATCTTAATAAATCCATATAGATACAAGATATTCGACTTTATACAATCAAGTAGACCTGATGAAGAATGTGATGAGATGTGAACTCTTCTAGGTTCATCACACTTGAGGATATAATAGAATACATGAGGGGGTTGTGAATTATATGGAGGCACTTTTCACAATCCATTCAAGTGATATGATAAATTGTGATAGGAACACCATGTTGATGTTGGCTGGAAAAGTCTAAGGAAGTAAACTATGATCTCGAGTCCAAAAGTTGATGCAATTTTTTATTTTACGAGGAAAACATTTTTATTTATGGGTAGTGAATTATAGAGATATAGAGATTACAACTAGTCAAGGAGATGAAAAACCTCCTATTATTGGATCTAATGGAAAAGAACTTTTTGATATGATAAGAACATGAGATGAACGTGGAGAACCTCAATGAATAATATTTTTCTTCCTTTCCTCCTACTTTATGACTTTTAATTTAATGATATTATTTAGAATTTTTGATTCAAGAATGTTTCTTGTCTAAAACGATTTAGAGAATGAGATTGTTATTGTTATGCCTTTTAGTTTATTTTTATTTTATTTTCTAGATATCACTCTCATATTCAATTATTAGGTAGTTCAGTTTTCTAAAACATCATTTATTAGTGAAATGATATCAATTTAATTCATTTTAAACTAGTAAATAATTTTTTAAATCATTTTAATAGAATATTTTATATTAATATTAACTCACTAGTATTAAAATAAATGATTATACTGATAATATATTTCATCAACTTGGATATTAACTAAGTTTTATAGCTTGAAAACTTTATGATTTAATTAGTATCAAGTTAATCAACTAAAAAAGTTGGTTATACCATGTAATTTTTTTATATTTATTTAATTTGAGAATGAATGTTATAAAATATATTCTAAATTATCCAAATGTATTACCCTTACATAGTAATTGTTTCAACTTGCTCACTCTATCATATTTTATCACAATCAAACAGTTGTTTTCCTTAATACTGCTTCAAACATTAGTCCTT
The DNA here is from genome assembly GCA_963277665.1 of Viscum album. Lineage (NCBI taxonomy): Eukaryota > Viridiplantae > Streptophyta > Magnoliopsida > Santalales > Viscaceae > Viscum > Viscum album. Next base: position 1,653,130,456 of record OY728157.1, on the reverse strand, counting down.
TTACTTGTGATACTTACTTTTTCTATGGTTATTTTCAAAAATTAAATCTTACTATTTTTTTTCTTGCTCTTCACACACATTCACCTTGTTGGTTGGGAACTCTCCCATACATCTTTTACGTTGGGTTCGACTCCCATCCACTATTTATAGATCCCCAATTTGGGGGGTGGATTTCTTTCTCATGTGAGTGTAGGAGGAGTTGATGTCATCATGGTGACAGTAGTGGAATTTGAAATAAGGGGTGTTTTAGGGATTTTATCATCATCTGATGATGCGAAGCAGATGCCACAGATGAACTGACTATCAAGGATGATGGTGAGAAACATTTGATGAGGCAAGGGTGGTTGGAGGATTATGGTACTAGTGTTGAATGATAGTTAAATAGGCTTAGTGATGAGGTCAAGTGATGATGATATGAATGGACTCTAGTGGTGATGGTGTCAGCGGATGGTGGTTCATGGTGTAGGGTAGGTGCTGATGTTGTCCAATAAGACAATTTAGCATAGGGGGCCAGGGCTTTTGGGCAATTTGTGGACCTATGGGTTTGGGTATTCAGACTAGTGTAATGGGATTACTTTCCCAAAAATAGTAAGTGGGGTTTCTTATGATTAATAATGGGGGTCCTCCTACCTGTTTAAAATAATCCCTCTAATTTCACCTAAATTGTTCATTACGAACTGACACCATATTAACAAGGCACCAAACTATTCTTTTGATTATTATACCTTGTGTTCATTTAATGATTGAAATATATAAATAGAAAACCATTTTAGTGTAAGTACTAAATATTCTTCACTATATCATATCACACATGAGTCTATTCATTATTCTATATTGAGGAACCAATAGAAAAAAAAGGAAATAATAAAAGAATTCTCATCTGTAAATCAGACACATACCATTTTTAGAACCCTTTCATGGTCTTAGTCACACTCTCTTAATATAAAACAAATTATGATCCTATATTCAAAACATTAAATGGATTTTCAAGGGTCCAGTATTCAACAACATAAAAGTTGCATCATTGTTCATATACAAACAACTATAAATGGAAACACCAAGGTCTTTGTGATGGGGATTTAATATCTATGATATGTCTTTCTAAAAGGTACCAAACTAAATTGGCTTTGATTCCCTTCATATGGGAAAGATAGGTAACACATGTTATGGGATAAATCACAACATCATTACACGTACTTCGTCCTTGTATGGTGATAAATTATAATGTTTCCAACTGTATTGATTTAAACTGTAGTATAATCAACCAATGAGGGAGAATATATATATATCCTATGATACATACATGTGTTTTCATTGATTCATATTATCAATTAACCTCTTTTAGGATAATGGTATCCAATATTCTTATTTGTAAGGGTTTCATGAATACTTCAAAAATCTATAAGAGGGGCTCAAACTAGGAAATAAAACCCTTCAGGGAATGAGATGACCACTCTTCTTCTTAACCTAGATGCACAATTTGAAATATCTTTATTTCATTATAATTTCCAACCAGCATTGTTATGTGGATACAAAACCCAATAAAAATATTTTTGTGAATGTATGGGAGAAACAAATGGTGAACCTAACATTAAAATCTTTACTCGGAAAAGGAGTTAACTAATTATGCACTATTATGTGTGATGTTCCAATGAAAAGTTTCTTATTTTTGGTTTCATCCCTCGGGTCACCCTAATCAAATCCAAGTGGAATAATCACTAAATGAATCATCAAGAATCAAATTAGTCATCATTGTTGGGGGGGATTTATTATTTACTTGGGATTCCTTAAATCACCATTAGGTGTCTTATGAAACGCATTCCTTTATAGCAGTAAATTTTTTGACCAACCAAACTTGATGAGTCTTTTCATCTGCCCATAATCTTCAAATCCAGGTGGTGAATTCATTAGTTTTGTAATAAAACATATATATATATATATATATATATTATAACCTTGAAGGTGTCTTTTGAACCCTTTTTGGGCTTGATTAGCCATATTTTATCCCTCCAATGATAGTCCAATGTTAGAAAAGTCTACCCTGACTCTATATAAAACCATTTTTGTAGTTTCTCATCAAAGTCAATTAATATTTATCTTTATTATTTTAGAGAGGTGTAAAAGGATGTGTGTTGCATCCTAGTGGCCACATAGAATCTTCCTTATAGGAATTATGTCTCCTTGGACATTAAAATATTTTCTACATATTGATTCCTTAAAAGGAATTGAATGAATCTTTCACTACTGATATCATTTATACTAAAGAGACAAGGAGGCGGGACTATTGAGGGTTATATACTTTCTATCCCATGAGACAACCCCTTCTATTGAGTCCACTATTTTCCCATTACCCACTTACATATCCTCCATAAAGCACTCATCATAAAGGTCCACCCCACAATATGGAAACACTAAACATGATGATCTACTCAATATAGACCAATAATAAATTAACAACCAAAAAGGTATTCACTATGTTCAAACATAAATAAGAAACTTAGGTGCTCCTCCTCAGAGTAATCATTGTGAAGTTTGAACTCATATTCATATAAAGACCAGCCATGGAGGCCCTCCCCAAAATTAGACAACATCTAATAGTCATTGACGACCTCTGAGTGATTCAATATATTTATATCCTCTATGTATTAAAAATATAAACTATAAAATATATCATCTAATTGAAAATCAAGAAATAAAAATCTAAAAATAGAGGATTTCATTCTGTAAGAAACATAAAAACCCACAACTTTTGAGGTCCTCCCCATGATGATCAAGATAATAGATCTAGATATCTTCTTTATGGTATATGTTACCGAGTTACTCGCTCTAACAACATATATAAATGAATCATAGATATTCCCCATAATTGTAAATAATAAATCTATAACCCACAATATACTCCCAATGGTTATCAAGTAAATAGCCAAAGTGATAATCCTCCCCATGATAAAAAAAATATGAAATAAACAAACAAATATATCTTCCCATCGTACTTGCTTCAAATTCCTTGCATACGATGACTTGTATCCTTGGTATAAAGGTCCTCAATATGTTGCAAGGATTACAATGTTACTCTACCACTAAAATTCATTAGAAAATATAAACTTAGATATACAAGTAACTCTGCATTCAACAAGAGAAATTTTATCCTTATAAATGGTAAAACTATGGAAATGATCATTATCAGTGCTTCATAAAGATCAAAAAAATTTAGATATAACTGGTGAAATTTTAAATTATACTTCCCCACATGATTGAAAGGTATGAAAAAAACTAATGGTCAGAGCTAGATGAGGAAAAAATAAGTAAATATGATAAATATTATAATATTATGTAGAATTAACTCACTTAATATATGACAAATGTCATGTTCCTGATAATTTCTAAATATCTATATGAAACTATTGAGACCTTGTAAGAATAATGCATATAACATATCTATAACAACCTATGGGAAAATATCTATCATCTAAATTTTGTGCACCTTCGCTGTAAGAAATACATTGATCACCTTAATGTTCTATATGAGTAGTTCCACCATGCTGATCTATTTTTACATTTAGTGTATCAGAATCCCAAATTGGTAAAATAGTGTGACAACCTCTAGAAATATTGTATCAATGTTCTAAATACACTATACAAGATGATCGGTGATTTTTTTTCAAGTATAAAAATTAGAGGTTATATGGGATATGGATTTTAAAACTTCAATACCCAAGTAGTTCATAAAGGATAATTAAATAAGGAATATTCAAACTATATTTCCACAAGCTAAGTCCGAAGTCCTATGTCTACATATGATTGTTAGTCATTAAAATTAAATCTCACCATCTTAGAAGTTCAGAAAATGAAAATACTAATGCAATGATAAATTTATTGATTCCTATATCATGATACTATAAAATTGAAGTATGTTTCCCAATTATAAAAAATTATTTCATTAAATTTTGAAAAACTCTAAATAATTGAAACCTCTCACCAAAAAAATCTTGAATGCACTCTGCACCTAACTCAGGCCATAGTGAAAGAATAAAAGGTGAAGAAAGATCTAATAAAATCATATGTAGAAACACATGGTCAGCCCCATCCCATAGGGTTATGGATATTTTTTCTCCACTGCTTCCCTTAAAACCATCAATCATACAATGGGTTGTAACCATGATCCTAGAAAATGATCTTTTTATAGCCTATAGGAATGGGGTTGTTTTTCTCTCCCCTTTCACCATGAAATTTAGTCTTTTCCAAACATGGAGTGGCCCTAAAAGAATCACACAAATTTTTCATGTCATAATCGTTTTCTAGATTCATCCACTCCATCAAGATTATCTTTAGTAAATATTATAAATGATTATATTATTGTCACCATCCAAAAAATTACTTTTAATTTATCTCTACATTATCATCAAGGGATGAAATTGAAGATTTGAAGGGGTTGGAAGTGCCAGAAATCTTTTATTTGAGAGAGAATAAAGGAATGTTATGATAAATACCCTAAAGGATACTCAGACATAGATGAGGTTCTTTACTACTCTAATGTGGATGAGGATCTAATATCTTCCATGGGATTTTCATCGGTGAATGCTATCAATGTAAACCCCACATATTATGTGGATCAAGATATGAATACAGAAGAACGTATTGATTATGTATATATTTGGAACAAGGTTCATCCAGAGGAATGAGAATATTTTGTTCTATCTTGACATCAAAGGAATTCCCATGATATATAATATCTACCAAACATCCCATTACTACAAACTCAGTGGGAAACTATTAGGGAAAAAGGAAAAGGTGAAACTGTATTCATAGAACACATGCCTCCTAAAGATGTTAGGCCTCTTTCTCTTGAGGAAATGATTTTTCAATATGAATATGAGTTATAGAATTTGAGGGGACATAACCCCAAATTACATATAGGAAATAAACCAAAAGAGTGTAACTCTTTGGCTAAATCCGTCACGCCTCCTTTGGGTGACTATCTTTAACTAGAGAAAATTACTCAACCAGAAAGAGAATATTATAGGCATATAATCAAACTAAGGTGAAAGAAACTAATTTAATTTAATTTGATGCAGGTTGATTATTAGAAGCTTACTATATTAGAAAAACAAACGTCACTAATTCATGTGAGTTATCCTAGGAAAAATCAATATATTTATCAACCATTCGAGTATACAGGATAACCATGTCAGGCTTTATGAACCATTCTTGCTCAATATCTAGCTCTAGAAGGAATACCACAACATCATTTTAATCCATAAAATATATTAAAAATTACTTGGAATCTATGGAATATCAAAGAGCTATAAGGTCACTAGATATGAATATATACTCTAATAACATCCATACCAATATTGTGTCAAATATACCATCTAAATACATATGTATTGATTCCACAAAACAAAAATTAAAACCATTTTACATATCCCCAACTAACCATTATCCGTTATGAGGAAATCCATAATAGTTCAAAACAACTACCATTATTTTTCCTATATCATCTTTTATGATTATAATAGTATACAAATACACTATAATTGGGAGGGTTAATGATAGTTCATAAAAATTAAAAATGTAATTTTCCAAATACCTTTTTTAAAATAAATTTTATTGGACAAATGTTTATAATGATATAATTTATTATATTAGTTTATGAAACAAGTTAATAAAACACAATTTATAAAATTTATAATAATTATACATAAAAAATTAAAAATAAGAATGAAAAGTTTAAAAAACATTTATAAAATAACATAAAATAACATACATATCCTATATCAGGAAGGTCTTCACTTTTTCCCACAGTGATAAGGAATTATATAAACCTACCATTAGGTATCCAAAACTTTAACATGTCATAATGTATATCTTCCATACCTTTTAAAGGTCTTCATTTCTCTAAAAGTGATAAGGTAGTCTATAAACCTGACTTTATGTATTTATGACTTTAACATGTCATAAGGTTTATCTTCAAAACCTTAGAAGCCATTAATAAACTTTATTAAACAAAACTTTTTCTCATTATCCCCTAGATCCCTTGATCACACGTATTATAAAAACCTTTATCTCTATATCCCTAAGAACCATTAGTTACAAGATCATACAAACAAGTCTTACAATAGGAAACCCTTAAATAATTTATAAAGATAACCTCATAAATTCATGCTTTTAAAAAATTATCTAAAGATTAAAATCGATGTGTACTCATTAAAAAGTCATTTAAAAACATAAAAATAAAATTTAGATAACGATTTTCAATTCACTTCTTCTCCTCAAGGTTTTTCTCCTATTTATAAGAAAGTATAAAATGTTGTATTTTGAACTTTAGGGGATCAGTTATAATGATTTTGGACTTATTATCATCATCATTCAGTATTTCATCACTCTTTCTAATGGTTATTAGGTTTAGAATCATTATAATTATTTAAAGGATTCATTCTTGTATAAATATAAAATCTTTATAAGGTATACTTTATACATCTCCATCATTTTTCCTTAGTGAATCTCTTTCTGGTTCAATTTATATGTCACCATATAATGGTATCTATCCAATGAAATTTTTGTAACTCTATTTGATATACTTTTTAAGACTTCCGTGTGATAGACTATGTATATTTCCATCTAATGTAGTGTGTATCTTTCAGTCCAATATACATAGAATATGTACATCTGATATATTAGGACTTCTCCCTATAGTAAAACTAAAATCTTTTATATAAAAAAACATTATAATTTGGAAAAGATAAATTTTATTAAAAAAATTATGAGTAAATTATTATTTTCAAAATTAAATGTTTAAAAAGGAATTATAATTCAACAATATCTTTATTTTGAGGATCACTATACAAAACCCTTAAGTAAAATTTTAAATAAAAATATAAAAACAAACTCCAAATTACATACATTACTTGAGTTTCTACCATTCTACACTTTTTAATTTTTGAAAATGAATTTTAGAGGAATGAAATATTTAGTAGTAATTGTTCATAAAATGATATAAAATCACACTTCAAAATAATTTTAAGGAGTAAATAATCATTTAAGAAAAATAAATATACATTCAAAATATATATATGAAAGTTGTGAAAAATTATTGAGGTTTTAATTATTAAAATCATGTAAGAGTTTAAGAAAAACTGATTATTTATTAATTATTTTCTTAATGATGGTATTCATCTTCTTAAGATATTTTTTTATCTTCTATAAATTTTCTTTTTTGGTTAAATATTTGCAAGAATTTGTTCCAAACAATCTTGATTCTTATTTAATTGATATTTATTCATATTATACTAAATCTCATGGGACTTAATATAATAAGATACTCTTGGGAACACTCACACTTTATATTTAATATTGTAATCAAATTTTGATACTTATTTTGTTTCTCTTTTGATATTAGTTATCAACTTATCAAGGAAATTTATATCTTATTTAGATTGGTTCAACCATTTAATGATGTTATTTAACTTCTTAAACACCAATTAATTTTTCTCTTAAAGTTTATTAAGCTTTGATTAATTCTGAATAACTAACTCTATTTTTTAAGACTGGTTGGTCCTCTTATAACATCCACTACCCCTTGGATATACTTTTATCAAGCTTGTAGTTCTAGAAATATTTCCATGACTACTTCAAGATTCCTGATTAATTCATTGATGTTATTAATCTTTATCTCAATCCCCTTACACCTTTAATCGATAGAGAATTTTTAGAATCAATTAAAAATTCTAGCTAGATAGATTATCTTACTCTTTTGGGGAATTTTCCTCTCCAACAAATTCTTGTTGAGAAATTTCTTCAATCTCCATATATTCATCGAACTGATACTGTTCTGATGCTCTAAAAGTTGATGTTTTATTTTCACTATCAAAATATTATTATTATTATGAAATAAGGTAATCTTATTCTTAATTTTATTGAGAGGAAAAAGTGATATAATTATATATTAATGATTCTAAAAAATATAAATTCTCCTTGAGAGATTTAACAACTCCTTTCTTGAAAATTTTCTTTTCCCTGATTCTTGAGGTGTATCTGTGGGAGTAGAATATTTTTTATTATAATTATAACGTTATTCTATGTTTTCAATATCTTGTGAAGAAGTATAATTAATGGACATAACAAATTATTTCACAACTTCTTCACCAACTATTTTCCCTCAATAATTAGAAACTATTTTAGAAACCTGTTTATATTCCTTTTCTAGAATGGACTAAGAGACAGTATGAGGAATATATGGAGAATATTTTTCCTAATTCATAATAGAAACAGACTAATGAATGTATTTCTCTACTAATACTTGAATATAATGGGAATATTTATCTTTCTTCTCATTTTTTTCATGTTCCTTTTGCATTTTTCAGGAAATATTTGGCTACTTTTTATTTATTTGTTTAAAAACATCCTTCTTATTCATTTCTTCGTCTTTAATTCAATAAAATACATCTTATTTCAATGTTTTGTTATCAAAAACATAAATCCCTAAGATAGGATAAACTTTTTTTTCTCTTTTTCTACTTCATCAATTCTATAAATGATTAATATTATATAGACATTGAAGTTTTCCTTGCATGATGAGGGGATTTTAGGGATGTTTCATGGTTATTTCTCATCTCTTGAACTTTATTTTTTATAATCTCTAACTATTTTTTCAAATAAAATTTTTTAGCTTCATAAATGAATCATATATCATCCTGTAAATATACTAAGCATATAAATGACATGGTTTCATGACTAAAATAATATTCCAAATCTCTCATTTATATTTTTAACTCCAATTAACTTTACAAGAACTTGATTTTCAAAATTTTGATATAATAAAATATTGATCTTCACAGTTTCTATCCAAATTACTATAATATAGTTATATAAGAACATGACCAAATTAAACTTATTCATGTTGAAAATAAAATATAAAACATAAATATCTTAGACATTCAAAGTATCTAGATCACTTTTCCTTGGTAAAATATAAATTTGAATGTGAATACCTATTATCCTTGCATCTATAGAAAGATGGGATGTATTCCTTACATTATAATTTATTGAAATAAAAAAATATTCTTAGTAGGTATTTCGAAGTTTCTGGTTCAGTTTGGTAATGTTTTAGTTACAAAAGATACTTCCCCTTCCACATGAATCCCTACCTACTCAACCATCTATTTAATATTCAGATTTTATGACTTTCCAAAATGTTTATCATTAAAATTATTCAAATAATTTATATTGTTAAAAAGTTAAATAATATAAAACAATCTAAAAAACATAGATAATGAAGATCAAAATAGTATTTTTTTATACAAATACATTCCCAAATAGGAAAAAGTACTTCTGATTTTAGTGAGCAATCATGCCTTTAACACCAAAAACATTTGATTAATCTTTACTAAATAACTTCTATTTTTATTAAATCAGTAAATGATTAAATAAAAACATAATGTAGAAACTATAAAGTTAAATATAATAAACCTAAATAAAAATATACACAAGAGACATAAATTGTTTATAGATCTACTTAGTATCAACAGAAGAGGAAAGAAATCATGGCCATTTCTACTATATTTAGGAAAGGAGAGTAGTCGCTGGAATTCAATAAGATATAATAGTTGAAATTCAATATTATAATATTATGACAAAAAAAATTTATGTATGTGTGAATTTTGAACTCTTGAGTTCCATAAAAGTTTTTTAGAATGTTTTGGGTTTTATTGACCAAGCATCATTCTAATAGAACTTTAAAAAAATTACAAAACATTTATAAAAATTCCCTCCACAAATATTATAATAGAATAAAAATGTGTTCCTTTCGAATTTTTAATGAATTAAATTTCCTAATAATGTTTTTTGGAGATTTTAAGGCATGATTTAATAATAAATTTAAATGAAGCCAACGAGCCTGTACCCTAGTGGTTCAGGCTCCTGCTTGGCATCCAAAAGACCGAGGATCAAATCCGGGAAGGGGAGAATTCTGGAGTACTATAGCAGGGAACTATAGTAGTATTGTAGCAGCGGCGACTATAGCAGTGGTTGCACTGTAGCGGCGGAGGGACTGCTGCAGGTACTGTAGCGGCAGTGGTACTGTAGCAGGGACTGTAGCAGCGCGAGTACTGTAGCAGTACTGTTCACCGAGGGGTCCTTTGGGCCCAAAAATGGGCTTTCTAGCCATGTATGCAGGCCACTTGGCCTTGGGCCTTTAGGCTATGTAATGGGTCACCCTCTACCCAGTCTAAAGAGGTCTTTGCTTTAATAATAAATTGAGGCTTTGGCCCCAAAATTTTAAAAAAATTAAACTAAAATGAATATATTTTGTCTAATAAATGTTCAGACGATCCTCATTCATCTGAATCTAAGAATTTTCTTAAAAAACTTTTATTTTTAGATAATTCTATTGAGTGTTGTTTCTTGAATGAACAATAAACTAAATTTTATCATAAGAAATGAAAAATTTGAGAAGTAAATTTTCTATACATTTCACATCCACTAAAGTCAACATCGGAAAAAAAATAGTTCAAAATAATTTCTAGATGGATAAAGTATTATTATATCTAAACATAATTTGAGAAAATGAAAGATTCATCTTATTGATTTAAGATGGTATTCATTGGGATTTTTTTAAAATCTAACACATAATAATATATCAAATGTTAGGTTTTTTCAAATATCCATAATATATAATAAACTTATAATCTTACAACTAATTTTTTGATCAAATAGTTTCCCATATTCAAAAATATCAAGAGTTTTTTAAGTTTCTATAGGAGTAAGTATACATTTAGTATTATAAAAATTAGAGTTAATGTTTTGTATATTTTTTTAGATAATAAATTTACATTATTTTTTTGAGAAATTTGAAAACTAACAAAAAAATATATGTCACCCATCATTCTCATCCCAAACTCATATTTCATAAGTATTGAAAAGAAATCTAAAAAATAATTTTGAGTTGTGCTAAAAATAATTTCATGGAAATAAATTTGAACTATTAAAATATCATTGAAAAAACGATTTATAAAAATTGATGGGTTAGTATACCCCATAAAAAAGGTTTTTTGTGGTAAATATATAGTAACTCTATCATATCAGGCACATGGAAATTTTTTAAGACTATAAAGATCAGTAGTATGTTTAAAAAAATTCAATGAAAATTAATATTAAAAATATGTAGTTGTTCTAGATAAAATTCTGCATGTACATATTATTTAAAAAAATTATACTTTACATCCATTTGATAAAGAGTGAAATTCGAATATACTAAAATGGTTAGAAGTATACACATATATTCAATTCTTAGTACCGGTGAAAATATTTATTCATAATCTATACCTACTTATTAATTAATAAAATTCCAATTTCATTACAATTTTTTGGAAAACCCATTTTAATTCAATCATAGAGATATATTTAGATCGTTCTACCATAGTCTAAACTTTTTTAATCTCAAACTCATTGAGGTCATCCAACATTACCCTAATCTTATCTTAATCACATAAAACCTCATCTGGTGTTTTTGGTTTAAATTAATATAAGAATGCACAATTTTCACATTCACTCCTTATAGAACTATGTTTTTTAACAAATTCATCCACGTATCCAATGATATTATCTGAGGGATTATTCTTTAAGATCGATTTATTCTAGGAATATATAAAATTTGTTTATTTAACAATAGGTTTCACTTATTCTAAATATAAAACTTATGAAATTATTTATCTTATTATTCATCTATTTGAATAATTTTCCATCATTGGATAAAAACTAGTTTTGAAAACATCATCTGAAAATATATTTTTTCGTTGTTTGAAACATTCAGTATATTTTAATAAAAATTAACTTGAATCCTTTCCTCAATGGGGTTTTTTCATTTTTTAAAAATATGTTAAGCCTTAATTGATATAGAATAATAAAAAAAATTAATTTCACCCTATTTTAGATCAAATATATATAAATTATCATTAGTATTTAGAATGAATACTTTATATCCAAAAACTATGAAGTAAGAAAGTTTTATATTTCTTCATGTTTACAAATCAAAAGGGGTTTTATTAAGAAAATTTAATAGCAATACTCAATTTATAATATATCAAAATTTATTGATAAATTTGTCCCTAAAATGGTTATCAATTGAGAATTCACTCAAAATGGTTTTATTAATTTCTTGAAAAATTTTATTTCTTCAATAAAAACACCATTTTTTTGATGTATTCTTGGAGATGAAATGTTTTGTGGAATGTCTTTATTTATAAATAAAGTATCAAAATAACAAATTTCAAACTCTCCACTATGATCACTATAAATACTAACCAGAGGTATGTTTTATCATTTCTAACATGATCTAAATAACATTAAAACCAAAAAATATATTTTTTTATGATTAAAAAATAGATAAAGGTATGTCTACTGTAATCATCAACCAAGAAATACACACAATGTTTTCCATCAATACTTCCAATTTTTGTTGGACCAAATAAATGCATATAAATTATCTATAAACATTAATAAGTTGATATTTTACAAATAAATTTAAATCATGATTTATTTTGATTACTATATTATCATGGGTCATAAAATTTAGAATAATTAAACCTAATCTCTAGTAAATCTCTCAAAATTCTCTTCTTAGGAATTTTAGATAACATTAATACATTGTAGTGTCCTAACCCCTTATACCACAACCAATATTCATCTTTTATTTCACATAGACAAGTAATATCTTCATTTATATGGTATTTTATGTTATAAGGATGAATGTTATCATGATTATTAAAAGAAAGAATAAATTTACCATCAGAAATTTGAATATTATATTTTTAATTCTTTAAGTTCACAAAATAAACTTCATCATATAATTGACTGATACTAATGAAATTATGGTTGTGTATTAATGCATGAAAACACTATAAATTAAATTTTATTCCATGAAATTAAATATCACGGATTCCATATATTTCTCCTTTAGTGTCATCACTAAAATAAACCTTTCCACCATTCATCTTTATAATCTTTTGGAAGAAATTTTGGTTTCCAATCATATTCCTTAAGAATCCATTATTCATGTACCATATATTTTGGTTGTTGGTACTCATCCTTTCTCCTGAAATTAAGAAAACAAAATGGTACCCAAACTTTATAGGATCGTGATTTATTAGTAAAAAATTCATAATAAACATATTTCCAATTTATTATAATATAAAGCTATCAATTATTGTGATATATAATCTCTATAAAAACTAAAAATCTGTATGTAGTTTAATGAACAGTTAGTTTTCAAATTCCCTCTTTGAAATTTCATACAAAAGGGGTAATTTTTTGAAGAAAAATAGTTTGTCTGATAATGATTTTATTATTAAGAGAAATAAATTCTAAATGAGGACTCAAATACCTATATAGATTATCTAAAATTTCCTTCCCAGAAGTAAAATTAGAAAAAAAAAATATAGACTAAGGATTTCATTATAATGTTTTACAAAAACATTTTTATCATCATTAGTAGAGCTAAAATTAGAGTTTTTTGTGTATATTTCAGGTTAATTAGTAAATCTCGGATATAAGTTTAGAAATTATGAAACTATATTTAGTAAGTTATTCTTTTTTATAATAATATTATCCCATAAGTTCAGAAATAGTTTTCTCCAAAAAAGTAATATATCAATTCATTTATTCAATACTAGGTATACAATCTTTATCCCCCGGATGTAAAATAATTTTCTTCTTATGACTAGGTTTAATTATATTTACCATAATAATAAGGTTAATTAGAATTTAGGGATATGTTCATAAGATATTCATTAGATACCTTAAATATATATCATTTTTTATTATTTGGAATTCAACATGAAATTTGATGACTTTTTTATTATCACTACAATCATTTTAAGAACTTTTGTATATGAATCTCCGCCACTAAAACTCTAAGTTTCTAATGTTTTTAAAAATTTATTACCTTTTATCTTATAAAACATTATTGATCCTTTATCTTTTTTTCAATAAATATTGTACAATAATGTTTTATATTCCATAGTTTTATATTTTCATAATAAATCAATTCATAAGTATAATTATTATAACTTCTATATTTCTTGTTCTTACAATAATTATATCAAAAATATTTCATCCTAATGATTTTTTAGTTCTATTTTCTAGAAAACCAAGGACATTTCCAATTTCCTCTAAAGAACTATTAACTAATAAAACCATTAATTATATCTTAGACTTTGAATATTTATAAATATACCCATGAGACTAATATTCATTATTTGTAACTATATATTTTGAAGAAACATTTACACCATTCATTTTCTTTTCTTTCTCAACATCTATTTTCAATGAGATATCATATTGGATAAGAGTTCCAATCAAATCATCCAAATTTAGCTTAGATAGTTTTTTTGTTATCATCTATCATTATCCTCTTAGATTCAGATTCCATTTTCATGATATCAATAATCTCTTCTATAATCTATCATCTATCAACTGTCTATATCCAAGAGATTGTAAATTTTTAAAAATAACCATAAAACACTAATTCATTTAGATAACTAATTGACCCGATAAAAATAAAAATCTTGATAATCTATAGAAATCATTATTCTTGTAGTCTCTAAAACCATAGATGTTACTAAATAAGTAACTTACATATTTATCGAAATATTATTTATTATCACATAATAAGATATCTAACTAAAAATATTCCTTTTAATGGAACATTAAAAAGTATTTCATACCTAAAGGTTTAGCTAATATTTTTTGTCTTATCTTGGGAAAGAAATCACTTTCTTATCTTGAATTTTTTATTTTCAATCTGTCATTAAAAAATTATCAACAATTATGTTTATAGAAAACTAATTTTTCTGATCTCTCCAATATTCATACTCAACAGCTTTACAAAATAGTGGGTCTTTTAGGATTCAAATTTTGTAAAGTCTCAACTAATAAATATTCGATTACAAAACAAAATACTATTCTCTACCAACAAAGTTAGTGTATAAATATATATATATATATAGACCTTATATAATACCAAATGTAATTTTATAATAATACATAAATACACTATAATAGGGGGCTGAATTATAGTTTACAAAAATTAAACATAAAATTTTCCCAATACCATTTTCATAATAATATTTATCGGACAAAAAATTGTTCTGATATACTTTATTGCTTTAAAGTATGGAATACGTTAATACAAAATAGTAAAAAAAATTATAAAAATTTCACAATATAAATATAAATTTTTATAAACAAGTATAATAATGTATAACAAAATTTTATAAAAAAATGTGAAAAAACATGTATAACATTTAATAAAAAATATCTTCACATTCACCAAAAGTAATAATGAATTCTCTAGACCAAAATGTCAGTATCAACAAATTCAACTTTCCATAAGGTCAATATTTAAAACCTTGGAAGCCATTGAACTACGTGATCATACAAAACTATGTCACTTTATCCATAGGATCCCTTAGTCACACTGATCAGAAAAACCTCTCTCCCACTATCCTAAAGATCCCTTGATTACATGATCAGACAAAAAACTATTAGAATGGAAAAACCTTAAATAATTTACAAAGATAACCTCAAAAACATATTCTTTAAAGAAACTCTATAAAGGTTAAAATTGAATCACACTTAGAAACAAGTCATTGAAAAACTATAACAACAACTTTAGATCATAGATGTTCAATAAGCATCTTCTCTCTAAGGTTGTGTTCCTATTTATAGACCTACTTCGAATGGTATAATTCAGATCTTCTTGAGATAAGTTATAATGTAATCCAAAAAAAATTCTTCATCATTCATCATGTCATCAATTTTTCATATGATCATTAGGTTTCCAATGCTTATAATACTTTAAATAATTTTATTCTATAAAAATATGAAATCTCCATCCGGTATACGTTATAAATCTATATTTGATATGCTTAGGGAAACTTCATCTTCTATAATTTGAATATCTCTGTCTAATGGAATTTGTATGATGTACTTTTTAAAACTCAATCATATATAATTTTTAATACTTTTGGATAATAGACTTTCTATACATTAATCCAATATACTTTGTAAAAATACTTCCAATATATTTAGTATATGTCTATTTGATAGAAAGAGACATCTTTGCCTGTTAAAACTAACATCCTTCCTACAAAAACTTTATGATTTAAAAATAATAAATATTAGTAAAAACGTAATTATAGTGTATTATTATTATAAAAAGTAAAGGAATAAAATGGTCTTTTAAGTCAACACCTCTTAGAGGTCCATCTACTCAGATTTCCATCCATATCTTATATATCACATTATGTATCTGCATACCTTACACAAAGCACTACATTTGAACTATTATTACATCCACATTAAAATCTACCCAATAATTCCATTAAATTAGTATGAAAATCCAATATGTAAACAATTCATTTATACCTAAATACTTTTCTAACTTAGGAAACCTTAGAAACAAGTAAGGTTCCCTTGAATCTATTGTACTATTCCCTTATAAAAAATTAGATAATACTCCAAAAAATAATGTCTATATAAAAACCACACAGAACTAGTAAAAAACACTAGAAACCCCATTAAAACCTCATATCAAAGTAAATTAATGATCAATTTTTCTAGATTAATTAAGTGTTATCAACCCTCCATGAAGATACCAACATAAAACTGATAGAATGAAAATTCCCATTAGCCAAGATATTTTCAGCAACTATCCACAATGAACACTGAGTCACTACTCATCTACATATAAAAAATCATCCATTATATATAGAGTTCCCCCAAAAAATACATTTAATGAGTCAATACACTATACCCTAGGACGAACGGTCAATTATAATTTTCCAAAAAATTATAAAACACACACCTACCAAGAATAAATTTCCCACCATTAATATCCAAATGAGTCATGAACCCAATCCACCTTGGACAATCCTACTATCAATCCAATAATAGATTTTCTAACTTTTATTTACTACCATATAACACTATGAGATTTAATTATTCCATAAAAATCATACATATTGACTATATTTATAGAAAACCCACAATTGATATGCAAAACCATAATTTATCAAAACACCCATTTTCCCAAAATAATTTTCAACTGATTTATAATCTCTAAATATTTCTTATTTCTGATAACATTGAACTAAAATTCCATGAAACCCATTCCAATCCTTTTAGTATATTATTTTACAAAACCAATCATTCTAAAATCAAATCATGTTTTACAAAAACATTATAACAACCATAACAATTTTAAATATTCCAATAGAAATAGTTTTAAATGAAAACACCTAAGTTAACCTCATAAAATTCATACATTGATACAATGATTTAATTCAACCCTTTAAAGAAAATCATTTTTTTTAATCTATTTATCCACTAAAAGAAACTCATTTCTTAGTATCATCCCAAATTATTAAACATGAAATACTCTATTATCTTAAATTATACTCCCACCACATTTTTAAATACCACTACTGCACACTTGAAACATTTTAAAAGTCTACTTATTTTATAAAAACTAATCATGAAAAAAAAGATCAATTAATAAAAATTTATTCCAATATCATTTGCGAAACCAAATTAAACTCAAAAACAAGAGAAAAATCTAACATTTTCATGGATCATCCAAACAAGTCAATGACGAGTACAACTTCCTTATAATCTCAATGTACCAAGTATCATTTTACAATATTTGAAACCATGATGACTGCAAAACATTTCATTAAATCCAAATTTTACCATGTTTTTAAATCCATGTTAAACCACTTCCCATTTTATAACTACCATTCCTTATCTATCAAATGGATAAATATTTAAAAGAACCCTTAAAATATCATATAAATTTCATTTACCAAACTAGGATTAAAACCAAATATCTCACCATGAGATTTACTTATGCACTATTAGTTGTTAAGACAACATGAAAAAAAATTCATTAATACCCCCATTTCTCTTAGATTCATTTATCAATCTTAAAACCAAATAATCCATTGTATCCAACTAAAATAAAACACAAAAATTTCCTTAATAAAATAAATTAAATCAATCATTTTAATTTTATAAAGTAAACTACTAATATTAACCCAATTAGGCTCCCTCTAAACCAACTACCAAGCCTAAGATATTAAGTCTGTTATTGAATCTAAAATTGATTAATGCTTTTCACGCTCTATATAATAATATGAACATGAACAATGACAGAATACTAGTGATAAAGATAACATATAGTGAAATAATGACCTGTATCAATGATTTAAAAAAAATCAAAAATGATTTCTAATTCATAAAATCACAAGTATACTTTAATTTTCATATAATAGAATCAATTATACTATTCCTATATTATTATAATAACAAAACCAAAACCAATGTTGTATATCAAATACTACCTTTTTAAAAAATCTGACCACCAAGGGAATAACCATTCCCTTTACCAAGTTTCAAATTCAATTTGTAGAAAAATTTAAAAAAACCATATGTATTACATTAAATGTATATCATTTTACTACATGATGTGTGATACAAAAAATTTATCTTAATCCATTGTGGTTAACAGACATTGCTTTGGAATACCCAAACAAATAAACTCATTATGAGTTAACCAACACCTCACATTCTTGAATTCCTCATGAAACCTAGGTTTCAATATAAGGTTAATGATTAGTAATTTTAATACTTTTCCTTCTGAGATCCAACACATCCTATTTCTATACATATAATACACTAATTGATCATTTTTATATTATTGTAATTTTTCCACAAGATATAATTTTCACATGATTCTCCTAAACATTAAATACCTTAAATTGAATTGTATAGACCATAAACATTTTTTCATTGGACCTTTTATCATGATTGGAGGTTGATGACATCAACCCAAACCACCATGTAAGGTGAGTTCAATTAAATTGTTTATAGTGTTTGTCTTTTTTCATTCTATTAAACCACCTCTATGGGTGTTTTGAGAAGAACTCCTTTAGGTGAGTTGACCAATTGAATTAAATGGGTTAGATAAACCATAAGTGTTTGATTACATAACAATTTTTTGATGATGATAAATGGTTTAATATAATTATTTGTAATGGAATTTGAATTTTTGTAATGAATTGTATCGTGGTGAATGGTGTTGAGGAATGGGTGTTTCCTATGGACTTATTGTCTCTTAATAAATGAAACAGTCTAATTATAGAGCTTGAAATAAGGATGGATACTTTTTTAATGGATTCGTGTTAGGGAAAGTTAACTACAATTGTCCCTTTATATTATTTACCAGTTATATGTCTTTCCATATTGAACTTAATTGATTATGTCATGTATAATCTCATTTACTATTGTTATAATACTCAATGTAAGGTATTAATTAAGGTTTATTGATCCTTGACTGATTTGGAGGTCCTCTTTCCATAATTCCAAGGCTAACGTCGCATAGGGAAAGTGGGATTACCTTATACTAGATTATTATAAAGGGACCCTGCTAAATGTAGTGTTGTAAAAACCCAGACCTTCTTTTCAAGTATGGGTTTTTTTATGGTGTTTTTGAGAAAAAGTGTAGAATCTAGAAATTTAAGGAGTACACGCCGGTTACATAGGAGTACACTTCGCATACTTAGGAGTACACATGGTGTACTTAGGAGTACACACCATGAACCCAATTGTCGAGGGTGACTGTGTACTGGCTGTGTAATGGTCGAGTACATGTCCATGTGGGGTGACCTGCAGACTACCTAAAGTGTGGCTGTGTAATGGTATATACACATCGCGTACTTTTAAATGACACATCATGTTTGTTTCTTTTTATTTGTTATATTGGACCGGGGTCGCGTCTCATTCACAAATATTTCTTCTTATCGGCTTGTCTTCTCCAGGAGCGAATGAAGCCGGTGATTCTTCTTCGAGGCCCCAACCTTCCATCTGTTCTGTGAATCAACTGCCATCGATTGAATTGGAATCTCCACTGTGAGTTCTTCTTTCATCTAGAACATCATTCCATTATTTCTACTCTTTCTTCAAATATCCTTGGTTGAGTGTTTTTGATATTTTGGTAGATCTACCACATTCTTGGTCAATCCAAGGGCTGACTCTAGTGTTTATCGTTCGTACAATGCTAAGATATATAGTTTGTGCCTCTTCATATATTTTATTTGAGTTATATATGAAAAACTTACCAGTACCCTAGTTTATGGTAATGCATGTTTAGGGAATTTAACCATGTTAATGACTATTATGCTTAGATTTCTTGATTTAGGGCTCTGGTTTGAGAATAGGGTTATTTTCCATGTTGTGGATTTTTTGGCCCATGTTTGATTTGATATTGGCTATGGGGTCAAGAATTGCATGTTAGGATGCTTTGTTTTCCATGAATAGTATGATTAGGATAGAGTGTTATTATCTGACATGCCTTTTTATGCTTTGTAGCTATTAGTCAAGTTGTACCTTTGGGTTTACATTGGTTTCTGAGCATTGTTTTTGCATGATTGCTTTACACAGGGTTGTGGGAACCTGGTGTAGTGAGACCATAGTGTGAATTAACATTGAGGGCTTCTCCAGAGTTTTTGTTATATTTTTCACGTTGAGAGACCATATGGTGTATTGATGATGAGTGCTCCCTCAATGTATCTATAGTTATCGTTAGAAGACCACAAGGGGGAATTTATGTTGAGTGATTCCTCAGAGAGTTTGTTGTTATCATTAAAATACAATAGGGGAAATTAATGGTGAGTGCTTTCTCAGAGATTCTTTGTTTTCATGAGACCAAAGGGGTTAGATCGTGTGAGATACCTAGGAGGTTGTTATATCCTTGTGTAAGTTGAACTAGAGGGGTTGGGATGTATGAAATTTCCCTGAGGGTTGCTTGTGAATGTTTGGTTGAATAATTGATGAAGGTAAATAAATGAATTTGAAACTATAGGATTGTTTGCTTTTGAGTACTTCCTTGTTTATTACTTTATTTTTTGCTTATTTACCTTCAATATATATTCACCGAGAGTTAGGCATAGATATTTGGGTGGTTGCATACTAGGATTCGTATCACACCCTTTTTGGGACTTTCTTTGGGAACAAATAGATTATATTGTTGTAGGTATAGAAAATTGAAAGCGCCCTTCTACTCCATGTACTTGATTGCTATGGAGCAGGAGAGAATGGGGCCAAGCTGGGGCTTGCGATGCTACTGGTCGGCCAATTGTCCATGAGAAACCTGAGCCAACTTGATTACATATATCTATTCACTAATTTATTTATTATACTTCACACTACTTAATTTATATCAATGTATTGGATATCATTAGACGTTGTTAGTGGTAGCCTACTGAGAATATCTCACACCCTATTCGGGTCATCGTATGGTACTCAAACAGACCTCATGGTTGTCGGTTTACGATCATGGACAGTTCTTGAGCTATTCATATTTATGGACTAGGACTGGCCATTGGAGCTTGAGAGTATTGATCGAGCATGCACATAGGCTACCTTCTGGAGTACGAGTCTTCATTTATATATTAATTTTCCTTTTTCAAACTATCTGTACTATGTATTACCTATTTTTTTACTACGAATTGAGCCATGTATCAAGTTCATGCAAGGTTATTTATTCATTTGTTATTTGTTGTCAGTTATTATCCATTTCTATTTCCATATTGATTATATAATTTCATTGGGTTTCTATTATTCTTATACTTCTTATTATACTGATCTCGATTGTCTGGTCTCTCCATTGTACCTCAGTTAGACCCTCACTTCTAGTCAAAATCATCTGGTATATGAGGATGTGTGGTTGAGGCTTTGTAATATACTATCTTGATTTGGTCGATTAAATTTTGACTGTTTAGATCTAATAAAGGTCCATGATAAAATTCCTCATATGTGACTGGGTTTCACAAGTTAAAAATCATTCCAACAGAATGACTATAACTATAGTTCCATGTTTCAACAATAAATTACAATGGTGGGAGTACAGTGGATCATAATTTTCTGTTAAAAATTAGAACCAATGGTGGGGAGAGCCATAGGAAGGATGATGAAAGTGACAACCACGTGATCATGTATAATGTTATAAGGTCTCAGTTAATCATTGTCTTTATGTTTCTGTTTTTAATTTGACTGTTGGATAGAGTTTAGTGGTTTATGTACCATGTTTTTAATGTATAGATTGAAGGTGTATTAGGTGTGTGAAATGAAACACACCTGTTTGAGTGATAATTCGCTAACCGAGTATTTCAATTGATTTTTCCCCAAAGGATTATTGATGATGATAAGCTCTAAGGTGGGAAGAATTTATTATCCTATTTTTTCACGAAGTATAATGTTCATTACGAATTTTTGGATTTTGTTTGGTGGAAGGGAAAAATCTTAAACTAAGCCCTAGAATATTAATTCATATTTAAAATAACATAAAATATTATTTTTGGATGATGTTTTATTAAAAAGATATGTGATGAGAGTTTTGATATATTTTGGAAGTGTTGGGATCTGAAAACTCATTTATGGTAGGAGCGGATAGGGGAACACAGTTTGTTGAAACCGTGAAACCCTCTAAGAGAAACTATGAGGGGTGGTGCAGGGGTGTAATGGGTGTCACATGCTTTTTTAATCATGCTCCCCAGGAAACATTGTTTTCTAGATTGTTGGCAAAAAACTATAGATGGGAGCTCATGGGCTATGCATAGTTTGGAAAATGATGCACCTAGCCTACACGCTTAGTGCCACATAGGCAGTGGGTGCTCATAGTTGACGTATGATTTTTCCAATACATATGTCAAAACAAGGAGGCTCTTAAAAATGGGGAAAATGTAAAATTTTACCATTCATCCTCTGAGTTATTTACCAAGTTTTCCTACCTACTAAATTTAGAACATCACCTACACATGCATCCATCTTCCTCCTCTTCCTATGGTGGGTGGTCCCTTATTAGAGTTCAGAATCGAATTCCATTCATCATATTGGTTTTCCCTTAACAATACTATAACTCCTCATTCCTAATTTATCAGTTTCTCTTATCACCCTCAATGTGATATCTATTTTAGATATATTCTCAAATTTTCAGGGCATTTGTCAAATCTTCCAATTTCTCTCATTTTTTGCTTTAATAATAGCCCAAGATTGGATAATTTATGAATCATTAGTATAAGATAGGTGGTCCAGATTCATTTCCATTAATGATTCCTCATTAATAATTTATTTCCATTGTTCCACATGCTAGAATTTCTATTTATTACTCCTAATGAAAAAATAACTTAAATTGAACTGTTTATACCATGACATTTTTTTCCTTGGACCTCTTCGCATGGTTAGAGGTCAACAACCTCATCCCAAGACACCAAGTAAGTTGAGTTATATTAAATTTTTTATAATTTTCTTTGTTTTAAATTATATTAAAACACCTCTATGTGTGTGTTATGTATGCCCCCTTATTTTGAGGTACCATAACAAATTAAATGGGTTGGATAAACCACTATTCTTCAATTAAATACCTATTTCTTTATGTTTATGATAAGGTAAAAAGAATTTTATTATAATAGAATTGAAATTTGTGTATTTAATTGTATCATGATGAATGTTGTTGAGGCATAGGTGTTTCCCATGGCCTTAATATCTATTAATAAATGAAATTTTATAATTGTATAGCTTTAATTGATGATGTATACTGATTTAATGGTTTCATGTTATGGAAAGTTGACTTCACTTATCCCTTTTTATTATTTTTTGGTTATATATCTTTTCTAATTGAAATTAACTGATTACGGCATGTATGATTTTATGGCATGTTGTTATGGGTTTGGTGGATTCCCTCTTTCAATGGGTTCAATCTCAACTGTGATGGCTATTGAAAACATGGAATTATAAGAGGAGGAGGAGTTTCTCGTGACCACAATGGTTTGGTGTTACTTTCCTTCAGTGGTTTCTATGGGTGAGGAAATTCTCTTTAAGAAGTGGAAAAATCCATGATGGATGGGAAAGAGGTGTGTTGATCCTACAACATTACCCCTCGGTGGTTGAAATGGATTCTTATGTGCTTCTCAACACTCTCTCTAGTAGGTACACCACTCCATGTCCTGTTTTATATCTGATCAGATGATGTAAATCCTATATTGTCTTTGAAAAATATTCACACTCTAGGCATGAAGGTAATCAAGTTGAATACATTCTAGCTTCTATGGGTACCCAGGATAAGCCTCTTCTCATATATTCAGACCATGGTTCCTTTCACATAGGGTGCATAGCTTTTGTTCAGGCTGACGCCCTTTGACTCTAGTACTTTGGGCCTTCTTGACTTCATTGTTGTTTTTATTTTCCCATATTTCATTTTTTTATTTTATTCTTTCTTAACAAAATGTACATCTTTGAATGAATTAATTTACTCTGTTCCTTGGGCAATGTTGGGTTCCTCTTTATGTAGTGCCTCGAATAAGGTCACATAAAGAAAGTGTGTTTCCCTTATGCTGGATTATTACAAAGGGATATTGGTTAGGGTTACGTACATGGTGGTTCAAAACCACTTGGTCGATGATGGTGGACATAGAAATTCTTGTCACTAGGGTTGTTGGTCATGACGTTCCATGCCCCCTTGATTTGGATATTGGGCATGACCCTTCTCATTATTGATTGTGATACTTGTAATGGTGACATATATCATTTATGATACTCAAAATGGATTCCTATGTTACTAATGATACTTGGGAATGGCATCCCTTGTTCACATAATGGATTCAATTAAACACCATTTGTGGTATCCTATTGAGTATATCGCACACAATATTTGGGTCACCATTTGGTACCGAAACACACCTCATGGTTATAAGTTCAAGGTCATTGATTTTGCTTGAGATATATTCCTTTATGGACTAAAACTTGACATGGGAGCTTGTGAGTAGTGGTAGAGCATGTACTCAGGATATCATTTAGAGATGGAGTCTTTATTTATTTATTTATTTATTTTCCTTCTCTCGTATATCCCTGTTATGTGTTTCTTATTTTATCTCTACCCCTTGTGCATTGTATCATGTTCAATCATGGTTATTTTTTCATTTATTATTTATTTTTAGTTGTTATCCTCTTATGTTTCCATTTTGATCATCTTCTTTCACTGTTTATTTTTTATACTTATGATGTTTTTTATACTAATACAGAGGGTATCGTATCTCCATTGTACCCACCATAGACCCACACAGCTTGTTGGACGCTCTGGCCTATGGGCAGTCATGCTTTGTTGTCATGTGGTGAATTGTATTGGGGCACCATTCAATGGATTCTGGGATAGATGTTAAAAAACATGGGGAAACAGTGTGATACCATAGAAAAACCATCAACTACATACCAAAAAACAAGTATGTTATAGTATCCATGAATTTAATTCATGCAACCATAATATATATTTATAAAAATAGAGAAAATAATAAATAGAATAAAAAAATTTATTCAAGTATAACCCTTATCAATAATCATCCTTTCATAATCGATGATATGACACATCTCCCACTGGACTCCAACAAACCACCAACTCTACACCATTTCATCCAATAAAGAATCAATCAAAAAACGAAATCATATATAACATAATCAACATAAACACCAAGATGCTCATTGAGGGGGTGAGTAAAAGACCTAGTATGATTTCCCTAGTACTCCAAAGAACCCCATCCATGTAAAAAATCAAATGAACTATAAATGAATGTTACAAACCATTTTAAAAATATTTTAAAATCCAAAAATGTAAAAAAAAACTATTGAAAATCAATATACTTAATTAAGAAACCACACTATAACAATAATAAGGCTTCTAATATGTAAAATCAAACAATAGTAATAAGATAATCTCAATGAATTTATGAATATACCCATATAAAAAACTAAAATATAACAGAACCTAGAGACTATGAGTAATATAATTTAATGGGTATCACTAATTTGTTAGTGGATTGAATACCCTAAAACCCCACCTAGTCTCAATTGATATGGTGCCCACACACAAGTGGAAATTTACCACCACATCATCTTTCCATTATTGAAATGGTCCCCACACCCAGAAGAAGTTTACCAAACTCAAATATATTTCCTCATAAAAACCTATCAAAAATATCAATATAAAAAACACAATTCAATCAAAATCAATGCATAAAAATTATAATATCACCCCCCCTATGTATCTGAGTGCACAATCCAAATAACATACCCCAGGAAACCCAATGCAAACGATATAACATCAACCAAAAATCTCACTCTAGAATACCAAGTTACACTA
Source organism: Viscum album (assembly GCA_963277665.1). Taxonomy (NCBI): domain Eukaryota; kingdom Viridiplantae; phylum Streptophyta; class Magnoliopsida; order Santalales; family Viscaceae; genus Viscum; species Viscum album. The sequence goes on along the minus strand of OY728157.1, from coordinate 1,653,104,214 downwards.
AAAAGGAACCCCAAAACACACCAAATAACCTCAACCATGAAAATCATTGAAAAAAACTAAATAATATCCACCATGAAACCTAATGCACACCAAATAACATTAATTGGGAAACTCAGCGTGAAAATAAAAAAACATATATAGTGAAACCCAATGATTAAAAGGTATTTTCAATATTAATTACTATGAAAACTTGATACCAAAACACAAGCGAAAATATACTCACATCAGGCCACTGTCCCCAAAAATAAACCAGGCCCAACATGCTATTTAATTTAAAATATTATTTGAAAATATTCTTTTTGGAATTCCAAATTTTATAGATTATGCACACAAACCTTGAAATAAATTGGTTTAATTCCCACCAAAACCATTCATTTCATCACCTATTTTTGTTCAAGACCCAAGGAAAATAAAAAATGAATTATTTTAAATGAAAAAAATAATTTATTCAAAACCCAAAATTCAATATCAATGTATTAATTACACAATAGAGTGGTTGAGAATCCACCTACCTAAGTGGTGATTCTAGAGCCAAACTATGCAACAAAATCTTTGATATTCACTCCTTATATCATCATGAAACCCCAAACTACAAAATAAACAATAAAATAACGGGTTTCTACCGGGCTAAGTGAAACCCACATGTCAAAAACCTAGATCTGAAGAGAAACAAAAGAGTGGTGGAACAAGGGCCAACACACATTTCACCCAATAACCAAATATCCACAGTTTTAAGGGAGAAGATATCTAATGGAATATATCAAACAAAACCACCCCAAAATTAAAAAAAATAAAGATATCACATGTAGAGGTCATAATGGGGAAGAAATGAGATGTTTCAAATTTTAAATCAAGATTTCAAGGCACTTTTTAATGGATTCATAGACAAACTGCAGGGTCTTGGTGACCGTACATTGATCGTGCAACACCAATTATCCAAATTCCACATTTTCATAGTCTGACTTACATGGTCCTAAGTAACATTGGATCTAATGTGAAAACATTTTTTCCTCCATACTATGGAATATGGTCCGACCCAAATGGTTCAGATCAATCATGAATCGACTGTGCATCTTCTTAGGGCACAAAATCTCTACCTCAATCTCCTCTGACCTCTTCCAAAAACTCCCTAACCTTCCCAGATACCTCCAAATCTTCCAAAAATAACCTAAATCATCTCCCCATGACAAAATAAACTTTCTCATCACAATTTTTTCCTTTATTACAAACCCAATCAATATAGATTGCTCAATTAAGTAAAAAAATAAGATACAAATATTTTGATTTAGAAAAGTATTGAAGACTATTCCATCATGAAATACGAGTTGATACACCTCCCTGACTTTGTATAAGAGATTATTTCATAATTTCCCTCATATTCAATACTATCTCACCATGATTGTAGAATAATCAAGGTGATGTGTTGGAAAATGCAGTTAGTACCCCATAAAATCAACTTCAAGAAGAGATAGTGATTCTCATTTTAAAATTCTAGGTGTTTTATCCATTCAGAAATAAAAAAAATATAGGATATCAATGAATTTTATTCCCCCGTAAGTCAAATTCATTCCTCATCTATAATGACCAACACCACAGTTGGTTGGATCTCTCCTATAGTAAAGTATCTCGAGATTGGGGATCTTCTATATGATCCATCCTCGAAAGAATAAATAATTTGATGGATATAAAGTTTAATCCATTCTGATTGGCCTAATTTTTAGAAATATCTTTATAAATGAATCATTGATGGGGTCCTACTTATGTGAATTTAAGAAGATACCCCCACTTATATGAAGTAATTCTATGTTAGTGCTTGTGTACCTCATCAGTTAGGGTCCAAGATATTTCATAAGATAAGGATATTTGTATGTTCCTAGTTATCAATAATGCATGATTATATGGAGATCACTAAGAAGTGTATAAAATGTTGAATTCCAACAAACTAAATTCATGAACCATTAGAGATATTATACATTGTTAAATAATCTTGTCCATTTTCGATTTTAGTGATAAATATTATGTTCCTTTTTTCATGAAACACTCCCAATTGTACCCCACCTAGGCTAAAATTGATGACATTGGGGATTCTCTAAATACAAACTCTAATAGGTCATGGGTTCGAAACTAGAACTGATGGAATTGATAACACAGAGATGGGATACATTCACATCAATTCATAATAAATAATAAAAAATCCTCTAATTAAATCCATAATAATAAATAAATTGATCTCAATACCTGAAATTATGTACAATTAAAGAAAACTATGGAAATATACCATTGTAACACCTTTAATAGTGACAACAAACACTAGTAACTAATGAAAAACCACAACAAGCTGGTAATTCCCAATCCCAATCACCAACTCTATCATATAGACCTGAAAATATATATATATATATATATGGTTTAGAATAAAATAATGCTCAGTAGGATCCTACCCAAAACCTGTTATGAAAATATAGAAGAAGCATACTGAAGTCAAAGTGATTTAACAGAGAAATCATCTATTTTCAGAAATCAAGTAAAATATATTCTCACCCTCATCGAAGCTCAATCACCAAGTAATACAAAAAATTAGGTACTATAATGTCAAAATCATATAAACAAGAAAGGAACTATGCTACCACTTTCCCGCCAAAACCAGTATCCCAGAACCCTAATGATTAAGACCTAGTACTCCCATCCTCACTATAAGTCGTATCAAACATCCATACACTCTCATTATAACCACATCCATGTAATCACAACCACATCACCATCATATCCCCGTAATCGCATAGTAAAACCGAGATCTATTAAAAACCATGTAATTATGCACTATCCCTTGATAAATTATATCCCCTGTGTAAAAACACATGTAATAACTATAATCCATTATAGTCTATATATAATTATATGCCAAAATCATAAGCTTACATATCCATCGTATACATTTATATCATAACTGAGAGCCATTATAGCCCATATGAGCACATAAATTATAAATGTAAGCCACCATATTTTGGATTTATCTATATTGACTCTACATATGAAATATAGAGTGTGTAGGGGGACTAGTTGGCCATTCATTGCCTCTACAACCTAGATATTGGGAAATAGCCAGCACCTAAGGCTAAATATGGGCATCAGTTTCCCATACTAACTTATGAGGTAGAGCATAAGAAATAACAAAACATAATGAATATATAGCACACAACCATTATTTAAGAAACTAACATAGCTTATGCATGACCTATAGATAATGTCCCACATGAAAACGAAGTTTTTGTTACAATGGATTTGGAAGGTAATATATTTATAAGTACATAAGCATCAAATTTCAACATTACCAATAATCATCTTTTAAAAATCAATTAATATTCATTCATTGAATCTAGATTAATCTTATAAACCAAGGTGCTTATATTCATAATTATAATTATAGGTCATAACCATGATCTTTTAATTATTTAATCAATCCAATACTTTCATTTATTTAACTATCACTATTTCATTATAACCATCAACAATAAAATTAAAAGTTTAATCATATCACATTTTCAATTACACCTTAGTTTTTAGGAATCATTCCACTTTAATTAATTAATTAATCATTTATTCCCATGATTCCTTTCAAGAAGAAACATTTATTCCTGCATTAAGGAAGAATTCACCTGATATAGAATATATTATCAATAGAAATTATGAAAGAAGAAAACAAACAAGTCTCTCATCCTAATCCATCTAACATATCATCATTCAAAAACCATTACCACATCATCCACATCATCTCACCATCAACCTCACCAATCCCCCACAACAAAAACTACCCTCCCAATATCATCAACCATACCAGGTTTTATATTAAATCATGATAGGGAAATTAATATTATAAATATATAAAAAATTTTAGTAATCATAATAAGAATAGTATATATTAAAATAACTTATTTAATATTATAAATATTCTCAAAATAATTATGTGAAATGTGGAACTCATCTATATCAAGGAATGATAAGTAGAAATTAATAATTCTAATAAATTCCTATATTATTAATTCTCATGGCTTTCTATCTTTAAATAGTTTAATTAATTTCAAGTATGTAAAATCAATAAGGAATGCATGATAATCAAAAAATTACACCATTACACAATCTAAAATAAATATCCTGAGGAATCCAAAGAGAATAATAGTGTAATCACTTATAAATCAATTTATAAAAAATATTCTAAATATAAACTCATAGTAATAAAAACCCACTCAAATTAAAAAATATATATGATAACTAAAAACAAGAAAATATTATTATCATATGCATAATGATAATTCCATCCCTACCAATCCTTTAAACTCTAGATTATTTTTTATTAAATCAAATCCCAATTATTTTCCCATTATAAAGTCTTAACATGGTAATCCCACATTTACACATAAATAAATAAGTTAATTATTGAATGTATTACCTTGACACTCTACTACTCATGAATAGAAGAAGAGATATAGGGAGGGATGTTTTATTGGGGTGGTAATTCATGTGGGGTTAATAAACTTAATCTAATGGATATTTGATCAAAATACACTCACAATAACCATCTTTTCTCATTCAGGGTCTGAGAAATCATTAAATTCAAATAGATGTGAAGAAAGGCTAACTTTTAAGAAAAACAATTCTCAAAACATTCTATGATTCAATTAGGTATTTCCCTCTTTTAAAACTAATAAATTCTCTGTCAATTTTGATATAGATGATAAATTCCATGGTTCAATTATTATCTCCACTTCATGACACTCGAAATTCCAATAAATCATGGCTTAAATCAAAGGAAAATTACTTCATAATTTTTTTACATATTTCTATGTCTTAAAAATAATAATGGGCCTATAAATCATAAAATATAGTCAATTACAAAAATATTTATTCCCTAAAATTATTAATTTTGGAAATTGAATTTTTATATTCACGAGTTAAAGGAGTTAAGGCACCAAAAGTTTTGTTTTCAGAAAGCTAAGAAACTTCTCATGAAGTCTTATAAAATTGTAAAATTTATATGATGCATTATGTTACATAAGATTAATTTCTATATACTTTAAGTAACAAAAGAAACTAGTTCTATATTAAGAATGGGTTATCTTGAAACTAAGGAATCAAATAATAATATTCATAAGAAGCTGGTTCCCAAATCAGAATAAATTATCTCAAAGTTACTGATATTTTATTACGAAAAGATTTAATAATATATGGTGTTATGATATTTTAAATCTTATCACGTCAATGTTACAAAATATAGGTGTTTGGAAGATAATCCATTAGGAAAATATGGATATTTAATGATTAGATAACTGTAAGATTTTATATGGAAGTTAAGATGGTATGATAGTTTTTTGTTGATGCATAAGGTTTTTCTACTTTTTCAAAAATTAATGCATAAAATTTTAATCAATACATTTTTTTAAAAAATTTTAAAAAACCAATGTGTTTGTTATTCAAAAAATAATGTTTTGGTGTTTTTCAAAAACCAATTATAAAATTATTAATCAGTATGTTAGGTTTTTAACTTTGTTAAAAGGACTATTACATGTGTTTTATCAAAATGTTAGTTTTTTGACTTCTCAAAAAACTACATGTATCATTTTTTATTAATACATGTGATTTTTATTTCATATGTAAGATATTAAATACATATATTTTTTTTATGATTATAAATTAATAATAAAACTTCATACACCATGTTTTATAAAAAAACATTTCCACCTTGACCAACCCTATAATGCCACAATAAAACCTACCTGGTAATTGACAAATGATGTTTTAATAAAATCATAGCCCTTAGATAAGATATTTCTCAAATGACTCTCATCCTCATGAATCAAATATAACCCTTGGAGCAGAAATATAAGTGGGAAAATAGAAATCAAACACCTTATGAGATACCTCTAAAATAGGGATCGTGTTATAATAAGAATACTTCCTACACATCAAAAGAGAAATTTTTAGAATCACGCATCATAATCAATCATGTGATATATAAAATTGATGTTAGGAATAACTATATTGAGAAAAGAATTCATTAAACATATTATGATTTTTAACATTAATCTGTGAATCAAGTTCCTTTGTACACTCTTATAATCCCCCATGTCACCATAGGACACGAACTACTGTAATATAATTTCTGAAAAACACCTTCTTCTGACGGTCCTGGTATCAATAAGTTATTCCTTCAATATTAAATCATAATCAACCTATACCTCACCCCAATATATATGTGAGATTCATCATGAATATACTAATGAATAAGGGACATGTGGAATACATCATGACTCAGATCCATCTACGGAGGAAGTTCCTATTGACATTCAACTTCATTGATGTGCTCTAATACCTTAAACATCCCAAAAAATCATAAAGAAACCATACTTCTTTACATGAAAATATATTTCCCATACTGAGGAAATTCCTTAATGAATAATTGATCTATGATATCTATCACTAGTTTCCTCCTCATTTGATCAAAATAGAAAATTTCATGATCTGGATTTTCCTTCATTAGCTTGTGAATCACCCGCACCTTCTCTGTTATACTGTATAAAAATTTAAATTCAAGAATCATTATGTTGAAATACTTAGTCCAACGAACCATATATCATTAGGTCCATTCATTCAATTCTTCTAATGGATATATACCAATGATGTAGTGATATATATTATCATAAAAACTCAACCAATGGTAGACAATTCACCCAAGAAACCCCAAAATACATAACCTATAAACCTAACATATCTTCCATGGTCTCTATAGTTTTCTATTTCTAACCATTTTATTATGGATTTGGAGATATTATAAGGAATAACTAAGAGACAAAAGCACACAAGATACCCATTCATTGTAATGAGGTAAAATATAGATATTGATCAAAGATGATCATCCTTGGAACCCCATGGAGTCACACAATCTCTTCCAAGTACTACCTCTATAAGAGATCCACCATGATCTATGGATTAATTTATAAGAAGTTAGTTGACTTCATTAAACAATATAAAATCACCTAGATAACATCATATTTACAGTGATATTGGGGAAAACGTATAAAAAATCCATGTAGATACCCTCCCACTTCCATTAAGAAACATCTAGTAGCTTAACTAACCCACCAAGAACTTGTAGTTTGACCTTGACCTTCTATAAAGAATAAAATTATTATAGGAACTCTGTGACTAATCTATTCATCCCTAACCACCAACATTGAATCCTTGGATAATGATTCATCTTAAACACATCTAGAAGTACTACTAAGGGTGACTTTTGGAACTCACAAAGATCCACCACCTACATAAAAAATAGAAGGAAGTGCCTCCCCTAGAACAACACCCAATGTTAATCATCCTTATACAATCCCTAAGGGGGCATAAAAAACCAACATGTTCCCGCCAAGCATTAAACATTGAATATACCAAATATGAATCTTACACCTAAAACACTAATGAAAACTAAATGTTCATCTAGTAGTGTCACACCCTACCCTTAATATTCTAGGTATCATGGTGTATCAGTAATATCTCTTACATCACTCCCCATACATCTCCATACAAACAAACAATATCTTCATGTGACTTCCTACTCAGTGTGTTAGTGAAAAAAATATCATTTCATTAATGTATAAAAATATTGAATTCCTAATATTGTAAAAATTCTGTCCATAATCACTTTCAAAAGTTCAAATCTCACTAGGGAAAGATATATATCAAACTATTATGATCTATGAAGACCATAAAGAACTCATTGTTGAGAAAGTGTATCCACAACATCAAGGAAAACACGACTTTAGAAGGCTTTATATCATGGGTAGCATAGTTACATTCTAGGGTCATAATTGTCATGACCGATATGAGATGACCTCTCTCAACTACATCAGAATAGAACCAAATTACATGCATAATGAAACATAGAAAACCTCAATTATAACACCTTCCTATAGAAAACAAAGAACAAGGGAACTGACCAGTTTCCCATTAGAATACTCAAAAGAAATCTAACAATGGTTAGTGAACACTAAATTCGGGTTCTTCTAGTTCAAAACTATTAGAGGTCTCACAATATAAGATAATTCAAGAACAAAACTATCATAATATCTTATGATACAAATTAATCTCATAACTTATTCAATATTCATGTAAATTTCCTAAGAAAAAACCACCTCATGTTTTAAAGGATCCATTTATACTTCTTAGTGTGAAATAAAATATCTGAATAAATTCACCTTGTAGGCCCAAAAGATGCACTTAGACTTCTATCTAAATAGTTAATGATTCCAAATAACCTTTATCATGACTCATAGATGCTCTACATACCCATCCTTGAGCATTTAATTCTCGAAGATGTCATTAATGAACACCACCACAAACTAATAGAGAATATCAAGACATAAATGTTCATTAGAACCATGAACATGGATGGTGTATTCATGATGTAGAATGTATTACCATGAATTTTTAGTTCCCATATTGATTCCTAAAATATGTTTTCAAACTATCTTCATCATTCACCTGTATATGATGATACCCTGAACATAGATCAATATTTAAGAACAATATTTCACCCTTTAGGGGGTAAAATGGATAATCAATCCATGAGGGAGGATAATGTCACCTTTCTATCACCGAATTCAAGTAATTCCATGATGTGAACTACTAGTTCCAAGCCTGAGAACAACATGACCTCATGTGCACCTCTCTATATACAGGACGTTTCTGACTAATAGTAAGGGTATAACCCCATTATTGGGGATACTATATCTGGTACCACTACAAGATCCATGCTCAACTACATAGTTACCTATCATGTGACCCATACACTTTCTTGGATCCCTATACATGAATTAAGCATAGGTATCGAGATGGACATACAGAGTGTGAAATATAAAACCCATTAGGACACCACCAATGCATCCTTAATAAGTGTTCAAAGGTATAGAAAATGTATTCAATGATAATAATAAAAGTACAAGTAAGAAAAAAAATCATATATCAAGAACCTGCAGCTAACCAAGCCACCATGATCCCCATCCATACCTTCTTAGGCTCTATGTTGAATGGATAATCATTGGATCTCACAAGTGATCATGAACATTCCATACTATAGGTAGTCATTTCTCTTGGTAGTCCCAAGGCATTGAGTTATATTAGGCCTCTAGGACATTATATCTTGGATCTACCATGGGTCAGGCCTCAAGTACATTACACCCTGGCTTTATCACAATTTAGGCATCCTGACTTTCATACCTTGGTTTCATCATAGGTCAGGCCTCCAAACCATCATACAACTTATATTCCTCAGGTTAGGCCTCATGGATTCCATGAACCAAATGAAACTACCTTAGGTTAGGCCTCTATGTATTCATGCCCCTCCCCTATGCATAGGTTTATTTTTGGAAGTTGCACACACTCCCCCTTTAAGGGAAAATAATATCACGATTGTCCACCTATTCTAAGTACCAATAACAAACCTCTAAGACATGGGAACACACATAACTGGGGTAGAGTATACAAGTAAAAACTTCCCATGACGTTATAATAAAATAATAGAAACATACAAAATATGTTATCAACATAAATCATGGTCAAACAAGTTATAAGAATACACATAGAATCAAGCATTTTAATGAGTCTCATGGGATACACACACCCACGTGATATCTATATCAATAACTATAAAACAAACTTTTCCAACCTAAGAAAATACCAAGGAAAAAACTATATAAAAGATTCCCAAATGGTAAAAAACTTACTACCTCATGGTTTTTTGATGAAGAACTCTAATGTTCATCAAAGGATCAAAGCAGGAACAATGTGGAACACCCATAGAAAATATTCTTGCATATTAAGGATACATAACTCAGGTTTTAGTTCATTGAATAATGTGTTTTATAAGAAAGATTCAAGAATATTATAGGTCAATAAGATTATTATAAAATTCCAGACGACACATATTCTATCAAAGAAACTAGTTTTGAGACATATCAAAGGATTGGAAATAAATTCACTAGATTCATTATCGATTTAAGAATAGATCATCAGTTACACATTAATTCTAAAATATAACCTCAGTAAAAGCTAATAAAATTTTAACAATAAATAATCAAAAAATAGAGAATATTTCCAAGATGATATTCAATAAAAAGACGATCTCTAGACGATTTATCTAAAGAAACTTTCCCAAAAACATACATCATTAATGATGAATCAATATCTAGTCAAAGGGATTTCATTGACATGTTGAATCCACCACCAATATACCAATGGATCGTCAATGTATTAAAAATATATCATCAATCCACCAGCAAGAAGAGTTCTAAGAAGATGATTCATAAACATATACCTGCAAAAAATCTTTAATTGATGGTAGATCTCAATCTAATAAAGAGGTATTTCCAACTTTATATATCTATTATTGATCTATGATGAAAGGAAATAATCATCATTTGATATTTATTGTAAACACATATATGATATAGGTCTATTCTTATCTCTCATGGAAGAAGATAGATTTTGTATAGATCTAATGAGAACTTACCATTCTAGCATCACGTGATTGTTCCAACATAGAATTACCTAGGGGATATGAATGGGGAAGCTCTAAACACAAGAGGGGAGGTCTAAAATTTGAAATAGGTTCCTTGTCATTAGAATTGGGTGATAAAGTGGGTCAAAACATAGTGTAATAGAAATATCATAGGGTGAACTTAATGCACCACCAGACTAGGTGTACTAATGAGTTGGTGGCATAATCGGATTGTAGGTGACTGACCACTGGCAGGTCGGCGTTTTTAGAAAAACCACTTAGGATCTTCCAACACCATTATCCAGATGGTGTTACACTGTCAATTGGTTAGTAGGGTCTAAAGAAACATGCAAACCTACAACAACTCGACGAAAAAGCCGATGGAAGTTTACAACCACTATAAATCCATGAATCTATGTAGCTATTACACCTTTAATTCCCAGACTTTTTTTCACTAAAAACTAGCCTCATAAAAATCAAAAACCAATAATAATATAAAGATAATAAGGAATTTTATAAACTCAAAAAATCTCAAACATTAAAACATGTTACAATTCTCCCCTACTAATAACTTCTCATCCTCAAGAAGTACCTTCCAAGGTTTTGTCCCAACAACTCCAACGATTGATATTTATCATTATCCTCCTTCTTACAAATATTATTTTAGGTACTTTACCCTTATGTATATATTGATCTTATATAATGCTTGGGTTGAGTTTCGAGATGTTCAAAGACATATTTTCATGTTTTGGAGGTGTTTTTGAAGGTGTATATATAGTAGAAATCATGAGTCACATCCTTGAAACCATGAAACATGTTTTGGGGATCACTGGGTAGGTGTACGGTTAGTTCATGGTTTTCAAAAACCATGAATGTGTCCAAAGGAAACCATGAAAATGAAAAAATGGAAAATCATGTTTTGTGTGTGGTTTTTGTATCGGTGCAAGCCAATCATGTGGGGTGCAGGATTAAGATAGAAGTACCACATGGTTGGAACATGTATGGAAAACCCATGTGGTCCAAACTATGGGCCAATTGTATTTTCTTATATCACTTGCACGGTTGGAGCATGGTTTGAAAAACTGTGCAACATAACTATTCGATGTGTAGTTAATGACCCAAAAATTGTGGTATAATATGAATTAAGGTTCATATCCCCCATTAATACCCTAATATCCTAGGTTCTTGAATTTATTTTTATCCTAAGGTTCTTTTGGAAATTCCTTTCGATCCAGAGACATCATTTATTGAAAAAATCACTTTAGAGATGTGGATTGATCAGTCAGTCATTGTCCATTCCCATTCTTCTGAGATATATTTGTCTCCTCTCTCCTAGAAACATTTATCAAGTATTTTTTGGATAGATACAAGATCTATGATAGTATTCATGATTATATATGATTGAATCTATTAAAGGGAATAAGTTTCATGGTTGGATCTAAAAGATCTTATTAATGTTCTTTGTTTTCACTATCCTTTGAGAGGTTGGTGGATTAGCTCTCATCTCCAACATTTTAGAACATGATGGATTAGTTTTAATTTAATGATTTTCTTAAAATTGATGTGATATTTATGTATGATTCCTCATGGAAATAACATTTGGTTATGGATTTTTAAATTTTGAGAAATTGAAAGGATTTTGGAAAAACATTTTATTTATAATTATAAAATGATGGATTTAAAATTATGATATGGTTTTGATTCACACAAGTAGTTTGATGAAATTATATTGGGAAATATTTATTTTTATATGAGAGTATTTGGAATGGATTTTGGTATACAAGGTTTTTGTGAGTTCATTACATTCAATGTGACCCTATAGAAGGGGCATGTACCATTGTGGTACCAAGACAATACCCAAAACATGGGGAATGTCTGATTCACCTGATTAGTGTATACATTTTCACATACTTTATTGAAAATAAGGACAGGATTTTGGAAATTACATAATTCTTAGTGGAATAATACCATTATTTTGGTGATCTTGTTCATTTTCAAGAGATTTAAATCCAAATTCACAAAATGGGGGAGAACTGAGAAAATTTTAAAACCTACACGGCGTGTGTGTATACACACGCCGTGTACATTGAAACTCAGACATGGATTGACTAGGAAAAGTACATTCCCATGTAAACTAAATATGGTACACACCGTTTTCACCCTATACACACCATCTATACCATTATAGAAGAATTTGGAGGATGAGAAGAAGTCTACACGACCATGTGGCCGGCTGATGGGGACACGCCGTGTTCAACCTATACATGTCGTGTATATATTTCTAGAAGTGGTTTGTGGTCTAAAAATGAGACTACACACCATGTATGGTGGTGATCCATTCCATGTATATATACCTACCAGGAGGCGTCGTGTTCCAATTCAAAGATGATGTGTTAGGCCGCTTACCAATGGAGAAAACAAGGACAAAAGCGCATTGACAAAAGTACACACCGTGTACTTTTTCCACAAGACATGTAGTTCTATTTTCTATAAATAGAGGCCTTGGAATCCATTTCAATGATGATAGAAGGGGTGGAGAGAAAGGGTTGATGGCTTGAAGGAAATAATCTATACTTCCATTCAACCAACATCCTTCTACTTCGCCATTATACCATTCTACCCAAGAGTCACTCCCTCCTCGAAGTTTCAAGCAATGATCAAATCAGGTATCGAGGGTTTTCTACTTATCTTTAACTCTATGTGTAACTAAATACATAGTGTGTAGGGGTTGTGGGAGATGTAAGAAATCTAATTTAGATTAGTTTCTATGAATGTGTTTCTTCTAATAACTTCTTTTTGTTCTTCTTAAATCACTTCAACTTATCACTGAAAATTATGAACCAGACTAAGGGAAGAATTTTTAGCGATTCAAAAGAAGAATAACAATGAATAATTTCATGATAATTAGAAATATTAATTGAATCAAAAATGGACTAATCCAAATAAAGAACTGTGAATAACTAACTACCAGACCAAGGAGTTAGTTTCTTCAGCTTTAAAAATAAGTTTACCGAACCAAGGAAATTTTGTTACAAATTGAAATCTAGAACGTTGGGTTATTATGAACAACACAACCTCATAAGAAATTTGATTTAATAATAAACTTCTCATAAATCCATAACCCCAACACATTTATCTCATTATTTTCATTAAAACAAATTTTCTCGTATTTACCTTTATTCATTAAATAATTTATTGAAGAAACATAAAACCAATTATTCTTTGCTTCCAAACATCAAAAATCAACATTAAATACAGAAAAAATCATTAAAAAACAAACTAAGTTAATCAAGACCAAAATCACTTCTTTTTTCCTGTGGATCGACCCCATAATGGTATTATACTCATTAAGGAAAAACATTTGGGACACCGATAACATACCTTCGGTGAAACGATGATACCAAATTTTGGAACCACTACCGTGGAGAAATAAAAGTTCACTTTTTTCTTGTTTTAATTATGTTTGTATAAAATTTTAGTGAAAATAAAAATCCCAAATTTCCAAAAATCTCTTTTTTTATCTCATTTTTGTTTATCTTTATTTTTCATCATTTACTCTTAGAGTGTTTTTTATTGTGAATATCATTAGGTGTATGAGTGGCTACCTCACACGTTCCAAGAATGCTGAGTTTTCGGGGTTTTCCCCAATTGACCCAGAGATCGAATGGACATTATAGAGGCACCAACGATCACTCATGACCGAGCACAATCACAACAATCCCATGGTGCAGAACAAGGAAGGAAATCCAATTATTGTCCAAGGAGCTGGACAGCCGTTAGGACCAGATGACAAATGGAACCAGCAAGATTTACTTGCTCTAGGGTATGGACCATAGAAGCTCCAACAATTCCAACCAGATCCGATTTCATTTTTACATCCAGGTCAGGGGATGTACTTCACCCCCAGGAACAACAATATATATTGGCTCCACTCCCTCAATAGCCACCTACACGTCATAATCTCATGGAATATGGCCTTCCATCTATCCATGAAGTTGAAACAGGCATCATCCATCAATCGGTGAAGGAACAACACTTCGATATCAAGCTTGTTATTATGTAGCCGATCCAAAACATTGTTCATTTTGGTGGCCTTCCAAGCGAGGACCCCAATGCCCATCTCTCCAATTTTCTTGAGGTCTGTGACACGTTCCGCTACCATAGAGTGTTCATAGATGCCATTTGTATTCACCTCTTACCCTTCTCTCTAAGTGATAAGGAGAAAGACTGGATCAATGGATTGCCACAACGCTCGGAGGAGCTCGCCCAGGCATCCCTGTGTAAATACATCCCACCCTCGAAGACGGTGACTCTGCGAAATGAAATACACAAAATCAAGTAGCTTGACTCGGAGTCATTTATGAATCATGGGAACACTTCAAGGAGATGTTTTGAAAATGCCCGCACCATGGACTCCAACATTGAATGCAGGTACAAACCTTCAATGGAGGACTAAAAATGAATACAAAGCCCATGTTGGATGATGCTGCTAGAGGTACAGTAATGAGGAAATCCCCTGAAGAGCTTCTCTAACTACTGGAAGACATTTATTCTAACATCTTCCATTGGAATTATTAGTGGGGCACCCAGAAATAAGGTATGCATTACATTGATTCTACTACTATGCTTGCTACCCAGTTGGATGTTGGGTCCAAAATGGTCGACATGCTCAATCTGAAGAACAAGTCCCATGTACATGTGGAAAACTATATGGCATGTAGCAAATATGGTGATAACTACATAATGGGAGAATGAACGGGTTCTGTAAGCAGCCCATTAACAAGAGAGGTGATTTATTTTGCCCAAAAATATGGGCCAAACCAGTACTAGCAGTATCAGAACCCGACATGGCATGATTAACAGAACACAGGCTAGGGCTAACAACAGTAGAATCTTCCACCCCAATGACTGCATGGCTACAACCAGCCTCCTTGTCAGAACTAGTACCCAAAGTAGCAACATCCCCAACAAGGCTCTTATCAGCAGCAAGGGTATAAAAACCCTCACCCACAGCAGCCGCAGTAGCCAGTACCTCCACTATCTCAATAACCACATCATCAAGAGAACACCACAATGTTATAAGATCTCATGACCAAATTTATATCAACTACTGAGACCAATTTCCAAAATCAAGAGGCTTTACTTTGAGACCTGGAGAACCAGATTGGCCAGCTAGCAGACTAACTCTCGGGAAGGCAACCCGGTACACTACTGGGTTACACTGAGAAGAACTCGAGGGAGGAGGCACATGTTGTCACGCTATGGAGTGGAAAGGAGATACCACAACAGAACCAACCAGCATAGCCAAGTGCATCAACACCCCCTATTGATGAAGTAGGTACAGATACAGACCTCTCCTCATACAAAGTCCCATGGAAGGAGGCTTCACAGAATAAAGGGAATGAGGTTGTCAAACCCTTTGATCCTACATTACCTATCCTAGAGAGATTGATGAAGAGGAAGATAGACCACCAGTTCATAAAATTCATGGATGTATTAATGAAGTTGCACATAAATATTACATTTGCAGAGGAACGAATGCAGATTCCCACTTATGCAAAATTGATGAAGGAAATTCTCTCCATCAAAAGAAAGATGGAGGATCTGGGCACCATTTCCCTAACCAAGGAGTGTTATTCAATTATCCAGCATTCGATTCCTCCAAAAATACAAGATCCAAGTAGCTTTACTATTCTATAAATTATTAGACCATGTGAGTTTGGGAAGGACCTTTGTGACATAGGGGCTAGTGTGAACCTCAATCCCCTTAGAGTTTTAAAGAAGATAAGGCTCATAGATTTTAAGCCTACATGAGTATACCTTAATCTTTCTGACCAATCCATCAAATATACAAAGGGGATACTGGAGGACGTGCTGGTCAAGGGGGGTAGGCAGATCCTTGTTGCAAATTTCATTGTCCTTGACATAGAGGATGACCATGATTTACCTCTCATTTTTGGAATGCCTTTCTGGGAAACTAAGAAGGTGTTGATTGATGTGAACCAAGGGGAGCTAATTTTCTAGGTAGGAGATGAGAGATTCTCCTACAATGTCCTTAAAGCCATCAAGTATGCGTCATTTTCAGATCAAGAGGGATGTTATATAGTAACCACCATGGATGATCGCTTGAGTGAGAAAGGGTATTATATGGTGTGTTATTTTACCACATATAACTTTATCATTCCATACATTCTAGTTGAGGAAGCGCTAGAGGACTAATAATACCTAGAACGCCAGGGAGGCCACTATTGGCAACGTGTAGTTGTTCCTAATAGTCTGGAATGGGAAAAGGTGCCACCACTTGTACCTTCGATTTTAAAGGAACCTGAACTAGAACTGAAGAATCCTCTATCTTCTCTAAATTATGGGTATTTGGGAGACCATTAAACATTGCATGTCATACTTAGTGCAGAACTATCACAAGAGCAGGAAGATTCACTTCTGTAGGTTTTGAAAAAACAGAAGCATGCTATGGGGTGGACAGTTGCAGATTTTAAGGGAATCAACCCTACTATTTTCACCCACAAGGATCTTCTTGAAGACAGTGCAAAGAAATCATGGCAACCACATCTACGACTAAATCCCCCCATAAAGGAAGTTGTTAAAAAAGAAGTGATTAAGTTGTAGGATGCATGCATCATTTATCCCATATCAGATAGTGTATGGGTGAGTCCCCTACAAGTGGTACCCAAAAAGGGGGGTATCAGTGTGATTTCAGATGATAAGAAAGAACTCATCCCCACATGCACTACCATGGGATGGGGAGTCTATGTGGACTACCAGAAGCTGAATGAATCCACGAGGAAAAACTGGTCCAAGAAGTTTTACAATACATTGTGGGCATATCTGACTGCTTTCAAAACACCACTGGGAATGTCCCCATTTCCCATCATCTTTGGAAATTCATGCCATCTGCCAATACAATTGTATCATAAAGCGTATTGGGTCATCAAGGCCATGAATTTTGATTTGAAGGCAGCTGAAGAGAAGCGAAAGTTCCAACTATCAGAACTTGATGAAATCAGATTATAGGCATATGAAAATTCCAAGATATACAAGGATAAGATGAGATCAATTCACCGCATGATGATTTCATGAAAATATTTCCATCCCAGTGATCAGGTACTCCTCTTTAACTCATGTATTTGATTATTCCCTGGGAAGTTGAAGTCACGATGGTCAGGACCATTCCAATTAATACGCATATTCCATCATGGAATGGAGGAAATTTATGGAGAGGATGGTCACCCATTCGAGGTGAACAGACATCGGTTGAAATCTTACCATCACATGGACGACATCATGGGAAATATTTCCAACATACAGCTCAGGTAAGTAGAGGTAAGTAGGTCAAGACAACAACCTAAAATAAAGACACTTTCTGGGAGGCAACCCAGCGAATACACGCTGTATACCACCTGTATACATGGAGTATACTTTTTCCTTTTCATTTATCTTAAAAATATTATAAATATATATTTTAACAAAGTAATAAATTAATATGATGTCAGTGTCGATGGTAAGGTCACTAAAGTTTACTGAGCTTTCACTGGTTCGAATCTCTCCTGACTTACCTTCGGCGCAGGGTTCCTCCTTTTTATCCACATGTTTTCTTACACGAAGTGTGTGGTAGTTTTCATATATATATATATATATATATATATATATATTCCTATAAGAAAACCCATGGTAGGGATGGATCAGTTCATCCAGATAGTATCCCGGCTTCAAAGGACCTGGGTTCGAATCCTAACAACAACCCCATTTCCATTATTTGTATTTTTTATAAAACCACACGGTGTGTGTTTCGATATACGTTGTGTGTACCATGTATTCCTTATAAAACTAAAAATATTTTTCAAATAAAGTAATTTATGTGGATGAAGTTGGAAGATTTCCAGAGTCTCGACACTGGATCCAAAAGACCCGGGTTCGAACTCGGCTAATCTACCTACTTCATCCCTTTTTTCCTAATTAAAAACCACACGATGTGCATTTAAATTCTTCTCATGTAGTGTAGCCCTGTTTACTTTTGCTACATTTAAATATTTAATAGGATCAATAGTAAAACCTTTGCTCCAGTGGTCGAGGGCTTCAATTTGGAATGGTCGATCACCAGTTCAAACCTCACCCAAAGCACCGGACTAAAGGTTGTACTTCCCTTTTTTCAATTTTAGAACACACGAAGCGTATTTCGTGATACATTACATGTAGAGTTTTATTTTTAACAAATTATATATAAATATAAATAAATATATATATATATATATATATTAAATATAAAATATTATATAGTTTAGTATAATAATTATATATATATTATTAAAAAATGTGATACACGGTGTGTAGTCCAGAGATACATGTCGTATACCTCAGCTATAAAAGTTGCAGACCACCCAGCATCAGCCCATGTCGTGAAAAGCCCTCCCCCCTCCCTGTTTCTTCTCTCATACGACACACAACCTACCCTTTCCCAAATTTGATGATTTAGGGAGTTTTACCTTCTGATTTCTACTACATTGTGATCCTCAGTCCTGGTGCGCCCTTCTAAACCCTTTATTTCAAGTTTTCATAATCATTTAGGGTCATTTTTAGATCAGCTCGCCATTCAACTTCAGTGATATAGAGAATCTATTTGAAGCACACACTCCCTATTCGATTACACATCATGTCTATTTGATACACACAGTGTACACCATTTCTTTTAGATAGCCTGTGCCTAGAACTTCACAAAGCCATTTACCATTTGTTCTTGAACATGTTGTGTTTTCTTCTCCCACGGTGTGTCCTGTATTGTTAAAAATTCTTAAACAGTGGCTCTGTCTTTGCCAACA
The DNA here is from genome assembly GCA_963277665.1 of Viscum album. Classification (NCBI taxonomy): domain Eukaryota; kingdom Viridiplantae; phylum Streptophyta; class Magnoliopsida; order Santalales; family Viscaceae; genus Viscum; species Viscum album. The sequence goes on along the minus strand of OY728157.1, from coordinate 1,653,084,837 downwards.
CATGACCAGGACCACTTTGCATGAACACAGTCTGTATGTTCGATACACACATTGTATCCTTCCCTTGTCCATTTATTTTTCGATCGACGTGTCTATCCAAAGAACACGGGATGCTAACCCACATTCACTACACGCCGTGTACTTTGGATACACACGCAGTGTGCCTTTTTATTTTTCTGTTTTCTCACATTTTATTCTTTTAATTTCTCTTTCCTTTTTCTTTTTTGGTTTTTCTTTCTTTTTTAGGGTATGGAGGACAAAGACAATTCACGGGGGAAATGGCTCACCTCCACCACTGAGGGAGAGTGAATCATTTTTTCACAAATCCGACTCTAGACTATGACATCACCAGATATGGACTCTCTTTTGTACCAGCCTCCTCCAATGGCCATCTGTCCACGCCCCTTGTTTTCCATAGAGGTTGGTCCTAGTACTTCCGCACCTCCACCATCCAGCACCGAGCCTCTAAGCACCACCAAAACTTTCCCACCAGCTTCCACTCCACCTTATCACCCATCATTCATAGTTGGTCCATCATCGACCACCCCATACAATGAACCTCCATCTACTGCATCCACTACACCCCCAAAGCCATCTCCTGCTGCTGCACCACCACTTGGGTCGGGACCTGCCAGTGTTCCCTACCCTTGCATGTTGTTCCTGGCCACAAATTTGGCACATGAAAGGGTCCATAATTTCTCTTGCTAGCCGATTCCGTTGAGCAGCATCTTTCTTGAAAGTAGTGTCCCTCAGTAGTTGGGTATCTGGGGTGAGTTAGAGGATCTTCTCAGGCACACTCTATTACTCACGATCTTCTAGGTCATTACTCCAATTTTCAGAGATTTATTTTTGGAGTTTTCTACTTCCTTTGAGTTCAATGAAGCTGAGTACAGGGAGACACCTGGGGATGTGGTACCATTAGTCTGGTTCTAGATAGGCGGCCGATCCTTTTCTCTTACTATGACAGAGATTGGCCAAAGTTGTGGTTTCTATCCTCATCCCATCACCCAACCCCTTTTCTCCACCTAGACCAGACCCGATCACTCTGAGATCATTGCTATGTGGTGGGAGATTGTGGGGCCTGGCCCCCGTTATACCCCTACATCACATAAAAGTCCCCTCATCACTGACCATATCCTTCGGTTCCCCCACTAGTGCTTTATTGCCATCCTTTTCCCCCTCCATGAGGATATGGGTGTCGTGAATGGTCGTGACATGGATCTCCTCACCTATGTCATCTGGCAAGACTACCTGGACCTCCCTTACCTTGCTTCCTCCTATTTCCATGCCATGTTTACCGGCTGTCAGGGCAACCTGAATGGTGGGTTTTATGCCACCCTCCTTGCTCACCACCTTGGAATTTTTTAGCCTTCTCTTCCCCATGACCAATTAGGTTCCCCCAAGAGTATGGACTATCTTATGCTTAATCTCATAGGATTGGTCTGGAAGTAGGGGGTTCTTACATCCTTGCCCAGACACCTCCCCGACCACCTTCTGACCCTCCTGCACCTGCTGAGGCGCCTACTCCTCCTTCCCAACCCCTTCCAGCTTCCCCACCCCACCCCCTTCTACTGACCCCCTTCTTCTGACCTACCTTATTCTATTACACCTACTTCCCCTACCCTTGCACCCTCAGTCGATCAATCATTCTCCCTCCTCCTAGCTACGATGGCCAACAACTCAGTTCATCTTGATTGATGTCAGGACCGACTAGAGAAGATGTTGGGGATTCTTCTTTAGAATCTTGGTATACCACTACCCCCACCACCTTCCTCTACCTCTATTCCTAGAAATTCTTCCATAGCTCCATCGGCATTTACTGCACTGGCCACATATTCATCTCTCTTATCCACTACGGGCCCAACTACTGCCACCACTGCTTCCAATCTACAGTGTGATGTCGAACTTCTTATTCAATGTCCAGTTCATGCGGCTCCTACTTCTACGACTTCTCTTTGGAGTGTAGATTCCGAGCATCCATCTTCCACAGCTCTTAATCCTTCTCTACCAACTATTTCTATACTAGATGATGGCTCTTCTAAGGAGACCCCTTGACTAGTTTTTCGACACATGTTTTTCATTATATATCTATTTGTGATATCTTGTGCCTGTGTATGTCATGTATTCTTGCAATGTTCTCTCTCCATGACCATCACAGTTACTCTGGAACGCTACGGACTAGCCTTCTCTATCAATGCCCATTCATCTTCTCCTAGACACAAGGGAAGTATTTCTTTTCCACATTTTTTCATTGTTTTCATTTCTTTCTTGGTTTACATCTTTCCTTACTTCTCCTCGTTCTGGTCCACTGTTGTGTCCCCCAATTCCCATATTCACTTTTTATGGATCTTGGTGGACCAAATGAGATATTAATTATGGGGGGGCATCTCTCAAACACATTAGTCTTTGCCCTTATCATCATTCTAAGAGACATCATTATTGGAAGATATATTTGAAAATGTGAAGACATTTGGGTTAATCATATTTCTAAATAATAAATCTGAATGACTGAAATTTTTAAAATTTTCAAGCTTATTTTGGTTCTTACATGTTTTAAAATGATTGTTGATTTAGATAAAATTACAACTTGTAATCCTTAGATAATTACATTGATTAGACTAATCAATTATATGAAAGTCAGGACCTGATTGTCTCTTCATTGGTTTTACCCACTCCTGAGAGGTATTCTAAACCCTTCGTCATATTCTTTCTAATACCCTCATTATTGAGAGATTCATAGGATATACATAACTACCAAAATTTATAGTTTCTTTTCAGAACATGAGTAATTTTTAAATTACATTAAAATGATTAAGGCATTGGATTTTTTTAACCCCTTTATCTTAAGACCTACCATACATAATATCTTCATAAATCCCCTATAAACCATGAATATACTTTATGGGAATCCATATTACAAGCCTATTTCTCTTACTACCCTAATTATTTTATGATTTTGCATTATTATTCACTTGAGATTAAAATAAGGGATTGGAAACACATGGAATATTTTTGTGAATTGTCATGAAATTAAGTATCGGGGGATCATCTTGATCATTTGGGGCATAAGGGGTTCCAAACCTCTATTCATGGAAATTCTAAAAGGTTCCCTTTGTTCTATTAAAAAGAAAAAAAATGTTACAGACAAAGGGACCTTATACTCACTTGTTGGTTTGTGAACCCTATCTAGATAACTAAAGGAGATGGTGGAAATGAGATCATTTGATAAAGCTTCATGAGGTAATTTTTTACATTGAGCTTATCTTATAATATCATGCACTATATTTAAGAATTTATCCTCCTTTTTCAACCCTCAGAGTTATTTTTCACATCTTTACCTACCAACGTTTAGCCATAGAGACATCTGATCTTTATTAAAAAGTCCTCATGATTTTTTTAAATCAATTTTTTGAAGAAGAGAACTATTTTACTTGAAAACCTATGGATAGAGTGTATATATCTTTGATCTAGCATTACTTTAATTTAAACTATCTTGAGTGTTGAGTATATTATTGGTAAGGTAAATCATCAAGTGGCTTGATTATTTTTGAAAGGTTGAAAACATGTGTTTAAAGGAGGATGAAAATAGTTAATTGAATTGTATATGAGGCATGATTATAATATCTCTTGAATTGAAACTATTTTGTAGCTTTTTAGAATTTTATACTATGACTTACTATTTATATTTATGATTAACTAAATTCATTCCTTTTAAAATATAGACTCTCCTAATTTGATGTTGAGATTTGATCGAGGAGAATAAAATGACTAAGTATGGGGGAGTTTGATGCACCTGATTTGTCTATACATTTTAACATTCATTATTGAAAATAAGAACAAGTTTTCATCAATTAATTACTTCTTAGTGGATAAATACATTGATTTTTGCAGTCTTGTTCATTTTCAAGAGATGTATGGCCAAATACACAATACGGGGGAGAAGTGAGAAAAATTTAAAAACTACACTACGTGTACATATACATAGGCCTTGTACATTCAGATTCAGACATGGATTGACTAGGACAAGTACATGCCACAATAAACAAAATCTGATACATGTTGTGTTCACCCTATACACGCCGTGTATATCCTTCTAGAAGTATTTGTAATATGAGAAGAAGTCTACACACCCATATGGCTGGATAATGGGGAAACAACATGTTCAACCTATAGACACTGTGTATATCATTCTATAAGCATTTCATGGCTGAATAATCATAATACGCACCATATTTGGTGGTGATACATGTCGTGTATAACTACCTACCAGGCGGCGCCGTGTTCCATGTCAAAGAAGGTGTGTTAGGCCGCCTACCAATAGTGAAAAGAAGGACAAAATCATGTTGAAAAAATTACATGTTGTGTACTTTTTCCACACATCGTGTAGTTCTACTTTCTATAAATAGAGGCCTTGGTATCCGGTTCATGGATGAGGGAAGGGTTGGAGAGAAAGGGTTGAAGGTTCGAAGGAAAGATGCTCTGCTTCCATTCTACCACCACCGCTCTTCATCGCCATTCTACTATTCTAACCAAGAGTCACTCCCTCCTTGATGTTTCAAGAAATGATCTAATCAGGTATCGAGGGATTTTTTCTTATCTATACCCCTATGTTTTACTAAATACTTAGTGTGTTGGGGTTATGGGAGATGTAAGAATTGTAATTTAGATTAGGTGCTATGATTGTGTTTGTTCTAATCACTTCTTCTTATACTTATTAAATCACTTGATCTCATCACTAAAAACTCTAAACCAGACCAAGGGTAGAATTTTCAATGATTCAAAAGAATAATAACAATGAATATTTTCATGATCATTGGAAATATTCGCTGACTCAAAAATTGAATAATCCAAATAAAGAACTGTAAAACACTATCTACCGGAACACGGAGTTAGTTTCTTTGAATTTAAATATATGTTTACCAGACCAAGGAAAAAAATTTCAAATTAAAATCCAGAGTGTTGGGTTATTATGAACAACACAACCTCATAAGAAATTTGATTTAATAATAAACTTCTCATAAATCCATAAACCGAATGCATTTCTTTACTTATTTGAATCAAACCCAATTTTCCAGTATTTAGCTTTATTAATTAAGAAATTTATTAAAGAAACTTGAAACCAATTATTATTTTCACTCAAACATCAAAAATCGACTTTAAATAAAGAAAACTTTATTAAAAAAAATACTAACTATGTTAATAAATACAAAAAAACAACTTTTTCCTGTGGATCGACTCCTTACTGGTATTATACTCATTAGGGTAACTATAATTTGGGACGCCAATACCATACCTTTGGTTAAATGATGATACCAATTTTCCATTGGAGAACAAGAAGATTTCCCACCTAGTGATGACTTTGTGGATTGATGAGAGACTACTCCTGAGAAGGGAACTATCACTTGGCATTAATTGTTATGTGGATGTATGTGTGGTATCATGGTAATAGGTATCATAAATTGTAATAAATGGTTTCCAAATTTATTTATTTATTTTCACTGAACTTGTTTTGGTTTGATATAAACTACTTTAACTATTTTTATTAAACTATCTTACATAAAATGTATAACTATTTCTTATCATAGTGGCATGAGTTGGGAAGTATTTAGATAAATCCTACTGAGGCTAAACTGATACCCTATATAGGAACATTGATGAATTTTCATATGTCATAAATTGGGACATAGTTAAAGAGAAGAAATCATATTTATCAAGTGATGCATCTTGATTCCTTGGTTAGGAAGGTAGTGTTGGATCTTTGAGCTAATGGATGTGGAATTTTATTAGTTTTTGGTCTTAATATTGCTTTCATATTATTATTTGTTTTTCATGTTTCCGTTGTAACTATAATAATTCTAGTTATTTTATTTTTATTTTAGATTACATAGTTTTGTATAGGCATCAAATATATTTTCTTGGATTATCATTGTTCAGTGTTGATAGATTATTTTAACTCTCAAAGAAAATTGTCTCTGAATATTATTTATATCCCTTGGAATTTATTTCTAGACATTGGTGGATTGGGGGTCTTTCCTAAGGCTAGTTGCACCACAATCACTTCTCAAGAAAATGAGGAGGGGTATTATATTTTTCTAGATTCCTTTTGTTGTAAGTGGTATTACTTTTGTTCAGTCATTGATAAAGAAATGGTATCTATTTTTTCGATCCTTGAGATGGAAATGGTATCAGTTTATTTTGTCCTTGAGTTTGAAATTATATCTATCTTGGTCAGTTAATTTGTTTTCTTATGATGGTAGAAAGGATGTAGGTTTTTTATATATTGGAATGTATTGTATTAAAAGACGTATCAAAAAAATTTATGTTGAACATAAAGTTACCAGGGTGGTCTGGGAAAAAAGTGATTTGAGACACTTATAAGGGTGTTATTTTATCATATTAATTGGTTTATCTAATTAGTATGTCATGTCAATAATTGTTATTATGACTTCCCATTTGGTCTTCAACATTTATTTTCAATAAAATTTATTTTTGAAAATAGTAAAAATGTGGATTTGTAAAAAAAGTTTAAAAAGTTTATAATTATAGGGTTTAGAAAACAATGGTTATGGTATTTGTTGATATGGTAGTTTGAAATTTATATGGCTTCAATTTCTAGTGAATGATACTAAATATATATTTTTTCAAGTCATAGAAATGAAATCTGGTAAACTTCGTAGGAATCAACGAGAAGACTCAATAGAATATATGGTTGCACTTGAGCCATATTTGAACCAATAGTTTGTCCAAATAATCATTCAATATTTTCAAGATGTAGATAGAGGAAAAAATATTAATGAACCTCAATAGATGAACCAATTATTTTAGTACTAAAATAAAAATCCACCCAACTTTCATGGGGATCTTGATCCTGAAAAGTTTGTCAAATTAGATGAACTAAATTTTTGAAATCTTGGGACTGTCATTGTAGCTGAAAGTTAAAATAAAAACCTATAAACTCAAGGACTTGTCCATCTAATGGTGGGATTTATATATTCTTGGTAAGGTTTACTGCGTCATTAAATGGGAGTATTTTTCATATTTTTTCAATAAAAAATTCAAACCTAAAAAATATATATTTTTAGAAGAATAAAATTATTCATCTTGAATAAATAGATTCTATAAATGAAAAAATATGAGGAAAAGATTATGAAGTAAGTTTTCTTTTGACTATAATTTGTTGCAAGAATGTCTTTAAAGGGTTTCATTTTTGAGTTTGGATTACAAATGGAAAGTCACTCAAATATTTTCTTCATTTTCATTATGAACTATAGAGAGATGGTCAATAAAGTGAATGTGGAGGATAAACTGTAAATATAGAAATATATTTTTAGGGAGATTGTTTATCCCCCTAGGAACACCAGGGAACTCTAATATAGGGAAAAAGAGAAATAGGAAGACTTGCTTATATGGTTGTGAAATATCGTAGAATCAAACCATGGGATTAGTATTCCTTCCTCCTAGAATAGGAATCGAGCTTGGATGATTTCAATGTGGATCTTTAGAGAATATAGAGATAGATTGTATGAAACCACATAGAACTTGTCATGCCTATAACCTGATGGGACATCTCCATCATTATTTTCATAGTACACCAAAGACTGGTAATAGGAATGAATATTATATCTCTCATACATCCTATGATTTGGTGGGAAGATATCACTTAAATAACCCCATCCTCAGAACAAAGTGATTCAAGGTGATTTGAGGAACACCATAACTCCTCAGTAAAAGAAATATTAATTGGGGAAAAGAGAAATGTATAGTGGGTAAGAAATTTTATGGTGCAGAGAAATTTATCATGGATGATCAATATGGTCTTTCAATAGTGAGAGGTATAATTTTTATGAATTTTACCCATATACAAGCTTTTTTTAATATACAGGAATCCCATTATTTTATTGTTTCTCGTGTTGTTGACCATATGGGTTTTTATATTGATATTATACCTTCTATTATAAAAATTCAAACTCCTCTTAGCCAAATAAAGTTTTGAGTCGTTATGTGTAAATATTGTTCTATAAATATTGATGGGGATGAATTGAGATGGGATTTCACTCTCTATGAGATGGAAATATATGAAATGATTTTGGGTATGGATTTGTTAACATCACTAAATGCTCACAATGACTATTATTCCCAAAATATGAGTTAATTCACATTTCGAGATGGCATCGAGAACCTATTTATAGCATATTGGAATATGAATGAAAGAAGAGAAGGACCTTTATCAGTAGTGGTTTGAACCATATCTTATCAGTTGGTTGTGATTACTTTTGTATCTATGGATGATATCAGAAATATATATTTTCCAAATTTATTTGAGTAATTTACTTACATTTTCTTGATTATTTCATAGGGCTGAAACCAAAAAGAAAAGTGGATGTTACCATTGATATTATACTTGGTACCAGTACAATTTTACATCTCTCTTATAGGACAACACCAAATAAATTGTGAAATATGAAAAACCAACTAGAAGATTTGGAGAGTAAAGGGTTCATCCAACCGAGCAAGCCACAACGAGAAGCACTAATTGTTTTTTTAAATAAGGAAGTTAGAAATATTTGTCTCTATGTGGAATATCATTATCTTAAATAATTTATAATAAGGAATTGATATCGTCTTCAATGAATTTGTTATTTTTTTGATCAATAGCGGGGATCCCAATAGATTCCTAAAATTGACTTATGTTTATCATATCACAAACTGAATGTTCTGACGGTGGATATTTTAATAAATGATTTAGAATCATATATGAACATTATGAGTATGTTCTTATTACCTTTTTTCTTATGAATTCACTAGTGGTGTTTATGGAATAAAAGAATCAGGTCGTTAAGAGGTATCTTAATTCCCTTTTGGTTGTTTTTTTCTTGATATTTTTTTGTATTCATGGAATAAGTTCTTACATGAACAACACATAATGATCATGTTGGGAGTCTTGTTGGGGGATCACTGATATGATAAGATTGAAAATTTTTATGTCTTGACCCATGAGATATGATTCTTTATTCATGTCATTTATAATAAATGTGTTTATATATATCCTTGAAATATAGAAGTTATTATATCTAGGAAACCACTAAATAATTTATTTCGGATACTCTTTTTTCTCAGATTATTAAGATACTACTTATGATTCTTTCATTAATCTACAACTATGGCTTCAGTAATGACAGATTTTTCAAGGAAGGAAAACCATTTCCATTGGAATAATTAATACCAAAAATCCTTCCAAGATCTTTAGGTTTTCCATATATATAAACCTATCATGATATTTCTAGAATAGGAATAGGGTTATGTGGTCAATTATGATACATCTAAATTGGGATGGGGTTGAGTTATCATGAAGGGATATCATGTTGTTGTTTATATCTCATGTCAGTTACGGGTGCATGAGAAGAACTACTCAACACATGACCTGGAATGGGATATTTTAGTACATGCCTTATAGACTCAATGTAACTATCCATTTGGTGAGAAATTTATGGTGTTAATTGATCATAAGATCTTGAAAAACATTTTCCTACAAAGATACTTGAACTTAAGGAAATAAATATGGATGTAATATATTAAAATGTTTAACATCAACTTAATGTATACACCCAATAAGTGGAATTCCATGGAAGATGCATTGAATATGCTGTATTGTAACCAGGTGGCTAAATAATATTTAGATCAATGGAAGATAGTTTCAATTATAAAAGACATGCATATGGATTGTACGGAGAAAGGGGATTTTGAAACTTTATTTCCTATATCTCTAGTTCTTAATTTGGTTGAACATGTTAGAAAGACTCAGGAATCCAATCTTGAATGCATTTTTATGAGTTCAAAACTCAATGGCGGGGATTCCATTAATGGATGGATGAATGATATGAGCTCTATACTTTGGTTTAAGGATCAAATTGTGGTTCCACCAACCAGTCAAAAAAACATCTTTCAACCTACCACCATTTGATATGGGAAGTTCATCCTAGAAAATTGAATATGTATAAGGAGATGAAATAATAGTTTTGGTGGGTTGGAATGAAAAGAAGAGTGATATAGTTTATCTCAAAATGCCTCACCTGTCAGTAGGTCAAGGAAAATCACGCTTGAACAGCTTGGATGTTCCAATATTTAATGATTCTTCTAAGGAAGTTGGAATAGATAGTGATGGATTTTGTGAAAAGTCTATAAATAATGGTTCAGAAACATGATTTCATATGGGTGATTGTGGATCAAATCACAAATTAGGCTCAAATAATTCATATTTTCTAATCTATTTTGGTGGAATTTTTCACAAACTCTACATTTGGGAAATTGTAAAGTGCATGTGGTAAAAGTTTCAATAGTGTTTGATTGAGATCCTAGATTCATATCTTGGTTTTTAAAATCATTATAATAAGATATTGGAAATTAGATGACTATCAGTATATCTTATAATTCTTAAATTGATGGAAAATTTTATTGGATGATCCAAAGGTTGGAATCCATGACTATGGATTATGCAATGGATTTTGGAGACTCATAGGAAGAGAAAATGTAGTCAGTGGAGTTTTCATAAAATAATAGTTATCAAGCATCGATAAATATGGATCCTTTCTAAGTAATGCATGGTTATCCTTATTAGTCTCCACATATTTGGGTTCAAACATGTGAGACATAAATTATCAAACATATCATTATATAAGAAACAATGTAGAAGATTCCAATGATTAGAAAGAGAAAGGATATGGCTCAAAGTCGTCAGAAATCATATGGGGAGCATCATTGATGAACATTATCGTTTGAGGTAGTTGATCATGTTTTATTGAGAATATATCCATGACTTGGGAATCATCATTTGGTTAATCAAGTTAATATTTCTCCTTGATACATTGTCCCTTTTGATATACATGAACATGTGGGTAATGTGGCTTATCGGTTAGTGCTACCACCAACGATTTCTTCAGTACACAATGTGTTTCATGTATCTCAATTAAGGAAGTACTAACCTGATCCTGACCTTGTGATTTGATCGAACCATGTTGATCTTGAATTGGAGTCTATCTTGATTTATTTACGAATATGGATTTTGGAGAGGAAATAGAAAATATTGGGTAGGAAAAGCATTAGTTTGGTATGGGATTTATAATATCATAGTTAGATTCAGGAAGAGACATTAGAGCATGAAAATAAAAAGATAGAGCAATGGACAATGTTTTTTAAACAAATCTAGGTTTTTATTTTTCAGTGATGTAAAGACAAATTTTTTTGTGAATGTGACACCCCATGTTTTATTAAATTTATCATTTTTTATGTATTCTATTCTTATATAATCTTTGGGTAGTGTTTCAAGAGGTTTTTAGAGGTTTTTTAATGTTTTAGTGGTGTTTCAAGGGATGAAAAGTTTGTACATTGTTATTAAAAAACATGATCCAACTCTAGTAAAGCGTGATATATGTTTTGGGTTTCACTATTCTAGTGCACAATCAGCACATGTTTTGGAAAAATCATCTCAGTGCCCAGGGGATACCATCCAAATTCATATACTGGGAAAAGCACAGTTGGAAAATAGTTTGTTATGACATGAAATCCAACTATGAGTGGTTTGGTCTTAAGACACTACATAACAAGTTGGTTTCATGGTTTGAAAACCTGTGTAGCCCAAACCATGAGGCTAATTTGATTTTTTAGTATTCGGTAGGGACATAGTTTCAGAAACTATGCAAAAAAACCCTGAAATCTACAGTTAAAAACTAGAAAATTGTTGTTTAAATCCAAATTATTTCTTGGAATCCACATTAATAACCTAATTTCCAATGTTCTAAAATTCATTTTAATTATAAGGATTGTTTGTTTATTGGTTTCAATCCATATGTACTGTTTTTCAAGTCAAATCACATTTTTAATCTGGATTCATCATTAAGTCATTTTTATTTCCCATTCTTATCAAATATCCTCTTTTCCTCTTGCCTAGAATCATAGATGTAGATTCTAGGGATATATTCATGTTCTATGATGTAAATTTATATTATATATGATTTAATGTACTGAATGGAATATGTTTAAAGGTCGAATCTAGAATATCTCAGTATCATTCTTTGTTTTCACTATCCATTGACTGGTATGTGGATTCTCTCTCATATCTACCATTATATAACTTGAAGGATTAGTTTTAAATTAATTATTTTATTTTATTTTTTTTTTGAAATCCTTATGAAATTATTGATGTAATTACTTATTGGTTATCTCCTTGGAAATTTTGATAAATAGAATGAATTTGGGAAAAGCCCTTTTGTTTATAATTTAAAAATTATAGTTTTAAAGTTATAGTATGGTTTTGATAAATAGTTTTCAAAAAAATATTTAGTCTTAGGTGATATGGTTTGGAATGGATTTTTTAATACATGGTTGGTGTGATTTCATTACTTTCTACATGACCTAGAAGAATTGGTGTGTACCATTGGGGTATCGAGACATGACCGAAAATATGGGGCATGTTCTATTAGGGCACAAAGAGATTGGAAAATTATTAATGAATTGGTTAATTGATGAGAGACCAATCATGAATAAGGAATTACTATATGTCATGAAAGTGTGTGTTAGTGTGTGTGGGTGGAATCATGGTAATAATAATTCTATGTTATGAGAAATGGTTTGAAGACTTGTTTATTTTTTTCTGTGGAATTTATTTTGGAGTGATGTAAAATTATTTCACTATTTTATTAAAAATATTTTATATAAATGAAATAACTAATTCTTTCCCTAGTTTTGGAATTGGGAAGTCTCTGGGAAAATCCTACTAAGTTTATTTACATCACCTACTTGAGAAATTCAGTGCATTTTCAGATTCTATCTATCCAGACATGATACTGGGGAAGGTATCGTATTCATTTAGTGATGAATATTGATACCTTAAATTAACCGATGGAGTAAGATCTTGGAGTAGTATGGATAGTGTATTTTATTTATTTTGGTCTTTTTATCCCTTTTTTTAATGTTGTTGTTTTAACTCTAATATTATTGGTTATATGATTTGTATTTGAGATTAAATGGTTTAATTCGTGTATCAAATATATTTTCTTCGATGTTCATTATTCAGTGTTGAAATTTCATTAAATCTTTAAGGTAAAATTATCCCACCAATATTATTTCAATCCCTTGGCATTTATTACCATCATTTATTGTATTATGAATATCACCTAAGGCCAATTACATCATCATCACTTCTCAAGTCAAAGATGATGGGGAAATATGTTACACTCACACTCCCATGTCTCTTACTATATCCTTCATTAATTCCATAAAATCTGGACTAGTGTTATTGCAATCTCTTGAATTAATTTCTCACTTGGATCTAAAATACACACTGGGTGCACCATATATGATGAAACAAGCTCCATCTCTACATCCTCATAGTTGGGGACATGCATAAGAATAAGCATGTACCTACATATCTGAAACACATGAAACATGTCATGAAAATATCGATAGAAAAAAATAATATACTGATGGTACACCATTGTCCTAACCCACTTGGTGATCTCAAATAGTCCAACATGGAATGGTGATAACTTCCGTTACTTCCTCAAACGTTTGTGGCCTAACCAAGAGTCACTATAAGATAAATTGATCACCTATAGAAAACAATAATAGTCCCCTCTTTTGGTAGGTATAATGATTATTCCTACTCTAATATGTGATCAACCTCTTCTAAATAAGTTTTAATCTCTCATAGGTCTCAGGTACCATATAGGGTCCCACAACTGTTGCCTCACCATCCTCGTGTCCATAATGAGATGAATGACATAGCTTACCATAGAGTGTAACATTAGGTTTCGTCTAAATTAGATCTTGGTAACTATGGAATTATGTAAACTCATCCAGGTTTATTTGATCATCCCAAGATCTTATAAATTCAAGGGAACATTCCTTATTTATATCCTCTAATATCTAAATCACTCAATTTTAATTCCCATCTATCTAGGGATATTATGGTGTTCTCAATATTGTGTGAGTCCCTAAGGCCTTCTGCAAGACCTTATAAAACACACACATATAACATGCATCTATGATAGATACAATTCTTAATAGAAATGAATTCAAGTGTGTTGTCTTATGGACATATAGATTTTTTGGCACTTCTACTTTGAGAGTCAATCAGATTAGTAAGAAATGACAAACTTTTATTAATTGATTGAAAATCACCCAAATAGAATTATAACTCCTCTGGGTCCTGGGTAACCCCATCAAAAAGTATATTATGAAATCTCCAAACATATACATGTATATTGAAAATGGATACAAAAAACCACCAAGATTTTGATGTGTGACCATTTTCTTATGGAAAGTAAGGAATTAGGAAATAAATACAGCAATGTCCCTCTTAACCCCTAGCCAACATAACTACTACCTAAAGTCATGTTAGATCTTTTTCACCCAAATATGCATCACTTAATTTTATGTATCAAAGTATCTCATAAATTATTATGTAATGGAATAAAGGACTATAACTCTATGATGCATTTATATTACATCATCAGCATTCAACGAAAACCCGACTATCATGTCACCAGCTGCTACTTGTTCCCACATTACAATGCTGGACTAGTATTGTATCTAGTATTTAATAAATCTACTAAATAATATGTGGACACTAATTGGGAACAAAACATAAATAATTGGTCATTATAAGCATCCATCCTCCAATCGGCCAAAAATCCCAATAAGAACCACTATTCCTCTAAAGGTTGTTCACCAAGCTCTCGAGCTACTATTATCTTACAAATAAGATAATTTTCAATGATTCTAACTTTACCTGGGGTATAGGTCATCTCAAACTAAAATTTATATAGATAATTTTCTCAGTTCCTCTTCCTTAACATCTTTTCCCACTGTGTGAAGATATAGGGTAATATATTATGGTAAATGTAGACAAAAAACCTCTCTCTGAAAATAGAGTGTCATGGACACTTAGAATATTTGATGAAATATACTACCTCCATTTTATGGGTAGGATAGTTCTGATCATGGGGTTACAGCTTACATAACCCACAAGATACTACCCACTCCCTCAGTATCAATACTTCTCCCAAACCAACACATGTTACATCATAGTATATGTAATAACCAATCCATGCCTAGATAATTATCAACTCTAGAACTATAGTAAACCTCCTCTTTAGCTCAAGAAAATCATCCAAACACTAGTTTAACCACTGAAAAATCACTATTTTCATCATCATTATTGTCATGGGTTAGAATAATAGAGATATTTAATGGATAAAACATTGATATTATCCCATTAAACGTATAAATATATTTATCTCAAACACATTCTGAGCATGAGTCCCAAAAATCGCTACCTCACCTTTCTTTGGATCTACAAATATACATATCTCATAAACCACATTCCATAATAATTTATCCTCATGAATCCAAAAGTGACACTTAAACATCTTGGCATAAATATGATCTTCTCAAAGCATACTCAGGACTATCTCAAGATGTATATCATGTTGTTATGTTGTTAGGGAACCAATGCGGATATCCTTAAAGAACAAAATGATGAGTGAGAAATTTTAAAGGTGGAAGATATTATTCATGAGTTCCATGAACACTTATAGTGAATTTTTTAGTCCAAACAGTATCAAAATGTACTCATATAACTCAATCATACCCTTAAATTCCATCTTGGAGAAGTCCCCCTCACTAACACACAACCACTGATAACCTTATCGAAGATTAATAATAGAGAACCATTGGCTCCCTATAACTAATTAAAGAGATCATAGATCTTGGGAATGGGTTTTCTATTATTTAACAGGACCCGATTCAACTTCCAGTAATATACACAAAGTCAAAGACAATTGTCTACCTTCACGGTGAACAAAAGAGGTCTACCCCATAGTGATGTACTTAGTTTGATAAATCCCTTTTGTTTCCAATTATTTATTTGTACCTTGATCTCCTTCAACAATAATTCTCCATATGATAAGGGGGTATGAAAATTGGTTGCACACATAGAATTAGATCTATATCGAAGTCAAATCCTCTATTAGTGGGCAGTCCTATGAAATCATCTAGAATTATTTCATTATAGAGATACAAAACAATAAGAAAAGATTCATGGGATACCCTTGATCATATTTAAAGATCAAATCCTACAATCTACACCCACTCTATCTGCTGCCATTTCCCATTCTCTAGTCACCACAAAATTCTCTCCCTTAGGCAACATAAATGATATTGGTCTCCGATATTAATCAATTTGGGCTTAAAAATGGTTAGACAATCAATTCCAAGAATCACATAAAAGATCATGATCTACATAATCATAAATTCCAACTGATATACATAAAAAACAATGAACTAAATGAAACTTTTTGAATCACTAAAGATGGTCCACTTTCATTCCCGATGGGGTATCAAGGGAGAGAAACTCAGAATAATACTTAACCAGTAATTCATGTATAGAAATATCTTGTGTCGATATAAAGGAATATGAAGAACATGTATCAAACATTGTAGTATAAAATATATAAGTGATCAATACCATTCCTTGAATAGTATATGGCCTCTCAACACTATCTATTAGAGTCTAATCCAATTCATATACTCGTCCTACCTCATATCTACAACCATTTCCATACGGTGCATGACTCTCTTGAGTCATCATCGTCTAAGAAAACTATTTAGGACCCTGACCAGATCCATGTTTCCTTAACTACATTTACCTCAACCTCATAAGGAATCCTAACCTCAAATCTATGTATTAAATTTTTTTTGAAGATTCCTCATCATTCCATATTTTTGAAAAATTCTATGATTCTTTATAAAATCCCTTTTATAATTTCACATATTCAAAAAATTAAATTATCATGGATCTACACCTAAATGGGATGATGAATCCTTACTATAATCCGCTATAATAGAAATCCCCTACCAATCATTGGTTTTCCTCTTCCTTCTAAAAATGTAGACACCCATTACAGTAGTAATAGAATTATACCTAATAACTGAATGGTCAAAGAAGTCCAATAATTTGATTCTCTTATAATCCCTTCTCAATAGTCAAGGCCTTGCAAAGAACCTTATGGTATGTCTCTTGGTAGATTTTCGTAACCTATAATCTAATTTCAGGATAAAGAATGGTCTCAAACTTCCTACACTTTTGTGCCTCATTTTCATCCAAGAGAAGAGAAAAGTGAATTAGCTCAGTGAAACAATTAATGTATGGTCATACCATCATGGAACCCTATTGTAGCTCTATAAAAACATGTAATTGGTTAAGATTCAGCATATTTGAAAAGGTTTACCCAGTGAATGGGTCCTTGAATACCACCTAGGTGGGACTCTCATTCAATTTTAATCTCCTCATCATGCCCCACCACCTCATGGAAGGTCCAAAGAGTGTTAACCCTACCAGCATCACCTTCTGTTCCTCAAGGGTCTCAACAAGGTCAAAGACATACTATATGATTTCTATTCACTCCTTTATATCATGTTTCACCCAATTCCTTGAAAGGGAAGTAGATATTGCAGATAGAATTGTTTTGTGTGGTTGACCATGTACATAATTGCCCTCTACCCTGGGAAAGAACACAGAGAAGGACTCCTGACTATGGTGAGAATACTACCACTAACACTAGAGCAGGTGTGGGGGTGTGGTCTACTACACCCTCCTTCATGGTGGGTGATAGAATAGAGACATCCTTCCTAGTGGGAGGATCTCGATCCATGTTATTTTTTGGTCCCATTAGTCTCCATTGGGGTTGCATCTTCTGAAACATGCAGAACTATATTTAGGAAAACAAAATCCATTACAGAAGATCCTAATCAATATATAAGACAACACAAAGTTATCCTTGGAATATACCTGTAACCTAAGGTATATCCCTCATAGCACTAACCAAGGTATCCATCCTTCTACATTGGTGATGGCTATATATATATATAATTCAATAATATACTCGTGTTCAACTAATTAATGCCAATAAATGTATCATGATATCTTGGAAAATAGATATATCACTCAATCAAGGGATATAGGTATATCCAAAACAGATATCACACATCAATGAATTAAACTACAGAAGAAGTATATATTACATTATAGGTATATATAAGCCATGTGATCCTATGGGCCTAATCAGGTTGCATGAACACACTCAAATTCAATAAATTATAAGAACAATTCACCATTCGTAACTCAGAGGTCTGTTACACATGATATGGATAAGCATATGGAAACACTCCTATATAATTCCCATACACCCTATCTCTTTTCTACCATATCCCAGTTCTGTCAAAAGAAAAGAAGCAAACTATCCGCTGATACCATTATGTAAAATCCCTAACCTGTACCACTGGCTCCAAGACAAATATCTGAAATACCTCACATGCACCTCCCTGTATTCAAGAGGCTGATGACTAGTGATGAGGGTCCAAACACATTTAGTGGAGACACTATACCCTTGATATCACATTCATTCACAAATAATATTTATAAAACTACTCAGAGTAAATCAAGAAGAATATAAGACATCATGATGAGATATTTTGTGGAACATATGTCATTTAGATAAATAAATATAAATAAATCGGTTTCCTAATGTATCAATATAAACCAATGTAATGTGTAAAAAATTAAATAAAACCCTATGATAATCCTTTAAATTCCATATTGATACTTCTACCACCTACATTATCCACTTCTCAACTACCTTCCATAGGCCATTATCCCTTTCCTAGATCCTAATACATGAATTCTATGCACACATTGATATGCGTGTACCAAATGGAAGAAATAACAGGTAGTATCACACCACAAATGCATTCTTAATACGTGTTCATCGTTATAATAGGTGTATTCAATGATAATAATAAAAGAGAAAGCAAGAATATCCAATCATATATAGATTTCCTATGTGTTAACTGTGCCACCACAAACCACGTTCATACCTACTTCATCTCTATGCTGGAAGGATTATAAATGATTTCATAAGTGATAAAGAAGTATCCAAAATGATGGTAATAATTTATATCAACAATCACTAGGAATCAATTCAAATCAATAATCTAAACAATCATATCCTAAATCCTCCATGGTTCAGGCCATAGGACCATCATTCACCAGTTCAATCTCAGGTCATCCCACAAGGTTATCATACCATAATTCTATCACATGTTAGGCCTCTAGAACATTGTTGCCCACATATGACTTAGGTCATGACTATAGGCCATCATTCCCTTAATTTCCTTGCCTCGGTTCAAGCCTCCCATCCGTCATGCCCATACCCTATACTCATGTCTATCGTCGCTATCATAAAAAGTTTTGCACACTCCCCCACTAAGTTAAAATCCTACAACAACATTCCACATATTTTTAGTTCCAAAAACAGACCTCCAAGGCATGGTAACACCCAAAACATGGTAGAGTATACAAGGAAAACATAACATATCATTAAGAGAAAATAATATCAACATAAAATTCATCTAATCAACATCAAACATGGCCAAACAGGTTTTAATAATACTCATGGGATCAAAAATATTAATAGGTCTCATTGGCTACCCACACAGCCACCTGAAATCTATATATAGAATAACCAAACAATCTATGAAAACACAAGAACAAAATAAGTAAATAATCGTATACAATATCCCTAAATGGTAAGGAACTTCCTACCACATGGTTATTAATGATGAAATGCAAATTTAATTAGAGGATTAATGTTTAACCACATTTCACACCCTTATAAAATATTCTTGCACATCAAGGATTCCTTACATGGGTTTCGTTTCAGTGAAGAAATAGTTTTAGAATAGAGATCTAATGAGATTACAAGTCAAAAAGGTTATTATAGAATTACATACCTAATGGATTCTATAAATGCAAATAATTTATAGATTTGTGGATGTAGAAGTCATCATTTCACCAGATCCACTATTTATTTAATAATATATCAGGAATTCATCATAAATTATAGAACAAAAATATGGATCAATCAAATAAACCTTGATCCACTATCAATCTATCAACAGAGAATAGATCCAGGATGGGATTCCATAAAAAGATGATCTAAATATGATATATCTAAATAAAATTACCCATAAACATCCACCATTCATGAAAAAAAATCTCTAGTCAAAGGTATTTCATTGAAATTTATAATACACCACTAATATAACAAAGAATCATCAACAAATTTGAGTTCTATCATTGATCCACCATCAAGAAGAGGTTATGAAAGATGACTCATAAACTCTTATCCATAAAGCATATGTAATTAACGGTAGGCCTCAATATGGCTGAGAGGCATCATGAACACTCTATATATATGAATAATTTATTAATAAAGCTAATTCTAGTATATCATAATGGAAAACAATGATCTCACATAGATCCATTCACATATATCAATGGAGAAGAGATATTTGGATTAGATCCAAAGAGAAACACCATTCTATCATTACTAGATCATTTTAAAGTTGATGCACCAAGGGGAGATGAATGGAATATTAATATAGTCAATAGGGTAGGTATAATATTAAATATACGTTTTTTGGGGTCATAATTAGGTGTTAAAGATGGTCAAAACCAACTAGAATTAAAATCACATAGGTTGTATTTAATGCACCCTCAAACTGGGTGATCTAACAAGCCAGTGGTACCACCAGTTCTTCGGTGTGCCCAGAAGAACCACATGAGTTCTGAAAGTTCCATCATCTATACAATGGTGTTTATAGACACATTCATATCAACAACAACTGAACTTGTGAGCCGATGGATTCCACTGGTAGGTCGGTGTATGTTTAAATCCACTGTAAAGCAGAGCCTCCTCTCATATCTTCCACCTATAATTATCAGACTCCCTATTACTAAAATCTAATATTATAAACTCCCTAAAAATATAATAATTTAAAGAGAGTTGGGAATTTTAAAAAAAATATCATACATTAAAAAAGAGAGGATGTTATAATTTAGGTGAGTATAATTGAAACACAATAATAGAGTTCCATATGCCTTATTCACGAAAAAGACTAGACCACCCAAAGACAACACACTCAGTTGAATAATACATATTAGTAGAAGGTCATAAATTTGAATCTATAACTCCCGCATATCATAAGGCATAATCTGATATGGTGACACAAATATAAGAGAGACAACTAACTATAACTCTATCTCAAACTCAGTTTCATACTGGGGGTAGCACCATAGCCTATTTAGAAAAAACCCTTAGGGTACACTTCCAAGACCTAGGGAAATGATTTCATAATAAACTCCACTAAAATTAACATTTTAATGGTTATTATATAAGATAAAGACAAAACAACCATTTGACTCATCTGATTGTCTCATTCATTAATGAACACAACATGCACACTGTCAATATTGAATAATATAACTCACCTACTAATGAAATTCATGATATAATTGACCAAATATATCCCATTAGTATTAAGGATTATAGAATATAGATATATTCTCAAACATAGTAAATATATCAATTACCTATTCTTCAAAAACATCACCTTATAATATCTACACATTTAATTTATTTTGGATCAACCTTCAATCAATTTAGTTAATACCAGTGGGACTAGAATACTCTCCTCATCTATTAATTTATTTTGGAATAGGGTGAGTATAATGAAAAAGTGTATAGTTCTTGAATAAAAATAAAAATAGTACATCCATGTATAAAATAGACCGAAAGTACCTCGTACAATGTCTGGTTCTTCTGGAATTGATAATTCATGGGAATAAATCTGAACATGCCCTACTACTCTATCTATTTAGACTTTATGTCCACCACCTTCACACCAATTTTATACTCAATCTCTCTAGGGATGAGGATAATCATAGGACTATCTTATTTCCATGGTTTCCCCTATCTGTTGGCTAAAACAATGAGTGTCCTTCTATTGTCGCTTCTACCATGGTGGATAATTTTGTAATTATTAAACCTAAAACAAGATTTTAAATCCAAAGTAATTATTGAATATTTTTATGAACTCATTCATTGATTTCATGACCTCTAAAATAAAATTAAAAAATATCTGGTCTCCTAGTCATGGTTTGAGAATGGCCATCTCTGGTGGAAGAAGATGAAGGAAGTTGAGGGAAAATCCAAAACTATCTGAATCCTTGAATATGCTGAAACTGAGACAGTACAAACCATTTGATCCCATAGTCTATATCTAAAATCCATCATATCCTTGATGTCTCTGTATACTCTCTCTATATATATAAGGGAGAGTGGGGTAGGGATAGTAGTCGACCATCTATAAACTTGTTAACCTTGATGTTGAGAAACACCCAAAACTCAAGGATAAATATGGGCATTGGCTACTCTTACTAAACAAGTTGGTAGATAGTATTAAATAATATAATGAAACAAATATTTTTTACAAAACTGTTATATGGGAAAATAACCTACCTAACACTCGTTATGTAGACAAAACCCTTTATTATAACTCAACTTCCATCCTTAAGGACGAGGTTACTAATACTTTTCTAAGACCACAAGAATCACAATTTAATAGCATCACTAATCACCTTCTAATAATTTATTACCATCCATTATTTGAATCTCTAATAATATTTAAATTAATAATCTAAGATTACATTCTTAAATTCAATATTATATTTATAGTTCATAACCATTCCCTTTCGAATATATAATCAATCCACAAGTAAAATTTATTTTCATAATAATATTCCATTATAATAATCATTAATCATATTAAAATTTTAATCATATTACATTTTCAATGCCATGATATGATTTCATGAATCATTCTTATTTAATTAAATTTTTAATTATTACTTTCCATGATTTCAAGCACTATGAAACATTGATTTCCACTTCAAGAAGAATATACCTGATATATAATAATCCATCAAGAGTAATTAAGAAAATAACATGAAAATAACCTTCACATGTCACACCCTGATCTCTAATTTACATTATTATTTTATTTTATCTATTTATTAAATGGTGTGTGACCCTTTTAAAATTTTTCATTTCAAAGTATATAATTTTTTAGGGTTTTGGGTGTTTCATGGTTGTAGTGTGTGGTTAATAAAACTATATGTGTAGCACATGTGTAGTTGTGTGTCACTTTTTAGATCCTTACATGGTTGTTTTACAGTATCTTTTAACCAGGTATACAAACCATGTGAGTGAGGATTTCTAATCATGTGGAAACTGCACAGTAGTTGGAATTTTTGTAAAAGCATGTGGCCTAACTGTATGATAGACCCAATGAATTAAAATTAGGGTTTATCAATTGTTTTCATACATTATTTTTATATGTATTCACATCCATTTCTCACCATTTCATTTGAATGTCCATAATTCTCAGTTGTGGGTGTCTCCCCCTCCCTTCCCTTCTATTTACAGGCTCATACAACATTGTTTAATCCAATTTCTCATGGTAGAGAACCTTATTCTCTATTTTTCCTATTCTATCTTACTATATACCCCATTTTCTTAGCTATATCATTATCTCATAAAACCTAATGGGGGTTTTGGATGGATTTAGGGTTTAGGGGTGACTCTAATTTGGTAATTTAGGGAGTTATAGCTTCTAAGAGGTTTCCTGGGGATTCATTCAATATTTTTTGACATAGGTGACGACTTTCAACATAATATCCATTGATATGAGTTACGTAGTTTTGTAAATTTTCTTTACATGGCATGAAATTTTGTTCTTTATATTTTCAAATTCATTTTTGTCAAAAATATAATTATACATCGTAGTTTCACTATATTGAAAAGAGATTTATATGAATTATTATCTTAGAATAAAACATATTTATATTTCTTTAATAAATTTAAAATTTTTATTTTTATTTAAATGGTTTTAAATGTGATTTAATTAAATTATTTCAAATTATTTTTTCAAAAATTTATTTTCATTGATTTTAAAAAGACCTGGAATTTCGGGTTGGTTTTCATGGAGGCTCATTTGAAACGTTCAAGTGGTTTTGACAAGGTGTGGGTGTGTACAACCCTCTTTATAGCCTTTATGTTTGTTTCCTTTCATGGGTGTTGTTTGATGTATGTTATTATTGGGTGATGGATAAGATGGTTATTTTCATTTAAAGTGATCTAGATGTGAGAGTGAGTTATTTATTCATTCTTAGCGAGGTTTTGGTAGATTGCTAATAATTGGTTCTCACATTTACTTTATTTCGGTCATGGTCACCCAAGTATCTAATTAAGAAGTACTAATTTATGCTACAATAGATAGCCTCACACAACTATTGTCCTCTATAGTGTGAAATAATACTATATGGAGAGCTCCCCCGATGAGAGTCGGGTGTATGATAGTCAGGTGGATTGTGTTAGGATACAATGTAGGCTAGTAGTTTTTTCATTATTAGTAAGGTCTACGACTATCTCATATTAGGAAATAGGGTATATCCCAGGAAACCTATTCTTAGGTGGGTGGTTTTATTTATTGTATTCTATTGGATTATATTTGAATCCCCTATTTTATTAATGTTTGTGGAACCATTGTTGTCTCTCTTTATTTCTTATGGTAATTTATTTTGATTAAAATTCAGCCTTTTGATTGATTTTTTATTCATGAAATGTGAGTGCTACTTTATAAATCACTACTGACATAGTTTTAATATAGGTTTTTTTAAATAAATAAATGTATGTTTTCTATAGTTTTCAATATTTTAAAGAAAAGTTTCCAAATTAATTGTTTTCTTTTTAAAAAAAATAAAAAGTAATGATTAAATATATATTAAGGATTTTTATCAGTATTATTGTCTTGAAATATAAAAAATATATTATATATATGTGTATTTCAAACAATAATATATGATTTTTTATTTAATATGGATTTTACAAACCCCTTGGTAGGATCATACTGGGCTTAGTTATATTCAAAACTTACATAATCCACTTTGATTATGCAGTTCTCATGGTTTCTTTTTAGGTTCTCGAGGTGATGACCATCCTTATATTGGGAAAGGATTTTTTCTAGGATATTTGGGATGATATGTGGTGAGTAAAATAGGGTCACATGATGATGGTGCATTTTGGTTTAGTTTTATTTCATTTTGGGATAAACTTGTATCAGTTGGTCCAATTTATCTTATACTTGTATTTCATGTTTTCTATTTTTTATTAATCAATTTATGTGTTTATTTAATTATTCATTCTATGTTTAATCATCATGGAAGTGTTTATATTTATATATTGAGGGTAAAATCAATCACACAGGTATGATTTTTTGATACCTTTCACTTATCACTCTATTGGGGTGATTTGGAATGTGCCTTAGGTCATAATGTGAGTCATATTAGGGGTCCATTTCTGAGATATCCTATGTTAGTTAATTATGAAATATTATTATAGAACCAACTTATTATTTTGGGTGTCTCTAGAAATAAAGTACAATTATGAATGTTTCAAGACTTGGGAATAGGGTGCGCGGAATGTTCTTGGCCAACTCATCTTCACACCAAACCTCAAATTTCCATAAGTGGTAGAGATTTGAGTTTAATTTTGGATTTATTTTATGTTATTTGATATGTTTTTAGTATATTTTTATCCATTATGATTATGTCAATGATTTTGAGGGTCATCTAGAGTTTGATGAGAGAAAATAAAATCTTAACCAATGTTAGATGGTTAGCCCGCACGGTCTGGTAAACCATATGGAAACCATGTATAACTATTAAATGACAATTAGAGTGCCTATTTAATAGTTGAAACATATTTTAGTTTCCCATACATACAAACCATTCACAATGTTGTTTCTTATATGGAAATAATTTTTTTTATTCTTCTTTTATGTCTGTATTTTATATTTCATTCGTTTAAGTTTGTTTTTATATTTTATATAATTTTTTTGAATTTTAATTGCATTAAATCATATGAAATTGTTCTAAAAAATTGAGCAACTTGTTTTTTGAAATATATTTAGGTGATTTATTTTGTGTCATTGTGATTTCATTTTTTAAAGGGATATTTTTAGAAGACCAATTTTTAAAAATTGGATGTTTTAAAATTTTTATTTAGAATTTCATCAGAGATATAATGAAAAACTGAAAATATTTTGGGATGATAAAGGTTCTTGGTACTTAAGGAATTTCATGACTTTTTTATTGTGAATTGGTTTCAAAATGGGATTTGGTTTGAAATGAATTTTGGGCAGTGTCTTGACACTATTGTAATGTTTTATGAAAGGATTTGGTTTTATGATGAAAATCCATAAGTTATTTTAGTTTATAAAGTGGTTTTTTTTAATTTAAAATGGAAAAATATGTTTTAAATGGTGTCTTGAAAAATTTTATTGGGATTGAAAATTCAAAAGAAGGGTTTTATATGATTTTTATGTTGAAGAGTTGCATTTCACAATTGTTTTGGTCTAAAATTTGAATTGTGGGATTCTATTTTTGAAAACGTGGTCTTATAGAGTTTTTTGTCATTTCTATTGAGAGTATAAATTATATAGAGTCTTTAATGAATTTTGGGATGTATGTTCATTGGGATGACCTTTCGGATGGCCCCTATGATATTTTAATATTGGTTTCTTCATTCATTGACTCTACTTAGATACAATGCTGGGTAGTGGAGATGAACTTTCCCCAGTCCTTGGAATCAATCCTAGACTTCTCAAATCAGAGTCACCTTCATCATAATCAATGGGTTGTTATGGAAGAATAAGGTATGTCCACTAATGACGAAGAATTTTCAAGAGCCCTGTTAGTGGAGGATGGTTAGGATGTTTCAACTGAAGAATGTGGAGATACTCTATTGAATGTGAAGTAGGATTTGTTTGAGCCGAAACTAGAAGGGAATACTAAGCAGGGTCAGTATCTTCAAAAGATTAATAATAAGAGAGATAGTTTTTTCTTCTATTGTGAAACATCTAGGCATTTTAATCCATTATTCGTGTAGTATATTAGGGAATGTCATCAATGTGGGTTATTATGCTATTTTTATATGTTTTTTTAAGCAGAGTTATTAGAAATGGGAATCTCATGTGTAATCTAGTTTCAAGTGGCTATTTTTTAGAGAATTTATATTCTAGTGTACTAAGTATTTATGTATTTTATCCTTATTGGTGGTTATGATTTATGAATTTTAATGTGTACTCTATTGGTTTGGATAAAAAATTTCTTAGGTGATATTTTTTCTGGGATGTTCATTAATATTTTGGGTGTTTTGTGATATTTTTCTTGATGGATTGAACATGGGATTCCTTAGAGTTTGTACTAGGTTATCTTGATTAATATTTCACTATGACCCATTGAGAAATCAATATTTTTTGTTCTAATTTCATTAAATTTTTATGGGATGGTATTTCATGTTTGAGTTCCCAGCATTACAATTGATTATAATAACCTATGTCTAAAGCACATGTTTCTTATGGTAATGGTGATATAGTGGGTCTTCTTTGTGAATTTTTTTCGTTCTTATGCATGTTGAGTTTGTTAAATAATTCAATTTTAGAACATTGATTTTTTATTAGGTTTTGTTCATTTTGGTAGTTAGAGTTTGTTCCTTGATAATGATTGTTATTGGCGATTTTTTTACTTTTTGAGTAATTAAATAAATGATTTCTCATGGTTGAAACTATCAGGCAGTGAGTTTTCCTTTGTCTAACCATTTAGAGAAATTCTAAACTTTCTAAAGAACCATGAGAGTTTGTTTCCTTCATTGAATCTTGTGTCTACTTGTGACAGATGATTTTTTTTATATGTTTCTAGAATTCATGTATTATCCAGTATTTAGGAGTGGTTTTTTCATTTTGGATTTGTCTCCCATAGGATATCCCATAGATGGTTTTCCCTCCATCTAATGTCATTACATCATGTTTTATTCTATCTTTTTCCATTTACCTCCACTCTTATTTAGGAATTTCTAGGGGGAAAGTGTCATGGTAGGGAGAAATTTCTTACCCTAATTAGTCACGCACAAGTATTGTTCCCTATTGTTTGAAATGGGAATAGATGGAGAGTTCCCCAATGGTGACTCGGTAATGGATATCCAGGTGGATATTTTTAGGATTCAATGTAATCAAATTATTATTCTATGTTAAGTAAGGTCTAAAACAATATGACTTTTAGGCCCAAGATAGATCCCAAGAATCCTTTTCATTTGTTGGTGTTTTGATGTTGAGTATTTTATAGATCATTATAATTCGTTAATTTTATAATGAGATTTAGTAAATAAATAACCACCATTTTATCATTTTCAATGGTTTTACATCATTTTTTTAATCTCATGAATATTTTTGATTTAGTTGTAAAAATGGATTAATTCCTGATGTTTATATTATATTAATAATTTTTTAAATTTTTACGTAAAACTATAATTAATTTTTAAAGTGTGGATAATTTCCTCATCTATATAGAGTCTATTTTCTAGAAGATCAAATAATTTTGGGAGGGGTGAAGAAGTCTATAAAATTTCATAGATCCATGTATGTGAATTACCCATATAAGAGAATTTGAAAAATTAAAATCCATCCACATATAGGAATTATGATATGAAATTATCCAAATATGATAATTTTACACATAGTGATCCATGTACATAAATCATTAAATTTAAGTAAATTCAAAATCTCCCATGTATAGAACATTTTCAGCTACGTGAATCATTCACATATGGGAATAGAATGTAAGAAAAGTCATCTATGTATGGAAATGTGTGTGTGTAGATATATTTGTTGCATGAGATATTTATATATCTAAAAATGAATAATTTTCTATGATTTATGATAAATAATTCAGCTTCGACATTAGTATTCATGCACATTATCATATTTGGTCATATAGAGAACACCAAATGAAATGATCCAAATAGCATGGAAAATAGATTGGATGAGATAAGGAGATATTCAATGAAATTAGTGGATATTTTATAACCATATATATCATGGTGATATTAAAAAATGAAATACCATGAGGAACATAGGAGGTTTTCCAAATCCAAAAGAAGGATACTTTCATTTAGGTATAGAGAAATCCAAATGTGAAAGAGATAGTGGTCTATAGGGTTGTTTCTGACAAAACTAACTACACCAATTATAAAAATATAAAGAGATAGGAAATTAATGGGAGTTTATTTATCAATTACAGGTTAAATATCTAGCATTTTTGGTAGTGGAGTTTCAAGGGAACCTTCTTTTGAGTCTTTTGTTCTTTGTTTTAATGTTTTTGAATTTTTCTGGAGATTATTTTCATTTATGAATAAGGAAATTTTTTCTCCTTTTAAATTGTTATCTTCTAAACTATATTTTCTGGTAGTTAAAATTTGAAAAAATAAAGTGGATATTCACTCTATTTAAATTAATTTAGAATGGTATTTCCATTGGTCTTTGGTAGTTCATTCAATTTTACCCACTCAGTGGAATTTGGGTATTCAGATCACATTCCAAGGTGGATTAATTATTACACTAATGACACAAAGTAATATCTAGGAATAATAGGATGTTCACATTGAAATATTATGGCATTAATTGAAGAATTATATCAGATAATTTTAAAGTCAAGTAAGTAGAGGCAGTCTGAAGGATAGAAACTGGTCTACATTTTCAACTTCATAAAATCGATTTTCACATTTATTTTTTATTTGTATAAAATTACAATTTTCTATGGTTTAATCATTTTTTTTAGTTTATTTTCTAACCATTCAAAAAATACCCAATTTAAATAACTTCCTACAAAAAATTATTAAAAATAAATAGTTTTAAACTTCTTATATAACCACATTGACAGACTTCCTTCGGATTTATTTACTACATTCCATAAGGGATAACAATCTATTTGAATGGGATCTATGAAAAATACCACCATAAACTTGGAAATATTTCTGAGGAGGTTTCCTAAGATAATAATTTTTTTCAAAACCATAAATTATAAATCGAATTTATCCCCTTTAGATCCTACAATTGACCCCACATATCATTTTAGAGTGAGGGATAACAAAATTATTGACCTTGAATTAAACTATGTCAACCTTGTTATTAAAGAGGCACTATGAGAGAATATTGAAACATCAAATTCTACCATTAACACATCATGAAAACGGTTATGCAAACCTAAAATAATCATGGTTAAAAATAAAACCATTAAGGAGTTAGTGGAAACTTACCAAAATCCTACTAAATATCCTCAAGTAATAGCTAGATTTGATATTATGTTTGGATTCATACTCCAAAATAAAAAACTATATGCACTTCTATTATAATATCCACATGAAAATATTAGAAATTATGTTATTTTTTTCTCAATATAAAACCCACTAGAGTTAATGTTGACCAAATGAAACTCAGAGAACTCCTTTTTTATATGGGGAAGCTAATGAGTTTTTATTCTATTCACATACAACTCTGATCAGTGACTATAATTAATTGAAAAAAAATTACATGAAAAATATTTCCTACAACTATAACATCTTCAAATAGAAATAAAATCTATGGGATTGGGAAAACATGAAGAGAAAACTTGCATAAATATTGGGAAAGACTAAACAAAATGTGATTTAGTTGACCCCACTATTTGATCGTTGAAAAAATATTGATTCAATACTTTTATAAAGGATGATACTTAAAATATAGGAGTATGATAAATGTTGATATAGGACGATACTTAGTTGAAGAAAAAAACTAACTCATTATATGAACTTAATTTCAAACATTTCCCAACATTCCAAACAATTCTAAACAATATGTCTTATACATGTTAACATTTA
The DNA here is from genome assembly GCA_963277665.1 of Viscum album. Classification (NCBI taxonomy): domain Eukaryota; kingdom Viridiplantae; phylum Streptophyta; class Magnoliopsida; order Santalales; family Viscaceae; genus Viscum; species Viscum album. The sequence goes on along the minus strand of OY728157.1, from coordinate 1,653,054,130 downwards.
TCAAGAAATACCCACTTCTACTTTGGAGAATATCATAATTGTGATTCATATTAGTGATCTTAAGACCATGGTGGGATCCATGATTCATTCTAAAACCTCAAAACCCCAACACAAATATGATACTCTTTCTCCATCATAAGTTCACTATGTAATTTGTGCTTCTAATTACAATTTTAGTTATAAATGTCTATAAATGAAAACCCAATATGAAACATGTAATGATTTTTTCTAGAAATACCTTCTCTATGTATGAAAAAAAATATCATTTAAATTCAATCAAAATGGTACCAACCATCCTAAATCTATATTTATACACCTTGAAAATTAAAAAATATTTTCCCAATTCCAATTGGATAACTAAAAACCATGATACTCCAATGAGAAAAAAAATTCCCAACTTCAATGAAATTTATAGCCTGTTAAAACCACTCAGAAACAAAACAATAACCCTGAATAAATTATGAGGGAAAATACATTTTGATGAGTACCTTGATAGAAAAAATGGGAAAACTGGCCTCTAATGTTGGTAGTGTAAGGAATCATATAATTGGTGGATTATATTCACAACCTCAAGTGAATCGCAAATAGAAAAGGAAGAAAAATGTGAGTTCCATGAATCTTAGGAGTGGGGATGAATAAAAAAACTATCAATATGGAAATTATAACAGTACACCCAATCCCACACTTTTTTATATGGGTTCTAAACCAGTTTACCCAATTTGGAATCAAATGAAGAATAGAATATTTTTTTCTATCATATTGAATTTTTAAAACCTTATTTGAATGAAAACCCAGTTTCCTAAGAGGATAATTTTCTGAAATAACCAAAAATTATTGTATGATAGTTATATAAACATATTTTCCCAAAGACAATGCTAAAAAAATCAAGAATAATATAGGTGCCCACTTCCCTATCCTGGGAGTACCTAATAAATAATCTTATTAAGATTAGATTGGAGAAATAAAGTTTGAAGAACTATAAAACAATTTAAGTCAATATTCCTCTATTTTATGCAATGAAAAAAAAATTAGGTATGAATAATTATTAAAGAAAATGTGTTCACGCAATCTAAAATTAATGGAAGGAGAAAGATTATTCATAAATGGAATGTTTTAATCTATCAGTCAACAAGCCATACCTATAAAATAAAAATATCTAGTAACCTTTACCATTCCTCGCACTAGAGGATAACTTGAATTCAATGATATCATGTTAATGCTAGGAGTTTCCATAAACATAATTCCTCATTCGGTCTACTCAAACATATAAGTTTTGGAACTCAAACCTACAAGAATTTTCATTGAATTAGACAACTGGAACACATCCAAACCATCTTGAGTTACTGAAGATGTATTAATATAATTAAAATACATGATTTTAACTATTGATTTATATATCATAGATATGGAAGTCAATTGATTCAGTACCCATGCACCAATTATTCTTTGGAGGCCCTATTTTCATACATACAAAGTAGCCATCAATGTTTATAGAGGAACCTTTTTTTAAGAATTTAGAGGATAGGTTGTTAAATTGATTATCTTGAAAACTCTAAAAGATCTTAATGAAAACCACTAATCCCCCTAAGTTAATATATTATATCGGTTTTCAACTAATTTGTTTCTTGATTTAATATGTGATGAAAATTCAACTATTTTATTTAAAAATAATCTTTTTCTTACTGTTGAATTTGACTTACATAATGAATAAGATGTTACATTTGAATAATAATATAATATAGAACATATTTTTTATAACCTTGAATATTTTGAAATAATTAAAAATAACTTCATGACAAATCGAGTGAAATAATAAATTTCATATTCTATTTTTTCTGCAATTGAAAAAACATATCATTTTGTATATGATATCAGTACTAAATAGTTAAAAACTAATAAAACTGAAGTTCAAAACTTATACCTTGACTATCCTATTAAATTTATAATTTTACTTGAGAAGTATATTTTAAAAAAAACTAAGACACGGATGACTGCAAACAACTTGAATATGAACACTATATGTTTTGGGCCTTAATTTGAAGTTAAAATCAATAATTTTGAGTCACAAAAACATCATTTATCAAATTAAAATATTCATCTAGAGATAGAGATGAAACCACTTCCTAAAAGCATAAAATATTCCTCTTTATGTAAAAATGTTATATTTTATATGATCATTTCTAAAAATTTGAAAACAAATTTAAGAGAGAAAACTATTAGGAATACATAGAACCCACAATAGAGCATTAATATGGAATCTAATTGACTAGACTAAAATGAACCCCACATTTTTCATGTATAGATATTTTTTTAGAGGAAAATATCAAACCCATGTATCAATTTTAAAGGGTATTGAATCCAACACTATTATAGGTTCTAAACAAAGAGAACCCCATTTTTTATCTTTTGTAATAATTATTCCCGTCTTTTATAGTCAATGGGTGTGTCTCACACAAGTTGTTTCTAAAAAATAATGACTTCACTGTTTGAAAAAACTAATTTAGAGAGAAAGTTACTATTATACAAAAAAGTAAATGATGTGTATTGATTATAGAAAAGTGCATTTTGTTTCTATATAGGATCATTTCCACTTCCATTTCATGACCATATTCTTGAAATACTTATAGGATAGACCCACTATTATTTTCTTGATAGATTCTTTGGTTACATTCAAATTCATATTTTATATATAGATAATGAAAAAACCAATTTTTATATCTTTTTAACCAATTTACATATAATAGAATACATTTTTTTTAGTGTAATACCCCAGGAACATCTCAAATTTTTATTATTAGTATTTTATCTAAATTTTAAGAGTGTTTCATGGATGATTTTTTGGATTATTTCTCTATTTATTGATCCTCATTTGAAATTTGTTTGAAATTTTTTTCAATAGTTCTTGAAAGTTGTATTGAAACAAATCTATTCTCAATTATGATAAATACATGTTCATGGAAGATGATGGAATTTTTCTTTCCATGTAGTTTCTAAATATTTAATTCATGTAGATCAATCTAATGTTGAAATAATTTCTTCACTACCGTACACAAAAAATATGGGATAGGTGATATTTGTTCTTAAACATATTGGTTTTTATAGAGGATTATTTAGATAATTTTACCAAAAAAACCTTTCGCAAACATAGATTACTTTAAAAATAAACCTAATTTGTCTTTTATTATGTTTTTAACGAGCCTTAAAGGAACTTGAACAAAATTTAATATCCGCATTCATCATCCAAATACCAAAATATTACATTACTCTTGAGTTGATGATCGATGCCTCTTATTCTGAACTTTGAGTAGTTTTAAGTCAAAGAGTGGAAAACTAATAATAGGACATAAATTATTCCTTTGGTACATTAGATAATTCCATGTATAATTACACACCCACTAAGAAGGATATTATAACAATTATATTTTCTTTGGATATGTTTAGGTGTTACTTATTGGGATCTATGTTGAATATTTTCACTTACCATTCTATAATATGGTTTCTTTAATGAATAAACATAATTAAAAATCAATTTTTCTAAGATGGATCTTATTGTTAAAAGGTTTTTATATTGTGATAAAATATAATAAAGGAATTTATAATTTGTTGGCTCTCCATTTAAATTGATTACCTAATGTTTTTGATGAGAAAGTTCTCATAATTCTATTTATTCATGAAATTTTATTTGATGAAGAATTGTATGCTATTAATAGTTAGATACCCCAATTTATGGATCTTTTTAATATTGTTTATTTTAATGAAGTTCCCCATTAGTTTTCTAAGAAAAAAAATATAATATTTATAGTGATTCAAGATGATAGATTTGGTATAATCCTTACTTATGGAACATTGGTAGTGATCTAATAATAAAGAGACACATTTTTAATTTTGAGGATCAATGAAACATTAATTTTTTTACACCATTTGTGCCACAGAGTACATTTGGGAGCATAAATAAATACTAAAAAAATACTTTATTATGGTCTATTTTGGACCATTATTTTTATATATGCTTTGAGTTTTAAAAACATTCAAAAACTACCAACCCCAATGTAATGTTTTTTAGAGGAATGAGATACCTTAACTACCCATTTTATTATGTCATGTGTTTTGATGTTTAGTGTATGGATTTCATGAGATCATTTCTAAATTCATTTGGATGTATAAATAGATTTATTATTTAGATTATAATAAGTTTTCCACACCCTCTCACCCTCAAAAAAATATAATGGATAATGTTTCAAATAGAGAAATCAAATATATTTTTGAAAAAAAGATCACCCAAAATAAAAAAGTTCAGAGTTTTAGAATAGATAATGATCATTAAGATAATATAACTACTTCTAAAACTCCAATAGGAAGTCCACTTATTAAATTTTTGTATGTAATATATTTTCACCTTAATTTGGAGTTAGAACGCAATTTTTTTGCGGTTATTGAGACATATAACATGAATAGGATTTCTATTTTAAAATAAAGAAAACATAGTTTATGGGAGATTGATATGATGAGAAACAATACATATGAATGATATAAGATATAAACGAGGAAAACCAAGGCTTTTCATAATGGAATGATCCTCATTAAAGAGTTCCAAAAGGTGAAAATTGAAACTTTTTAACTCAATATCAAATCTGTTTCTTGGTAAATGTCATTCCAATTGGTCTAGACCATTCATTGTTTCTCATGTTTTTTCCTTTGATGTTTTACATATTAAATAACTAGTAAGTTTAATACCATTTATAGTAAATAGGTAGAAATTGATTCTTTTTATGGAAAATTTTCAAGATCCTTTAGAAGAGTATGTTCACTTTCAAGAAGCTATATACAATTGAACACCTGATTGTTTCCCTCGTTACTTTGTGTCTTTGTTATATCCATTATTTTTTAGATTTATTTCTCCCATAACTTATTACACAATGAGTACATTGCATAAAATTACGGTGGGTGACACATCCATTGTTAGTTTGTTTGATGATTTCACTAGGGAATGTGTATAGCACACATTCATTTCCCCCCATTACCACATTCCAATGTTGAGAAGCTTACATTACTTTCATCGGTGATGTATACTCCTTGATTGAAATTGGATGATGGTATATCGAATCCTCCTTCCATGGATTCCTTCATAGAACTCGTTTCCTTGTCCGAGTCTCCCTAAAAGATGGATTCATGTTCATGGATGTCATTACCAGTGTCATATCTATGTGGAAACTAGTTAACTATAACGCTTCTATATTGAAACGGTAGAATCCTCCAGTCAGAAGAGTAATGACACTAGAGATCTTTGGGAATGTCTGGTTATTGGGAACATTGGTCACTAGTAAACCTTCTTCTTTAGAGGGAGTATAGTGTGAGGAATCATAGGCATGATATCCAAGGAATATTATGTTAATCACAGGGTAATTGATGTCAGGGGAATAATTATTTTTAGGACTTTTACCTGTGGAATCCCATGTTCATTGTATTGGGTAGGTATTCTAGTTTGGGTAATAATTTATGCATCCTATGGATATGGATTAAAAAATCCTATTGAAAAAGTTAAGGGAACAAGTTTAACATCAGGTTGAAATAGTACGGATGATCGTAACACCCAAGTTAGGCAGATCCTGAAGGTTTTTCCATAAGAGGTAACATGTCATGCTTAGGTTTCTTGATGGATTAGAACACCCAAAGGAGGTGGATCTATAGTTTTGGATCATAATTCCCCATGGAGGCATATCCAGGAGGTGTATCCCTAAGAGGTAATATATCACATGTGATTTTACCAAGGATGGGATTAAACCTCAAGGAGGCATCATACATATCCTATTTAGGAGATAGGGATCAAAACCTATGTTGTTTGATTCCATTTTTTAAGGTCTTGTGATAGGACCAATCCATGTAGTTTAAAATTATGTTTTAAGTACACTCGTGTAGTGAATAGAGAGTCTACAAGGGATGGTGTGGGGATTACACATTGAATCTTCCTATTTTGGGTGTCTCATCCCCATATGGGGAAGGATGTTTTGGGGTTTATTCATTAAAACTTTCCTTGGTAGTTATTTCATCCCATGGTGGGGAATCTGGTGGCATCCCATAATGATCGTACATGGAAAATTCTATGTTCATAACATATCTTAAGGATTTAGTTTTACATCATGTTCTGAGTAGGTTGTTGGGTAGTTTAACATCATACAACTAGGACATGGATCTAGGTATTTTTATATCATATAGTTCAGACATGGAGGGACTCAATCCTTACCCTTATGGATTACATGACCTTAGATCATGCTTAATAGGGTGGGGAATATAACATTCACTATCATTTATGAGTGTTCAGTTGGGAGGCCTACATCAGGGTCCCTATTCATAAAAGCAATTGGATTTAGGGTACCCTTCCTTAAAAGAAATAGGCATGGTAATGTCTGCAAAATGAGTATATTTAGAACATTGGGTGGGATAAGGAAGTTATTCTATGAATTTGGGCTGGGTTTCACACAAATATTTGTTATAGAAGTGGGATATAGAATAAGGGAAATTAATGGATCCAAGAGGAATAATTTAAAGTAAACTTGGGAGTTTCACACAAAGAAAGGTTTCACATAGGCATATTCACATTGAACACACCTAACCAGCCTTAGGGGGAGTTGTGTGAGGATCACTCTACCATAGGAAAAGTCATGTTTGGGCCCACAAGTGGTATTTTTAACAAATTATCTACCTTTGAGGGTCCATGATCAATAATTTTTTTAATATCATGGAAAAAGTGATTTTCTAACAGTAGATCATCTCTTTATCTTCTAAAGATCCTCCACAAGGGTTGGGGTGAGCTTCTCATTATAGTTAAAATCCTCACCTATCATCCTAAAAATCCTTGAGCACAGAACATGAGTTGGGTAATTCTCTATCCTTTTTCACTAGGGTTTTGTCACACAAATATTATGAATTAACATCACCTTTAATGCGAAATAAGATATTTGTGTGTCGGGGTTGTGTGAAAGGATTCATTCATGTGCACAGCATGCCTTTCTTGCTTGCATGGGACTTGGGTGTGTCTTTATCTTTGAAGAAATTCATGGAACTAAACATCCCCTTTAGTGCACAACTTTATTCTACACAGAACTCTATCTTTATAATAATATCAATAATCTTTCATGAAACTCACTCATAAAACATGGAATTCTCCTTTAGGGTGGGTTTCATGTTCAGTTCACCCAAAATAAAAAGGATATGATTTAAGATGATGTTTCTGCATAAAAAATACCCTCCATGGAATCTGTGCTGGCAGGGGACTAAAAGGCCAAGTTCTGAGGGAAAGTTTTAATATAGTGGCTTGACTCTATGTGGTCGCGCTACTCAAACCTATGGGAGAACACCTAATTTACACACTATGCGCAACATAGTTTTTATGTCCTATAAATAAGAGGGTGTCTCCTTTCTATATTACTCTGACTTCTGTTATGATAAACTTGATCTCTTGTGCATGGAACTTTTATTTGAGGGAAAACCTTATCCTTTGGATGTGTCTTTCGCGCAAATTCTTCTTTCAAGCAACCACTTCTGAAAAAAGGTGACATTTTTCACACGCACTTTCAAAGTTAGACATCACCACACCCTTTGTTCTCAACTAGAAAAACATTGTGCACATCATCCATAGACCTTCCATAATCTCCCAAAATATCCTACCAACCAAACCAAGAAGAGATCTAAGAATATTTCACTGCTTCCCAAAGGTCCAAAATGGGAGGAAACCGTGATATCACATGAGAAAGGAGTGTAGTTTTTGAAAACTAAGCACTATTGATAATTCTGATTGAGGCTCAGAAAGGCAATCCATTGAGCAACCACCTATTATTGTATAATTTCATGATAATGGAAGATGCCTCCATCATGGGAATAAAATTTAACTTGTCAAGCTTCTAGTTCACTTGTGATGATGAGATAAATTTCGGGAACATCACCCTTCCATGCCATCCTACTCAGGAGCACAAGAACATAGTCACTTATACACCATATGGATAAAAGAGAACAGTCATGGGGGAGAAACCTAAGGCTGAATAATTCTCAACTTGATATGCCAGTATATTCTAGAAGTATAAGGGTCAACAATAAATACTAGAATAAAGTCTATGATATGTGGGCTAAAGGTAATTTCACTAACGAATGGGAATGGGAATACTAGGTACACTACACCTGTCTAGAGTTTGGGGCTAAGCTACACCATATCAATTTACATGATGCATTATGGAAATCCCAATTCATTACCTACTGTTAATAGAATATGCTAACATATATCCTCATATATTGGTCTCTAGAGACCAACACGTTCCAAATTTACCATGGGTGGTGGTAATTAAAATGTGGTAAGTGCACTACCTCAGTGTAATCCCACTAAGTGGATTCTAGTATGATGAGTTCCTTTAAGTGTTAAACATTTTTTTTAGTTAGGAAGTACACTCCCATCCTAGCGCAACACCTTCTGGAGGCGTTGAAGGAAAATATGGGTCAAAATCTCCCCTTACATAAGGATATTTCATTCAATAAATGGTTTGGAATGTTCTTAAGGAAGAACCAAGCTCTAAAAAATTTGAAGTAGCTGAACTTGTGTCCCTAAACTACACAAAAGAGGAGGCTAGGATAATATTTTCTAATTCTGGAGGAGGGAGACTATGAGTAGTGGGGCAAAAACATGGTAGAGGACTAGTATCCATTTGTATTCTATGCCACATTAATCTGAAAATTACTTATTGGATAAAAAAATTAGTTAGATACACTAACATGGGCTTGTGCCTGGGGACGCTGGTGATAGTGGTGATTATAGAGGACAGCAACAGGGTGAACCAATGTATACTGATGTTGGACCAACTCTATAGTTAGCTGGGAAATGTTGTAAGGGTAGAATGGACCAAGAGGATCTACATCTTGTTTTAGATCTTACATGGATAGATCATTTCAAATTTTACAACCTATGAGTTTATGAATGTTATCATCCCCTTAAATGCTAGTCTACGACCCTCCCTACTCAATATCATCAGGATCTGTCCAATCACACTCAATGAAATTGGGGTAATGGTTGACATTAAGAATTATTTAAACATCATATTACATAAATTTGTAACCCCAGTTGGCATGATGGTGGCCAACCTTCAGGAGACATTGGTACAAAGAGAGTACCTGAATTCCTTATGGGGTATACTGAGGGTGGCCAATAATGATGGCAATACCTACTGTAATCCATTCACACCATCCCAATTCTCCATTAAGTTTGTTTCAATCCAGATGCTGATTAGGAGAGTCCATATGGTGTTCTGCAAGAAGTGGTATTTCTATAAATTTCATCAGATTTGGTGGATGTTTATTGGTGAAGGCTCGAAGGATAAGATCATTCTTTTTCCAACCAATGCCAATTTTGGCATGTCTAAGAATTATGATAATAACTGGGTGGAAATGTACCCAGGTGTGATCTTGTTCAAATTCATCGAAGTGATCGCAATAGAAATTGAATCATTAGAGTAGAAAATAGGTAGGTGGAATGATCTCTAAGGGAAAAGCAAGACTCGGGAGTGGCTCATCTTAGTGATGCACTGGGAGTGACATATAGTTCTATTTTACCACCACCTCCTAGAGAGGAGTGCTCCCAAAAGCTATCATGAGATAAAATAAGGGGAGCTAGGTCTATAAGTAGAAGATCCCAATAGACCCCTAGAAAAAAGATAAAGTATCTACTATAGACAAACACTACTGTTGATTTCCCCTTACTTTGGGTGTCTTGGGGAATATAAATGACAAACATGAAGATGGATTACTTATAAAAGATGTTGGCCCAAGATGGGATTGAGTTGATAGTGGTGTGGCACGTCATAATTATAGTTAGAATGTCCTACCATATGATATTAGAGGACCTGGAGGCCATGGACTCTTTCTCATACCTTAGATGGGAGCCTAATCTTCTTCCCAACCCAATGCAGGTAATGTTCGGTGGTGATCCTGGCCTTGAAGAGACACCACCTGAAGATGATTCATCTTAGGAGAAATCAAATGGTGAAGGAATACATGGATCTAGTAATGGATAATCTTTGGGGTTACTAATTGATCAAGAGAGTTACAAGGAGAGAGGAGAGATCAAATAATTGGAGACTTTGACTTGTTGTACTCCTCAATGTAAGCCTGTAAGCTTACATGTCCCTTCCAGTTCTTCCCCACTTTTTGTTCATATTTTCAAATTGGGGTCTTTTTTGTGAAAGTGTGTTCCAAAAATAGATAAGGACCTCTTGATGGAGGGAACGAGGGCGATCCACTAGATACTGGAGACTACACTCCATTACTCATGCCTAAGTTTTCCATAGTTTGAGGTTATGCCAAGGTGGTATAAGAAGTGGCCTCAGAACCTCTGGTCCTCCCATTCATCTACGGGGGACCATACATTGGAATCCCAATGGTGATGTCAACTGCAAGAAAAAACTAGTCTCTCTGGGCATCTCATTATCAAAATCCCTATATCCAAACATAATATTTCATCTCAATCCACATATTAACTTTACAATTTACACAAATTTTTTTGAATTTTATGCATCAATATGTTCATTTGATCCCATGAAGCTCCTGCTCAGCCAACACTGGGGGGTTCTTGCATCGTTTGTTAAAGTGTCGGCTGGAATCGAAGGGTCTCATATGGTGAAGATCCCTGTCAATTTTCAAGGACACAATCATCATATTTTAAGACTCTATATGTCTCTCACTCTCACATGATCCCATATTATCATTTTTTATCAAATCGACTAATGTGGTCCCTCCCTTTTATTCAATTAGTTATTGAAAGGGTGTACGCTTGGTAAGTGTACATAAACAAGGGATCTTAGGCACCTTCTCTAATGAATGAGCCAGACCTTGAGGAGTTGATCATTCTAGTTGACCTTCCCTTGATCCCAGGGAATATCCTACTCTGGTCATGGGTGATGCCACTGGTGGGGTAGAGCTTGAGGCAAGCAATGGAAGTGCTGCTATAGAAGAATCAAATGAAAACAAACATCCTCCTTTCATGGTTCCTAAACTATCTAATAGAATTAATGAGGAGGACCCTACTATTGTTGTCCCTATGTATTTACCTAAATATAATACCACACCAATCAAGAATTTCTAAGACTCTTGTTATAACATCACTGAGGAAAACCACATAGTCCACAATAGGGCATAGAGGATCTTGTAGTGTTTGATCACTCACAATATAATGTTGTACCTAGTGATTCAGATGGGGTATCTTATCCATTGGGTGTGAAACCATGGTACCAAAGGGGTGTATTCTCATTCTCTACATGTGATAGTGCGTGACTATCTTGTTGATTGGGTGCACGTGGAGGCCAACCATCTGGTCATCTCCTAGCACAAAGAGAAATCTAACAAAACCCAAAAGATCCAAGATTCCAACCAGTAAATTCATTATCTGTAGATGCAAGATAATTATCATTCTAGCTTCCACAATTCTGAATAAAAGGTTACTAGTCAATTAAGGGATTAGTTAGTGGCAACTCAGGATGAAACAAGGAAGGTGATATCTCAAATAGCCAAGTTAAAAGCTAAGCAGAACTAGGTGAAGATCATTGATGATGAGATTTATTATGCATCTAAAGAGGAGGAGGCAGATATCAGGAGGTGGCATTTGGTCCTTTAATACAAATTCATGAGGTTGATCGTACTAGATCACCCACTTTTCAAAGAGGATCCATAGGGGCATAGTTTTTTCTAAGACCAAAGAGAGGATCCATCATGTTGATAGCCCTCGCTAATTACCTAAGTTTCTTTATTAAAAACACCCACATGCAGGAACATATTTATTTCATCATATTTTATTATCACACTTACATAATACTCTTGAGAAAACCAATTAACAATCCCAATGTTCATGTGATCCATGGTCGGCATGAGATGCAATGGATGACCATATGTTTACTCGTTTATATGATAGTGTAAGACAATCATCACTTGGGGTATGCATTTTCTAACTGAACACAGAGAGTGTTTGTGGAAATAGGGTATATTGATAGAGAGTAAGGCTCTCTAAATATCCAAAATTCATTTCCAACATGTGCTAGTGAATGAATATAGAAACACTAAGAGTGTTTGATTCTACCCAAACAAAGGGCAATGAAAGAAATGAATCATGATTCCCAAAATACGGAACACAATGGGAGTAGCATGGTGATATATCAAAACTATTTTCCATGTTCAAGACATATAATTTGTACAATTTATCTGGGATTAGGGACAAAAATGAGGGTCAACCTCTGACCATGTTTGAAACACAGGACCTGCTTCAAAATTTCGTCCAAAGTCTTCTAGGGAATTGGATGAGGATGGTAGGTGAGCCATTTTGGCTAGGCACCATCACCATTAGGGGGACCATTCAGAATTGGAGTAGGAAAAGGATCCAAATAATGGGCTTGAAAATTGAGGATATAAAGTTATGTAATGCTATCACATATTATAACACTCTCATAATTACACCACCATGGATTTGAGCACATTGGTGTAGGCATATCAGTATGGAAAAAGATCAAAATCATCTTCTAGGGTGAGTGTTGTCTCAAATATGCAGTGATGATTGAAGAACATGAATGAAAAAGTAGGTGACTAGAACCAAAGGAAGGCTTCTCAAGAAAGGTGTTAAGATGCCTCATAGTTTTACATTTTGTGGTTAGGATGATAGACACATAGTATAATGTTATATAGTGAGGATGTTGGACAAACATATTATCATCATATAGTGAGGATTATATATTTCATTATTTAATATCATGTGATTAGGATGTAGTATGCAAGAATTATTCAATGAGATTCCCATCATTTCTTCCCCGGATTATGTCAATATAGAATCCCTTGTTCATTGCATGTTGTAGGGTTGTGTTTTAATGTCATGTGAAGGGATGAGTGTGAGACCATCTGGATTAAATCCTTTCAGCTGTAGTGTAGGAGGTCATATGAGGGTATCATTATGGGGGTACTCCCTGGAAAGGCCTAAAAGTAAATGGAAGTTTTGAATACATAGCACCAAGAAATAGAATCTTGGAAGAGTCACACACAGTTTAAAGTTGTGGTGCTTGGACCATTGGGAGGCAAGTAGTTTAAGGTTATAATGATCGAACCAACTCAATGTCTCAAAGGGGGTATGTGTGGTAAGTAGGAGAAGTTAATAAACATGAATGGGGCTAAGGAACTCAAAAAAAAATACACATTCCCATGACGATGTAAAAATAGTTTATATTCATGATGCGTGGACTCAGGCTCTTAGTTTATGATCATATATCTTGTATTGGGGAGGTGTGTCTCAAAGGAATATTTGCATCATAAAAGGAAGGTTACCTCATGTGAATGGAGGGGCCTAGGATACCTTCTAAATCCTAACAAAATATCTCTAAGATAACCTTTACAAAGTTTAAGGTCATGATTCTTTGATAATGGAATATATTTTTAGGTCATAAAGCTTGGACTATAGGCTCTTGAATACTCCAAAAGAATATATATAGTATGGAAGAATAAAAAATAGATGTGAATAAGGGGAAGAAGAGTCCCTTATTCTAAACTACACATTCCTTGGGTGACCCAAATAGAGATTAATTTCAAAAATTATTGGACTCAAAATCCTATTTTAAGGTCATATAGTTCAAAACCATGGAGTGACTCACACATCATAACCTTGCTTGAGGAAAATATCCTATCAAATCCTAATATTATTTTATCCATGCCCATTGTGAGAAACAAGGATCGGTACATAGTTTTTGTTACATGCTGGGGAGAAAAAAAAGAGGGGCGGAAGTGACTGACCAACCTCACAGGGGGTGGTTGCAGATTTAGAGACCTAGATAGCGAGAGAGGGGAATAACCCAAGTAAATAGAAAAACTATTGACCATGTTCAAAGCATAGGTTTCATACCCACTTTATCTTGAGATAGGAGGAAAAAATATAACACTGATTGTTGATCGACTTCAAAACATGTGTTCTGTTGATTTCTACTGATGATCCTTTAATATGTGATCCTAAGATGGTAGGTGAGATAGTGTGGCATGAAACCATTTTGTTAGGGAACCTATTCAGATTGGGAGTATGTCCACTACACAAATAGGATAATGTGAAAAGTGCATAGGTGAAAATGGAGTGTTGGGCCTGAGATGAAATATTTGGGTGTCACTGCATATCCCATGAGGATGGGAATCAAGATGCATGTATTTCTTGAAATTCTTGTAGTAGGAATATGATGTTAGTGGAGTGGTGTCCTCTCTATTGTGGGAATGGAATCATACCATATTTGAATTCAAGGAATACCGATTTTATATAGGGACTAATACAAAACACACCTTTAACTATGTTGGTAATTATCAGTGTTATAACAAAACTCTAATAAATGACATATTTATCAATTCTAAATAAAGCGTTGATAAATTTATCCCTTTATCAGTGTGTCCTTTTTAGCGTTGATAAAAGAGAAAACTTGTATGAGAGATTTATTTTTAGAACTGATAAAGGTATTCTTTAACAACACATTATTTTTAGCACTGATAGAGTGTATGCTTTATCAGCGCTTTATTTTTAGCACTGATATTGGGTATCCTTTATCAGCGCTTTGATTTTAGCACTCACAAATGGAATCCTTTATCAAAACTTTATTTTTAGTACTGATTAATATTTATATAAATAAAATTAAATAATTAAACAAATTAAAAATTAAAAATTTGTTTTTGAAAAAAAATACAACTTTTATTAATTAAACAATTATTGATAAAATTGAATAGATTTATTATACATTATTAATTATTTGACATTTTATTAATTAGATAATTATGATAAGATATCTTATTTCATTGTAGGTATTAAATATGTAGGAATATATTAATTTATATAAATATGATTTATATATTACAAAATATTTATACGCTTTACATTAAATAGTCAAATGTTTATTGAATAATGGTTTATGATTAAAAATTAATATGATTTAAAAATATTGACTATAATTGCATCGTACTTGACATATAATTGAATTTCGTTTGATTTTTCAATTTAACATAGATCAAATGTGTGTTATATTGATTTTACAAATACGTAATTAATGAATTTTTATCTACAATGCACAGACACCAAACTTATCCATTTTTTAAAAATTGTTAAAGTGTACTTATTCTTAATTTATTCAATTTCACTCAATTTTAACATAGATAGATGCACTTAAAAGTAGATATTCATTAATAATGTTAAAAATATATTTGTAAAAAATGTTTATAAATTAATATATTTATAAATATACAGTCATAATATTTATACAATTATATATTTATAATTATAAAAAAAATATTTTTTTAAAAGTATTTATATAATTATAAATAATAAATTATGTACATTTAAATAATTGTTAAATTTATTATAAATTTACTTAAATAATGAATATATTTACTACATTTATATTTATATATATTTATTAAATATACATGTATAATTATATAAATATATATAATGATATAAATAATATTTTTTAGAAATATCTCTATAATTAGAAATAAATAATTATAAAATTATAATAAATATATATAGAAAGAAATATATTTACTGTATTGATATTTATATATATTTATTATGTATTTATAAATTTTTTAATTTTCTTAATTATATTTATAATTATAAATCCTTTAATAGCGCTTCGTTAATAATCACTAATAAAAGAGTCTTTATCAGCATGAAAAAATCACTGATAAATATGGGGATTTATCAGTGCTAAATAAAGTGCTGATTAAATGAAGATTTATCAATGCTCTAATTTTAGCCCGGATAAATATTGGTTTTATCGCTGCTAAAAAATCACTGATAAATATTCTTTTTATCAGTGCTTAGGAAATAAGCGCTAATAAAATATCTATTTATCAGTGGTTATTTATAATCACAAATAAAAGTTTCCCAATCTATTTTCAAAACCCTAACGATTTCTGAACTGGTCATGATATCAAGAGATTTCAATGAAATCTTCCCACCGCTGGCACTCCTCCTCGGTGAATCGAAGCTCGAATCACACCACTCGACTGTTTCCAGCGCTCCTCCTTTCTGAAGTGAAGCTCAAATCACACAACTCAACTATTTTTGGCACTAAAATTGCATGAGCATCTCGTCTAACATCCAGTTTTTGATTGAGGTTGCAATGTGGGTGGGGGTTCACATAAATTTCCTACAATTTCTTTTCCCAAGGTAGGTGGTTCCATGCCCTAACAATTTTAGATAATTTAATTTTCTCACATGGATAATTTTCGCATGCTCTATATTTTATTTTGGTGGTACGAATATGTTTTGGAAATGCTTTTACAAGCATTTGCGTTGAAAATAAATTTTCTTAAGAAAAATAATTTTGTTTCTATATAGGTCTTGTAGTGAAAAAATAGTGTAATTGTTCAATTAATTGTTTGAGTAGTTTGAAATTTGTTTATTTGGGTACTTAAGGTGTGCGTGTGTTTAAAAAGGATTTTTGATGGGAAATGAATCATTTTGGGCATGTTAGTCTTGTTGTGTGATTTTGAGAATGAGTTGTGAAGTGTTTAAATAATAACAAATTTGTTTTATAAATGAAATTTGAGATGTGGAAACGGTTTATTAAATGTTGTGAGTGATGAAATATGTGTTTTCAAAGTGTTTGGTATGCTTTGTGTTGGGTTTGGATTTTGTAAAAGAAAATGGCTATGTTGTGTGTGGGTGCTTTAGTGTGGTGTTCCATGGAAGGGTTTTATGGGTTCTTTGAAAGGAGGAAATTATTTTTGTCAAAGGTGCATAAATTCAGATAGGTTTGGAAGTATGTTCTTAAAGTAAATTTACATACTTTCCCATGTTGAACATGTTGTACCATTTTTTAATGTGAATTGTAAATTTTTTTAATGAATGGAATGCATGTTTGGAAAATGATTTTGGGTTGTATATTAATTTGAAAAAAAATGGACTTGTTATGGAATTAGTTGTGAATTGGTGTAAACATTGTTTTATTAACTGGAAGAGTTCAATAAATTAGCTAATATATTTATTAAATTATATAAGTGTTTCAAATTATTTTTAATGCAGTTATGCAGTAAATTTCATTTTAAAAGTATCATTTTCATGTGAACGTGGGTGTGTTTGTTATGTAAAACCTTACAGTACCTCTAGGGGTTATTTAAAAAAAATAAATGAATTATTTACATACATAATTGGTGAGAGGCATATTTTTGAAATGATTTTGTGTTCATATGTTTTCAAATGGGGTTTGAATGTGCAAGTAGTGGCACACTGTCTATACTTTGTTTAGCATGACTTGTGTTTATAAATGTGATGTGTTAGTGACATGTGAATGTGAAACTTGATTGAGCACAAATAAAAGGGAATCTTGGGTAACTGGGTTACTTGATTTTACTATGTTATAGAATCTTTTTGTTTTTATAGAAGAATAATTTTCCATTGAATTAATGTATTGTTTCAAATTTACATTTAATTTATTTCTTTTTAGTATAACTATCATAATAATTATTTTCTTATACAGGTGGATTATTTTGTTTTTGTTGGGGTACACTATCCAACTCTTTTTCTTCTTCTCCCTTAAAATATTATCACCCAAGTAGTGGTGCATTTATCACTTTCTTTTAATTTACATCCACTCCCTTTTTAGGAAGAGAAATGATGCTACATATCCTCAATAATTGATGTAATATTGATGTTTTCACAGTAAAATCATTTCCCATAGAATTAATTTATTATTTTAGATTTATTTTTAATTCATTCCATTTATTTTTACTCAGGTAATAATTTTTTTCTTAAATAGGTGGATTTCTTTGTTCAAGTTGGGGTGCTCAGTCCAACTTTCATGCTACTTCCCCATTAAAATCTTTTCACCCATACAGTGCTGCATTTATCACTTTCTTTCATGTTAGCTCCACTACCTTTGAAAGAAGAGAAACGATGTTGCCTTTAGTCAATCACAGAGGTAATCTTGATATTTATAAAATAAAATTATTGTCCGTAAAATTAACGTATTGTTTAATATTTATGTTTAATTCATTTCTATTTAGTATTACTCACATAATAATTATTTTCTTATACAGGTGGATTCTTTTGTTCAATTTTGGGTGCTCTATAAAATATTCATGCTTATTCTCCCTTGAAATATTTTCACCCATGCATTGGTGCATTTATCACTATCTTTCATGTTACCTCCACTTCCTTTGCAGGAAGAGAAACGACACTGCCTCTGATCAATCACAGAGGTAATCTTAATGTTTTCACCATAAAAATATTATCCATATAAATAATGTATTGTTTCATATTTATGTATAATTTATTTATTCTTATTATTACTCACATAATATTTTTTTTCTTATACATATGGATTATTTTTTTCATGTTGATGTGGTTTGTTCGAAGCTGTTCAAGCAGTGTTGGCAGTTAGAAAAACAAAGTCAATGGAAATCATGGGAACATTGATAGTTAGGTTTTTTATTGAATGTATGTAATAATTTTTATTTATGTAATTGTATAATACAATTTTTGAAATGTATATAATATAATTTTTTCTTCTGGTATTTTTTTAAATTTAATTTTATTTAAATTCTGTATTGGGACTTTTTTTGTTGATATATCTTGTCTATTTCCAGTGATGGGGTGTGCTGTAACAGCACACTGTAGTGGTTTTATAGTGTGGTGTTACAGCATATTGAATTACGGATTTTTATAGGTGATTTTGAAAGTGCTGATAAAGAGCTTCTTAATCAGTGGTTTAAAAGGAATTGATAAATAACTCGTTTATCAGTGTTTCTACAGTTTTAATAAATAAATCTTTTAGCGACACTTTAAGAAGCACTGATAAATGTGTTTTTATCAGTTCTTTTTCAATATTGGTAAAATTAATGGGCTTTTAACACCACTCACATCATCGGTGCATTTCTAGCGCTAAAAAAGGTTATTTCTAGCACTGTTAAAGGCATGTTTTGTAGTAGTGGGGGATTCATTGACATACCATACTTGCAATATGAGGAATCTTATGTCTTTTTTAATTGTTTATGGTTGAAATTTAACAACATGTTCAAATGATGTTGGGATTGGAGGTTTAATGTTGTACAAATTAGACTAAAGTTTCTATTAGTTTATCATCATAGAGCTCAGATTGTAGGCGTAGTTACTAGTTTATGGTCACATTACATTGACCAAAGAGGGAATGGTTGTGCAGAAATCAGTTTTAGTGGCATAAAATAGTGATAAACCAATAAGGTTGGAAGGTCCATGGGACCCTATGACACACAAAAAAATCAACAAACCACACCCTAGGTTGACATCATGACATTGGGGAAGGAAAGGCCCCATAATATTTTGATGAAGTGGTTGGGCCCTAGATGAAATATCCAGGTGTCACTACATATACTATAAAAATGTGAATCAATCCACACATTTTTCTAAAACATGGCATGGTACGATAACCATGCTTGAATGGGGATACCCTCTCAAATGATGATATTCAAGCTTATCATATTAGGGAATGAGGCACCTATATGGGGTATGACTATAGTTCAATGTCATGCACTGAGGACATCAATAGGGCTCTCATTTAGAGATTTCCATTCCTTCCTTCCCCATTTCATGTTAGTAGGGTATCTTGGACCACATATGGGTCAAGGTAAGTCGGTGGATTATATACCAGAATAGGAGGCCTGTGGGACATTTTGGGGTGGTAATACCACAAGTAACATAGGGTTTCACAATGAATATGTGGTTGGGCTCAGAGAATAAAATTATAGGTGTCACTATATATCCATTAAGGATGGGTATCAAGCCATATTTAGTTATGGAAGGAGGTTGGAGGCATAGGCTTTCTAAAAAATCATAGATAAAACAAACCATGGAAATAATCGGTGAATTGATGTTATTTTTTGGTCATTATGCTTAGAGTAATTCAAAATAGTTATACCCATAATTAATAGGCCATGAGAAGGGTGATTCATGGATTCTCGTACAGTGAAAAATGTTTAAGACCCCATGAAAATAAAACCAAGGGTTCCTTGGAACACATAAAGAAATCCTGGAACTATTCTCATATATTATTAGGCTTTATATCCAAGACCATGTTTGTTTCAAGGGAATTTTTTTTGCATGAAAAATGTAAAACTATATGTGAAATAAGGGAATAGGCCAACCTACCACACAGGTACCAAGAACTTGATGGAACATAGTTTTAGGTCATAATTTTTATAATATGGTGAAGGTAGTAAGTAAAATACTTTAAATTCATGTTTCTTAAACTAGAATTATTTCAATATTAATGGTATATTTATGGAATGAAAGAGATAACACCTGATGTGAATAGATCCATGGTGGCTCATGTACCATATGTACACCTTAAGATAAATAGCATATCGTTTTTGGTTGTGATGTTAGGACCATAAATTGTATAAGGGGTTAAAGGGTTGATAAATTTTAGGTTGGGCTTGAAGAAAAAAAGTCTAGGCATTGCTACACATCCCATGAGGATGGGAATCAATCCACACACAGTTTTGGAATATGGAGTGGTAAGAGAATTATTCCATAAGTGGAAACTTCCTCACTAATGAGGGAATACCATGCTCATGACACAAATTAAGGCTATATTTTAGAATTTTGTACTGAGTATTTTGATGTTTTTTTATCCCATATTATGTGGGGAATATCGATTTCATATAGGGTAAGGTGTTTTTACCATCTTTTACTTATCGCATAAGGCATCCCTATTTTTTGCGAGGTAAAATAATATCTCATTTAAGAGGAATCCTGGTTTTAAATGGGGTAATATAGTAGTTTAATGTTAGCTACTGGGGATGTTTTAATTTGTCTTATAAATTCATACAAATCAGACTATTGGTGTAGAAAATATTTTAACTTCCTAATTCTTGGAACAATATCACAATTTAACATTGTTTTTTTTGGGACATGGTTGGATCCTTATGTGAATTATTTGGTGAGAAACTTGGAATTGGTGGGGGATGGGATATTCTCTACATCCATGTTGACCAAAGAGTATTCTCCATTGGAATAGACCTCATGAATGTTATAATGTCCTTCCCACTTAGGATCCAACTTTGGTGGCTTCTTTCTAGGTGTCATTGGCATTCAAAGGGCTAGTACCGTGTCACCCATGAGATAGATTTCTAGGATATCCTTCTTATGGAATACTCTCACTATCCTATTTTGTAGCATCTCTAAATTATGAAAGTCATATATCCTATTACCATGTAGGTCTTTTAACTCAGCTAGATAGACTTCTTCAATTTGTTTCTAGAATCTTCTAGTCATATACAACTATCTTGAGTGATGGTAACTACACCTTGATGGTTAGGACCACCTATGTCCAATACCTGAGGGAATATAGGGTCACCTAGGTTAAATTTCAAGTCATCATTTGATATGCCCATAGGACGTTGGGAATATGTCCTTCCAAATTTTTATATTCTTTCCCACCATATTATAAAGAATGTTTGAGAGGGTCTGGTTGAATTCCTTGATCTATCCATTTTCCTTTTCATGGTAGAGAAATGTATGGTTGTACTGGAATTTTTAATTTGTATACAATCTCTTCACCTCCACATCCCAGAATTTGGTTCTATTTTCGGTGAGAATAGTGTGAGGAACTCCAATTGAAGGATGATGTGGGAGCTCACAAACCTAATCACATATAGGGATTTGAATTCCCTAAGGAGAATCACTTCTTCCCACTTGTATAAGAAATTTTTCATAGTCAGAATGAACCTTCACTAGTGAGGTATAACTGGTGGATAGGGCCCTATAATGTAGAGTCCCCATACTAAAAAGCTCTAAGAATAATTGGTGGTGTTGAGGAACTATGGAGATCGATTCACAAAGTTGTCTTGGCTCTGAAATTTTTGAAACCTCTTGGAGAGCTTGATGCACTTGTGGACCATGGTGGGCCAATAGTATACCAGCCTCAGAATCTAGTGGGAGAGCATCAATCCTACTTGGTGGCCACCAAAGGACCTGACATGGAGTTCATGTATAACTGGGGGTATACCATCTCCTTTGATGCAATGGAAGAGAGTTCCATCAAACCCACATCTATAGAGATTCTTCTCTAGGTAGGACCAGTCTGGAGGGTGATTTGTGCTCCTCGATGATGGATCTGATCATACTTGGATCAATCTGGATGGAAGATGTTATGCTGGAGATACTCAACAAAATGAGTTTTCCAGTTGGGTGTTTCCTCTTCTATGGGGGAACATGAGGGTCTTGTTATAGAAGCACCAATTGATTACTATTTTACATGTTTTCTATCATCATAATCTGAAATGGTGGGGGAAATGACCCTCCAATGTGCCACAAGGATGATTAGGTCATCCTGTTAAGGATTTTCAGGGGACATGGTCAGGATTACCAATGTTTCAGATCGACCATTCTATGATCAAGGGACATGAGTCACCTCTGGAAAAGATGGGAACTGGTCCATCAGGTGATGTCTGAACTCTAGTAGGGGTATAGGCTCTTACATTCTAGTGAGGTAGTCACCCTTTATATGTTTGATGACTAAATCAGAGTTCCACTTTACATGAAAGTAGGGGACATCAATATTAAGAGGTATCTTGAGACTAGTAATACGAGTACAATACAATACCTTATTTTTATTGAAACCTCATAACAATAGGAATTATTATTGTAGGATTATTTGTGTTGGAGTGTTCAAGATGATCCCTAAGATAACCCTGTTGATCTTGGGAACATTATGACATCTATTTGTCAGGCTCTAGGAGGCACCCTCAAAATTCATCTTCCAACACGGCATAATTTTATCCACTTATAGGATATCCTCATATGGGAAATCAAAAACTATGGACAATTACATGAGGTCTGGATGCACAACCATTAAATCTTCTAGTATCTACCCTTAAACGGTCTTCTACAGAAAGACCCACATGTTGATCTACTAAAGTATCATTGTCCATTGTGCTAATCATCCTATCAGGAAGGGGGATTTGTAATATACTTCAGTGGGTCCACCGGGGACACCAGTTGTATCTCATGATACTGAAAATAGTGATGAAAATTCTACACCATGAAATCTTGTGTGAGGTAGTACTTCTTGACAGGGAAGTATCTGTCCTCTATGTTGAGAAACATGCAACTAAGACAATATAAATTATTCTCTGTTCCATCATTTTTTTTGGGGTGATAAGTGCACTGTGGGATCATTATAGGGTGGTCACATCAAGGACCAAAGGCCTGCCTGAAATGTGTGGAATTAGAATCAGAGCTTATAGAAGATTTTTATTGATGTCCTCAAACATGATTTGGAACTCTTTATCCCACTAGTATATGGTTCCATTCTTCATGATCCTTGAGAAGGGATTACACCTTCCTACAAAATTTGGGATAAATCAGTGTATATAAGATATGTATCCTTAGAGGCCCTAAAACTCCCAGATATTTCTTAAGTGAGGTATTTTTTTGATGGCCTTTATCTACTCTATGATGATTTTGATGTATCTATATCTGATGATGAATTTGAATAATTTTATAGAGGTAACCTAAAATACACACTATAAGGGTCTCATCATCAAATACTGAGAGCGAATGAGACCAAACACTTTCTCAATGTATTTTATGTGGTCTTTATGGTAGCATTATTGTACCACCAAGTTTTCCACATAAAATTCCACCAATATCTTGAGGATCATCTTAAAGATGTGGTCCATGAACCATTGGTATGTGGCTCTTGTATTCCTTTGGATAAATTGAATCATATGATAGAAGAAAGTCCCTTAGGGGTACCCTAAAGGCAGTGGAATCCTTATACTCAGGGGTCCTTTCAGATATGGTTGTATCCAAAATATACATCCATGAAGGATAGGGCCTAGAACCCAGCTATGGAATTTATTAGTAGATTTTCACTAGAAGGGGGAAATTATCGTTTGGAAAGTGGCAGTTGATATCTTGAAAGTTGATACAGAACCTAATCTACCCATTCTTCTACATTACTAGGACAATGTTGGAAAACTATATATGGTAATGGACTTCCTTGAAAAAGATAGATTTGTTAACATTATTGAAAATGGCCTTGATTATAGCACCATGAGAGGGGACCGTCTTTATAGGAGCTTCTTGAATCTATGGTGACTCGCTGAGATGAAAATTTGGTGAATGGAGGCCTGAGGGTTTAGTCCTAGCATCTCTTCATTGCTATATGTGAAAACATGGTGGAGATACTTTAGAATGTCCACATAATTTTACTACTCCTTTGGATACATCATTGTACTGATCAACGTTGGCCTAGGATCTGCCTCGGTACCAAGGTTCACCAGGGTTAACTCATCAACGGTTGTGGAGTCACACTATTTGAATGTGAGAGGGGGATCTTAAAAATAATATTAATTATTTGAGGTTGTACAATTAGAGGGACGAAGTGGCTCTTCCAAAACAGCCACCCAGTGGAAGAATTGGTGGATTATTAGAAAGATACATAATCCTTGTTAAGAGTTTCATACTCTGTTGTCACAGGGGTGATTGAACTTGTTGAGCCAATTCTATCTGGTCTCCATCCATGAGGTCCATACTTGATATAAACGCAATGGTTTTGAGTTATATTTCATCGATTCAACCCTTCTCTATGGAACAAATGGGACTATCGGGGATTGGTTTTCATAGGGATAACTTCTTGGCACCTCATAAGAGTAGAGGCTTTTGGTATCACTTGGGCTTGTCTCATTTAAGAGTACAAGGTAATTTGTGGAATTTTTATTTTATTTTTTGTGATTCCAAAACCCTTTTTTTAGAAACAAAAATGAAACTTCCCAAATCTAGAATTTAATCGTCTAACTGATGAATCATGATAATAAAGTCATTTTCCAAGTTCACCAATAGATTGGCTACGGTGGTCATCATATCACTGGGAGCATTGATGCGCTCAACCATATTTGTTTAAAAACGATTCCCTAATCTATTGTAGTAGTTTTTATCCAAATATAGGTACCTACATGAGTCAAAAGAAGACTCATCACCTTGGACTACCCCTACTCAACTTTTTAGAGAGAACTTGAGGCACTGGTAATACAAGGAGGGGACCACCGTATGTAAATGAATCTAGGGCCTACCCCAATGCACATTGTAGGTGGTATCCTATTATACTACCATTAATTCAATTATTGATATGAATCCACCAAAATGGATCTTCAATCAAACCCTTAATCATGGTTTGGGATTGTTCCTATCATAAAGCTGTATTATTGGGTTAGAAGGAGTCAGAAATGATTTTTTCAATCCCATGTTGTGGAGAATCCTAGTCGAGATGAGGTTAATAATAGAACCTATGACCACTAGATAGTGATTAATCTACATTCCATTGAACTGGAATGTAATGTATAAAGGGTGAATGTTCCACTTCATGAGGGTTCCCTCGTCTTCCGTGAAAAATGAGATGATGGATGGGCATTTCTTTCACTCGACCTCCTCTACATAGTGGCCTCTATGGCAGCCACCACTACTTAGAATTGGAGAGGGATTTTCAAGGCTTCCAAAAGGGCCTCACACATTTATCTTGATATGAAAAGGGAATTAAGGATTGAAAATCATGTGGATATTTCGTTGAGGTACTTCAACACTTCTTAATTCTATGCCAAAGGAATATTTTTTCCCATAAGGGATCACTCCTTGGTAGGGGGTACAAAAGATGCTACTGGCTAAACCTCTAGAGCGTGGTTAGTGCTAGAAACATTCAACTAGGGAATAGATAACTTTATAAGAACCACATCTTACTGAATATCTATAGGGTAAGGTTTGGCTCTAGCAGGATGTGGCTGATCATGGTGCAGTCTCAACTGATCTACTATATCAAATAACACGGTCATCTAAGGAGGAAAACCTGATGGAGCGGACATGGAGGAAATGTTGGGCGGAGAAAAAGGGAGTGATTGTGATCATGAAAATTAAACCACGAGGGGTATGAGAGGTACAACAATCTCCCCCTATTTTGATGATCACAATCACCAAATTGTTGGGCGGAGAAAGAAAGGAGTGATGGCAAGAGGGGGGGGTGAATTTCCTTTTAAAAAATAATTAACAAATTAAAAATCAAAGTGACAGTGCAGCGGAAATAAAGAGGCAAGACACAAGAATTGATAACGGAGTTCGGCCAAAAACCCGGCCTACGTCTCCGCTCCCAACTCAACCGTTGAGAGATTCTACCGCTTGCTTTTCAATGGTTTTAGAAAGAAACCCACTAGACTTTACAGGTAGTCTAGAACCTATTACAGCTTGCTTTTATATGGTTATGCAAGAACCCACTTGCTTTCAATGGTTGAGAAAGAACCCACTAGCCTTCTTACAGGTGAAGGCTAGCTCACCTTTGATTCAAGCCTTTTAAAAGGGAAGGCTTGACTAACCTCTTCACACCTTGAAGGTGGTGTGAGAACCCAAAGAAAGGGAGATGAGATAAAGAGGTGGTTTGTAGGCACAAACCCAATTTGAAGCTCAAAATGTTAAAGCAAGAAAAATCGTATTTGGAGAATCCTTGGGCGCCAATGGATGATTGGAGTTGAAGACGTGCACTACCAAGCTTCTTTGGTGATGCTCCTTGGATGTGGAATTGAGTTGGAGCGATTGGGGTTCCTTGGAGGAAGTCCGTCGGAGGTTCGCCAAATGATGAGAAATGTGTCTGTTGGCTTCCGTATGGCTTGGTTATGTTCCTTAGGCTTCCGGGGGATCAAGGTCCTTTATTTATAGAGGGGGAACCCTCATATGGCCGTTGGAGGCCTTTGGAGCCATTGGAGAGGCTTTCGGAGCCGTTGGAGGCCAAGTGGACAGGCTGGTCAAAAGCCCAACGACTAGTTTGACTGGCTCCACCGGCTGACCGATACAGAGCCACTGGTTGGCCGGTGTGTGCAAAAAGGAGGAGGGCTCGGGCTCAGGCTCCACCGGCTGGCCGGTGAGGTGGCCACCGGTTGGCCAGTGCTGAGGCAGTAGCAACCACTGTGCTGGCTGGGTGCCACCGGCTGGCTGGTGCTGAGGCCACCGGTTGGCCGGTGTGGAGGCAGTAGCTACCCCTTCTGCCCAGGGTCCATCGGCTGGCCGGTGGTGAATCCACCGGTTGGCCGGTGGACTGAATTTCAGTCCATTTTGGCTTTTTGCCTTCTTGGCCTTCTTGGCCCAATTCCTTGGCACCCTAAATTTAAGCCTATCATCCAAAAACACTTAAAACATGATTAGATAAATAAGAGAGTGATTGTGATCATGAAAATTAAACCACGAGGGGTACGAGAGGTACAACAATCTCCCCCTATTTTGATGATCACAATCACCAAAACAAACAATGTAAAAAATGAAATGAAAAGCATGCTTTAAAGGATTTCTCCCCCAATCAACCAAGAATTTCTCCCCCTTTGTGATTATCAAAATAGCACGGGGCATAAAACTTGATTGAGGGAAATGGTTGAAAAAACAGGATAGAGATTTTAAATCAATTGAAATTTTTTAAATTTGAATTGAAAGTTTTGAATCGAAAATTTGAATTGAAAGTTTTGAATGAAAAATTGAATAACAGTTTGAATTGAAAGTTTTGAATCGAAAAATTGAATAACAATTTAAAAAATTTGAAACCAAGTGTTGAAATTGAAAGTTTGAAAAGAAAGTTTTGAAATTGAAATTAAAAGGGTTTAAATGATCCTAACTCCCCCTAAATAAAAACAACAAATCACCGGGGAGAGGTTTTTGAAACCGAGACAAATTTTGGCCCGGAGAGACTCGCTAAGAGGGATTTTTCAATCCACACTTGTCTAGTGGCGGGTCTTCTCCTAAAAAATTCATCATTAAAGAAAATGGTTTTGGGCCTACCATACCGGGCATTTTTGCAATCGCACTCATAAATTAAGTGCCCGGGTTTTTTACAATAATTGCAAAATTTAAATTGGGAGCTCCCCCTAACAAAAATAGTTGGAGCATGGGAGGAGGAAGCTTGCTTGGAATAGCCAAGCCCTTCGGTGGTTCTTGATATGCGTTGGGAACCTAGGAGTTTGGTCAGATTTTGTTCACCTTGGGTGAACTTGGCAAGGGATTCCCTTAGATCTTTGATGGTTGATTCCATGGAATCAACATCGGGAAGATTTTGGATTTTGAGGGACATCTCTTCCTTCTCTTTGAGAAGTTGTTCTTTTTCGGAAGAGAGTTTTTTGAAATTCTTTTTTAAAGCAACAAATTTGGAAGAAAGTTTGTGAAAACCTTCCTCCAATTGATCTCTCGCATGTTGGAGATCCTCATATGACAAATTATTTAAAGAATTTGAAGAACAAGAGGATGAGGAGTCGGAAGATGTTACCTCATGGAATGCCATTAGGCATTTGTTACCGTTGTCGCTCGAGGAGGAGGAGGAGGATGTGGAGCTATCACTCCATGTGGCCTTGAAAGCCTTCTTCTTCTCCTTTTGCTTTGCCTTTTTCTTGTTGAGTGGGCAATCGGGCTTGTAATGGCCTTTCTCGCCACACCCATAACATTTTACCTTGGGCTCGGATTTTTCGTGGGGTTGAGCCTTGCGGGCCTTGCGAGATTTCTTCTTTTTGTGATTCTTCATGAACTTGTGCATTTTGCAGGCAAGGTTCTCCATTTCGGAATCACCGCTTGAAGAGGAAGAAGATGAGGAGGAGGAGGAGCTTTCTTCTTGTTGAACTTTGAAGGCGATGTTCTTTGGAACTTTGATCGGTTTGCCTTCCTTTTCAGCTTGCCTCCTCATGGTGATCTCATAGGTCATGAGGGATCCGATGAGCTCTTCAACCGGCATGTTTTTGATGTCCTTCGCTTCTTGGATTGCCATGACCTTCGGATCCCATGAGCTTGGTAGGATCCATAGGATCTTCTTGACCATGGTTTCTGCAGAAACATCATCACCAAGGGACTTTCTCCCATTGCAAACATCAGTAAAACGAGTAAACATTTCAGAAATAGATTCATTTGGATGCATGGAGAATGATTCAAAATCTTGACGAAACATATCTAATCGAGTATCCTTTACTTTGTTGGTCCCCTCATGGGTAACCTCCAATAGTTTCCAGATTTCATGTGAAGAGGTGCATGTGGAAACTCGATTGAACTCATTTCGGTCAAGGCCGCAATGTAGAGCGTTCATGGCTTTGCCATCAAGCTCGAAATTTTTAATGTCGGCTTGAGTCCATTTGGATTCATCGGGGGAAGAGAGAGTGTAACCTTTCATGACAATTTTATAAATGGGATATCCTATGCTTCTAAGAAAAGTAGTCATGCGGGTTTTCCAATAATTATAGTCGGTTCCATCAAAAAATGGAGCACGACTCAAAGAAAAGCCTTCGGGGGCGAAAGAGGTTGATGCCATCACAATGGATCTTGAATTTGAAACCGGTGAAGGTATTACTCAAATTTTGCCTCTGATACCAATTTTTGGGCGGAGAAAGAAAGGAGTGATGGCAAGAGGGGGGTGAATTGCCTTTTAAAAAATAATTAACAAATTAAAAATCAAAGTGAAAGTGCAGCGGAAATAAAGAGGCAAGACACAAGAATTGATAACGGAGTTCGGCCAAAAACCCGGCCTACGTCTCCGCTCCCAACTCAACCGTTGAGAGATTATACCGCTTGCTTTTCAATGGTTATAGCAAGAAACCCACTAGACTTTACAGGTAGTCTAGAACCTATTACAGCTTGCTTTTATATGGTTATGCAAGAACCCACTTGCTTTCAATGGTTGAGCAAGAACCCACTAGCCTTCTTACAGGTGAAGGCTAGCTCACCTTTGATTCAAGCCTTTTAAAAGGGAAGGCTTGAATAACCTCTTCACACCTTGAAGGTGGTTTGAGAACCCAAAGAAAGGGAGATGAGATAAAGAGGTGGTTTGTAGGCACAAACCCAATTTGAAGCTCAAAATGTTAAAGCAAGAAAAACCGTATTTGGAGAAGCCTTGGGCGCCAATGGATGATTGGAGTTGAAGACGTGCACTCCCAAGCTTCTTTGGTGATGCTCCTTGGATGTGGAATTGAGTTGGAGCGATTGGGGTTCCTTGGAGGAAGTCCGCCGGAGGTTCGCCAAATGATGAGAAATGTGTCTGTTGGCTTCCGTATGGCTTGGTTATGTTCCTTAGGCTTCCGGGGGATCAAGGTCCTTTATTTATAGAGGGGGAACCCTCATATGGCCGTTGGAGGCCTTTGGAGCCGTTGGAGAGGCTTTCGGAGCCGTGGGAGGCCAAGTGGACAGGCTGGTCAAAAGCCCAACGACTAGTTTGACTGGCTCCACCGGCTGACTGGTACAGAGCCACCGGTTGGCCGGTGTGTGCAAAAAGGAGGAGGGCTTGGGCTCAGGCTCCACCGGCTGGCCGGTGAGGTGGCCACCGGTTGGCCGGTGCTGAGGCAGTAGCAACCACTGTGCTGGCTGGGTGCCACCGACTGGCCGGTGCTGAGGCCACCGGTTGGCCGGTGTGGAGGCAGTAGCTACCCCTTCTGCCCAGGGTCCATCGGCTGGCCGGTGGTGAAGCCACCGGTTGGCCGGTGGACTGAATTTCAGTCCATTTTGGATTTTTGCCTTCTTGGCCTTCTTGTCCAAATTCCTTGGCACCCTGAATTTAAGCCTATCATCCAAAAACACTTAAAACATGATTAGATAAATAAGAGAGTGATTGTGATCATGAAAATTAAACCACGAGGGGTACGAGAGGTACAACAGGAAACAGTCCACTGAGCTCTACATAAACCATTTTTTCTAGTCTTAGTGGAATGAATGGACTGGTTTTTGTCACTTTCTAGAGAATTCTAGAAGCTCACATCCCCTCTTCCCTTTCTTATCAACTTTGTCTAGATGAACCCTTTGGGTGTCCAGGGTATTCCTCACTATTAGGTGTCATGAAGTGGTCTACCAATTTGATGGAATTTGTGGATTCATAATCCTTATCATCATTGGTGAGGTTATCCATTGTTGGGTGGACCATGGATTCAATTCCTACCTTAGGGGTAATAATATCTCTGAGGGTGCGGGATGGATTTAGCACCAGTGGGGGGACTCTGGTTTCCCTTGCGCCATTCAGCACCAATCCTTTTGAGACATTAATTATTATGATGTAAATGGAGAGGTAGTAGATAAAGGAGGTGCAAAAACTATATGAGATTTGATACTTATCAAATGGGCATAAATGAGAACATGATAATGAGAAACCTCCTTGCGATAAAACCAATCATCATATTTCCAATTCCCTCAATTTAGAGTGTGATACCACTAACTTGAGTCTTCATTATTAGTGTTGTGGTTGGAAAAGACATGAATAACCAGTGTTAGGACATCACCCAACATGGCCAATCCACAATCCACTTTTTCCTAGATCCAATCATTGAGCACATAGTATTCCACAATGGTGTGTCCAAGGATATTTTGGTATGGGAAATGATTGGGGCGGCTATTAAATTTGGCTTCTTGGGGATTTTTTCACCCTATAATAATTATAATTACTTTCTATAGGTAAAATATTAAATTTAAATGGACCTATGATTCTCTAAAAGAATAGGTCCAATTTCTTATGTCTATAAAGGGAACATTGCGTCATGACCATGACAAGGGGCTGGAGCCACATTCTATCTTCCAGACAGTAGTGCTTGGTGAGTTGGTAACTGACAGTTATATGATGGGTGAGGCTATGCTTGATAGGGATTCACTTAGAGAGGATCCTCTATAAAATTTTCTAACAACTATACTCGATCAGGGGCCTCTATATTCATGGAATTACCTGAAACTTCGTATGTAGGTCTTCTTGCCAAATTTGTAAGATGCAACGAGAATGATTGTCTATTCTATCAAGTGTAGGGACCAACACACCCTTGATATTCTTCATGAACATATTTTTTAGCTCCTCTATGGGAAATTGTATGATGAGTGTATACCTAAGGCCTTTCCATTGGGTAAAAATTTTAAAACTCTATCATCAAGACTTTATTTGTACAAGAAGAGGATGGAAAATTATTTATTGTCTGTGGAGGAAATGAAATGTTAGAGGAACCATATATAAAGTCTTACCATCCAGTAACAGGCATGATGGGTTGTTGGTTGTACCAAATGAATGTGGGTCCTTCCAAATCATGCACAAAACATCATATCTTGGTGTCCTCCTACTATTCTGAGGTTCCCAAAATAAGCCCAAAACTTGAGTAAATATGGTTTAAGTGATACAACCAGTCACCCATCCTATTTAACGAGGCAAATTTGGGATTCTCTAACTCTAGGGGTTCTTGGATGTTTCCCACCCATGCCGGGTATGTATTTCCATCTTGTGTTATTTCCATTTGTCATGTTTCCAAGGCCTCTAAGTGAGTGGTGAGAGTGGATATCATGTTATCTTGGAAAGGGTCCTTATCTTGAAGAGGTTCTATGGATTCCAATTCACTTTTTAAATCATCAACTTGGATATAAGCATAGCCTGGTTCCCGGGGAGGATAATTATGTTGCTCAGGTGAGTTTGATACTCATACCTTAGTCACTTTCCATATCCCCTAGATTCTACTCTAACTGGATGGGTGATACCACCAAGCTTGGTTGGGGGTATATAACTAAGGAGGATGTGTTTCCACATTGGAGGATATATGGGGTACCATGGGGTGGTTCCATAATTTGGGATCCCATCAGCAATGATGATGAAGATGATCCTTTTATGATATTTGTGTTTCTAGAGTAAGGTACTTCTATAGGCCATGCCTCTACTTTTGGTGAAACCTTGAATGGATAAGAGGGTTTGGAATGCTCATTTCCTTTATCAAGATGTCGAAGTATGGGTAGAAATTCCTCATTGAAATGATCTTCAAGGCCAAGTGTATGTCTCTTCTGATGAGTGATAACACCTTTCAGAGGGTCAGTCAAGTACTATTCCATCCCATGGGGTAGTTCTGTCTTTCCAAGACCTATGTTGATTCCCCTATCCCTATGATCCTCTGGAAGGCTTGGAATAACCATATTCCCCATAACAATAGCTTTAGTGGAGCCTTCATCATCTATGAATAGAATGGATAGTCGGAAGATAGGGATGAAGTGTTGAGTAGCATATTTTCCCAAGCATCTGATATGTATGTGTGAAGATACATATTCCATAACTTAGTGGAGCACTATGATACTCTTGATGCATGTTTTTTGAAAACTCTGGTGGTTTTTCAATAACATGAGGCACTAAGACGTTGGGATAATTGTGAACTCAACCCTCCTTAACTATTTCTCAATGGTATCGAGGTGATCCCAAATACCTATATAGGGAAACTAATGATTACAGAGGTGGTTAAACCTCTCCCAGTTGATTTTATAGGAAAACAAATGCATGTTCATCTATGTGGACTTTAGGATGTCAATTTTTGGAGTTATATGTAGCCAAAACAACACTAAAAACAGGTCGGTTTCCAAAGTCTCCCATGGGACCTCTTTCTCAAAGGATGGGTTCAATTCTTGGTCATCACATTCCCCTATTAGAGAGGCTCGAGATATGGTTGGAGGCACTAATGTAGACTAGTTTTGATTTTAGTTTACCAAAGGTAGAGCCACTAAAAGATCCAAACATCCACTTCATGATAAAACATCTCTCGAGGGAGTTTCCAACCTCATCATCAAATACCTATAGGATGGGGTGTTCACAACTACCTCATGTGTAATTTCTATGGAATCCATCTATGGCTCAGTGTAATGCTCACCATCTGAAGGTGTCAACCTATAAGCTGGAATATCTCCAACATCTAAGGTGGATGTGGATAGTACAAAAGATTTTGGTGATGAGAGTGACTACAATGCAATCCCTTAGAATGCGTTTACATCATCCTCCACCTGCATGTACATGTGGAGGGATCAAGGACCCTGTGGATGTTAGCTTTTGGGTTGGAGAATCTCAACTATGAAACCCTTGTCCCATAATTTGGCAACTGGGGTGAATGATCCTTTATTGATTCATCATTCAACCCAGAATCTGAGAGGTCAATGAGGTCAGTGATGACTTGTCACTTCTAGGGTTACACCTCTGATGGTGAGTATTGAACCTTCTACATCATGATATTTCATTAAAGATAGGTGTTTATTTGGTGTAGGGAGTACCTCTACACTGTTTGGTGGTATCACGGGGATGAACTATACATTGGTGGGTTGGAACATGGGTAGGACCTCTGTGATGACTATAATTAGAGTATTTTTTACCTCGACTTTGGTTGGTTGTAACATAGGGAGGACCTCCACTTTGACTGTTGAAGGATTGGCGAGGACCTCTAATCTGTTTATCCAGAATACGGGGTGGAACTCCAAAGTAGTTAGTAGCGACATGGGTAGGACCTTCATGTTGATAAGTAGGAGTACAGGGAGGAACTACGTTCTAGTAGTCAAAATAGTGTGCATGACCTACACTTTGATTGTTAAAGTCATGAGTAGTACCCCTGTGATCATTGGTGAAGGATCGAGGAGGACCACAACTTTGATTAGTTGGAGAATAGGGAGGGCCTCTATGTTGATTGTTTATGAAGAAGGGAGGACCTCCACTTGGGTTGGTGTTGGAGCAGGGTGGGCCTCCACCTTGTCTAGTAGTATCCCATGGACCTATATGTTGGTTATTGAAATGGTAGGGAGTTCCTCTACTTTTTTCAATGACTATGTGGGGATGACCACTATACTGAGTCTCCACAACATGGGTTATCCTGTTATGGCTATCAGTGGTGCTGGTGATTGAAAGAGTTAACCCATCATGTCTATGAGATAGTTGTGGTCTCAATCCCAATTGGGAAAAGATGTATCCACGTTCTTCTATTATATGGATTCACTAGGATATGTTGGTGGTGGAAGGGGCCACTAGATCCTTAAAATATGCCTCTTATTGGGAGGCATCTTGATCATTCCCCCAACATTGGCATTGGGTGATTGCAGCTGAGGACGGTGGAGTAAGGGTGAAGTATACCTACTCCTCGTCCTGTGGGTTGGTCGATTATGGTGTTGTTGAGGTCTGGAGGAATCCCTCCCTTGTAGATCTCAAGTGGTAGTCATGGATGTTGTGACTTGATGTTCCCCTGAATCCTCGACGTTGGGGATTGAGTTATCAGATCACTCTGGGGAGAGACTCCTATAGTGGTTCATTGATTGGATGAGGGGTGGTTTTCCTCTGTTCGGGCCTTGGGCACGGCAGTGGTGGTGAGTCATCGATGCCTCCATGTCGTAGTGGTCCATGTCCATAGTGGTAATGACCCGTTCCTATTCATATCATAGCATGGGTACATTAGTCAGCCTCCTATTGATGATATTAGAGAGTGAGAAAAGGCGTGGGAACCCAATAGTTGAAGATGAGGGGGGAGCTGTTGTGGTGGAGTGGTTGTGTAGTATCGCTGCATCGATGGTTCACCTTCTCTTGGGCCTACAAGAACTAGGTTTCTGGTTTCCAAAATCTTGAGTCCTATAGGGAATGTGGATTCATCCATTAGTACATATATAGGAATAGTAATGCCCAATCCTACAACACCATAAAATATTCTGAATATAGAAAGGGATCCATGCCGGCGATGTCACTGACCAAGGATGCCTAATGCTAACCGCCCCAATTCGTAGGTGAGTTCTATGATAGGCCCATTTCTTCCTTGGTGGGACCTGTCATCAGATGTTTGAATATCATGGAATTTCAATCTATTTATTCCCGATATGCTACTAGGCCCCCTATTGAAAAGAATAGTTTCATGTTGAGTTTACCATTTTTTTCTGATTCTTTAACCAGTACGCACATACTTTACATGGTCATTGCCTCATATTCACACTTTTCGAAGGAGGGTATCTTCTATCACTTCCATCATTGATTTCTTCACCCCAAAAGAAATAGGATGATGGTTTATCGACTCTTCCTTCCATGGATTAATCCTTGACCTCATTGCCTTGTCAGTTTCTCCCTAAAAGATTAATTCATGTTTGTGGAACTCATTCTTGGTTCCATATCAATGTGGATTCTAGTTAATTACACTACTTATTTCTTGATAGGGTAGAAATCTTTGGTTAATAGAGTTTCCACATTGGGTATCTCTGAGCATGTATGGAAATTGGGTAAATTAGCCACCTGTAGATCTACCTCTTTAGAGGGATCTCATATGAGTCATCTTAGGAGTAGAAAAAAAGGAATATGATTCCATTAACAGGGTAATTGATACTAGGGTAGTAATTACTCTAAGGGTTTTTTACTTCAGTCATCCCATGTTCATTACATGGGGTAGGTATTTTGGTTCGGTTCATAAGTTCTTCATCCTGTGGATATGGATCAGAACATCCTATTGATATGGATTAGGGAAAAAGTTTAAAGTCTAGTGCATATGTGATGGCTGGTCATAATTCCCTAGTGAGGTAGATCATGAAGGTGCATCCCTAGGAGGGAACATGTCACACATGGGTTTACTGATGGATTAGAATTCCTTGGGGAGGTGGATCTAGAGATATGGATCAGAACTCACCCCATAGAGGTATATCTGGGAGGTGTGTCCCTAGAAGGAACAATTTCATACCTGAGCTTACCAATGTTGGGATTGAACCTCAAGGAGGCATCCTACAAACCCTGTTTATAGGATAGGGATCAATACCCTTGTAGTTCAATTCCATAGTTTAAAGTTGTGTTATAGGATCAATCCATACATTTTAAAATCCTAAAATAAGGATGGTCATGTAGAAAAATGAGCATCTACGAGAGATGGTGTGGGGATTAGGCATAGAAGCTTCCCGTTGCAGGTGTTTCATCCTTTGGTGGGGAAGGATGGTGTGGGGATTATGCATGGAAGCCCCCTATGGGAGTTGTTTTATTCCATGTTGGGGGAGATGGTGGTACCCCACGATGATCATACATGGGGAATCTTGTGTTTTTTAAGGCTACAGTTTAATATCATGTGTTAAAGAATATGTCTTGCAGTTTAACATGGTAAAACTACGACATATATCTATGTAGTTTTATTCCATGATTCTCATATTGGGAGGTACTCAATCCTCATCCTCAGGACTTACATGACCATGACTCATGGGCCTTTGGGTGAGGAATGGAATTCGAACTACTATAGGGGAGTGGTCAATCGAGAGTCCAATGGTTGGGTTCCTATTCTTAGAATCAATGGACATTAGGGTACCTATGATTAGAAGAAACAACTAGGGAAATTGTTATCTTAGGAGAATTGGGAGAATCGTGGATGGGATAATAAGTTTTTTTACGCAACTAGTTTGGGTTGCATAAAAAAATGTGTGAGAAAGGAGGTCTAGCACAAGGGAAACTCATACAGTCAAGAGGTATAGTGGAACACAAACAAGGGAGTTATGCATAGATTAAATTTGAACACATGTAGCTTTTTTTTTGCGTTCACTCGACCAACCTTAGGAGGAGTTTCATGAGGATCACTCTACTATTGTACAAGTCATGTTTTGGCCCACAAGAGGGTTTTCATGCAAATTCTCGACCTTTGAGGGTCCATGATCACTAGTTTTTTACACTGTATTATAATAAAGCGAGTTTCGAACAGCAGATAATCATTTTAACTTCTGTATTTCCTCACAAATAATATGTGTGAGCTTTTATTTATAGTTAAAATCCTTCGATATCGGTGCATATCTCCTTAGGAATAGAACATGAGTTGCGTGCATCTCTTTCCTTTTCTGTTAGGGCTTGGTTGTACAACACTTCCAAATTGACATTGCATTTACTGCAAAAAAGGATGTTTGAATTCTAGGGTTGAATGCATGGCTTTTTCATTCATGTGGCACACCATTATTATACACATGGGTCTTGGTCCTTCCATCTACTTTAAAGATGATCATAGAAATAAACATCAACTTTTTCAAGCACTAAATCATGCACAAAACTCATTCATTGTACCTCGAATGGTCCTTTACGGTGTGTCACGTGTTTAGTTCACACAAAACAAGACATTTGAGGTCCAAGATGTGACTTTGGCACCAACTTTTGGGTTAGTATTTTGTTTTTTTCTAGTTTTTTTGTTTTTTTTTCTATTTTATTTTTTGGGTGTTTTTCAATTAAAAATTATTGTTCTTTTGAAAACTTATAAGCTAAAAATTCTTATCCTAGTAATAATTGAAACCAAATGTCCTAAATTAAACTAGCTTGATCCAAGAAAATGAATTTTAATTAATTCTAAAATAAATTATGTCTAAAATTCATAATTTTGGGTAAATTTATGAAAAGATATTTTATTTTCGAGTCCCATGTCACAAATCACAATAAAAATATTGTACCACTTTCTTGTGAAGTTTCTAAACCTATTTTAAAATATTCTTTTCATTTACCTCATATATTGAGTGAACTAAATAATGATTGTTTTAACCAGAATTTGATTTTTCTTATAAAAACATAAGGATTTGATGCACTTTCATTTTAAGTGATTAAGAAAATTCCTTGATTTTAAAACCCCAATTTCAAATTAATAATTTTGATTTGTACTAGATTTGTATTTATTACTAGTGATCCCCTTGTATCCAGGAAATATCTTTTTAATTAGCCATATTATATATTGTTTTTTCCATATCTACCCTCATATAGGAAGTGAAATGCATGATATAGTTGAACATAACCGTGGGGGAATATATTTTTTATGTGATAATTTGGGAGGATAAAACAAAAAGGAAGAAGGTGAGTGTTTTTTGATAAAAATAGAGTGTTATTTTGCTAAAATTTATTCTTAAATATATCATCTCAAAAGTTGTATTTTGAAAATTTTGGAAGAAATATTCTGGTTTATTATTGCTATAAATTTAATGTGAAATGAATTTTATGATGCTAAAAACATGTATTTTATTTCTAAAGGAGGTATGGAAGTCACATCTACCATTTTAAACACAAAAGATACCTCACTACCTTCAAACATAAAATTTGGATAGATTTTGAAAAATAAAATAGTAAAGAAAATCTAGGAAGGCAGTTGAGTAGAATCATTTATGATGTTCAAATGATAAATGGTGTGCACTATTCATGACGTTTGAAAAATTATTGGAGCGGATTTTCTATAGATTGGTGTTTGGAAGAGACCCATTCTTGAGTGTAAATTATATTCTATCATTTTTTGTTTCATATTGGAGCCAAGAACCCTGATTCAACCAAAATAGTTTTTACACTTGAAACCTAGAAACCATCAGTCACTAAAGATCCCAAAAGATTCTTCATGATTATAAAAAGTCTATAACACACATCTAGTAAATATTTAGGAACATATCAAGCCTATTTTGACCATTTAATTTGTTTGGATGAGAATATCCTCACTAAATTAAAATTTAAATTTACGCGATGAGGGAAAATTCATGTGAGGTTGGTGTATTGTGTACATGGGAGGGTGAATAAAGGTGTTATATAATAAATGAACTAAATAGTGAATTTTAAATAAATGAAATTAAAAATTCATGATAATTTCATTTCAATTTTATTAAAATAGTGGTTCTCATGAGTATATGACTTGAAACTGCTTTGGTTTGGATCCTAGTCTCTTGACATCCAGGAGTCCAAGTCTTAAGTGTGGGGGAATTAATAGTGTTTTAGTTTTCAATAATTTTACCATGAATTTTACTAAATAAATCCCAACAATTTTTTAATTTTAAAAAGGTTTTCAACATTTAAAAATCACACGAATGTTTTTAATTTAGCTAAAAATGGATTATATCATGATCTTAAGATTTTTTATCCATTTTTTAAATTTTAAGATAAAACATATGATTAATTTTGAGAGTATTAATAATTTAGAAAGGTGTATATAGTCCATTATTTAAGATCAAATATGTTCATGATGAAATGAATAATTAAGGAAAATTATATAGATCAATATAAATGAATTACCTATATAATGGAATTTGATGGAAGAAAATATTGAATCACGTGGGAATTTAGGTATGCAATGATCCATGTACTAGAATTCAGATACATAGTGATCTATGTATACATATCATTTACATAAGGGAATTTATATGCTCACATACATAGAAAAATTTTGGCTATGAAAATCATTTACATTTTGGAAGGAAATGTAAGTAAATTGTTCTACATTACATATTGTGCATACAATTCTGTTGCCTATAAGGGAATCTTCTAAAGTTATAAATGAAGATCTGCTTATAATTTGATTCAAGTCCTTAGGATTCCATGTTATCACCCATAAATCCTATCATAGTGGGATAGGTGGGTAACATCAAATTAAATTATTCAAATCACATAAGGAACTCCTTGGATGATATAAGGAAATTTATAGTGAATTTGGTAAAGATTTGAAGACCGTTCAGAATATAAAGATATTCAAAACTGAAATACTATGATGATATCAGGAGGTTGACCAAATATAAAGGAAGGATAATTTTATTTAAGTGGGGATAAATACAAACATGAAATAGAAATATCATCTAGTTTGTTGAAGGTGAACATAACAACACTATTTCTTGAAATCCAAAGAGAGGGGAAATTTGTGGGAGATAATCTAGCCATGAGAGGTTAAACTCACTAGTGGTTGTGGGTAGTGGATATCCAAGGGAACCTTCTTTCTAGTCATTTTAATTTCATTTTAATATTTTTGAATTATTTAAGAGATAATTTTAATTAGTGAATATGATCTTTTTTCTCTCTTGAATTTATTCTATTCTAACCTATATTTGATGGCTATTCAAATATATTAAAGTAAAGTGGTTGTCCTCTTTTTTAAATTTTTTTGATAAGGTCGTACATTTTATCATAGGAAGTTCATATAGGTTTTTCCACTATTATATCTTTGGGTGGACATATAGCTTTCCAAGGAGGATTAAACATTATAACAAGGTCTCGATATAGTGTCATGGAAATACATGGTGTTTACATTGACATCATGAGACCTTCATTGAGAAATTAATTATAATAATTCTAAAGATAAAGAAAATGTGGGTGTTTGAAGGATTAGAACTAGTCCATAGTTTTTTATTAATAAATATGATTTCAAAATTTCTTTTTGATATTTTTTTAATTATGATTTTACTTTATTTCCTCAAGTGGTGTTTGGTTTATTTTCACCCTTTTAAATAAAAAATCACCAATTCAAATAACTTCTATTAAAAATAAATTTAAAAAAAGTAAAAATTGAAAATCAAGTCTTTATCATTCCTAAGGGAGAAATCTAGGTAATACTTTAATATATTCTTTATAGGATCTTAATCTATTTAAGATGGATACATGATAAGGATTCCCATGGATTCGATTAGCATCCCCTATTTTTTTGATATGCGTAGAACCTTAGTTTTTTCCCTTTATACCTTTTCCTTATTTCTTTTGAAAACATGGTTCCCTTTAGCTGATCATTTATTCATATAGTGTGAGTAGGTTTTTCTAAATAATTTTAGAAATGTTTTCAATAAATATGATTTTAAATTAAAAAAAATGTTTTATGGTGTGTGAATGCTTTTAAAAAAAATTCAAATATATTTTTTCATTTAAGAAACATATAAAAAGAAGGTTTAAAAACATATTATGGAATTTTTTCCAATTTTATATACTTAAAGATGAAAAAAAATGTTTTTTTATGTATTTCACACTTTTATTAATGATTTTTTATTAAAATGTAATTGAAAAACTTCTTTGGTTAAATCCAATAATGATTAGTTTCAATCACACCCTACATACACTACTCAGTGTGAGTAGTTCTCATGGTTTCTTTTCCAATGAGTGTGGATTAGACCATCATTATTTTGGGTAAAGATCCTTATTGAGATTCTTAGGATGAGATGTGGATAATGGTCAAGGGTCACATAGAGATGGTGGATTCTAGTTCAATTTTTTTATTTTAGGATGTTCTTATATTGGTTGGTTTGGTTTAACTTTTTATTGTATGTGATGTTTTCTATTTATTATAATTAATTTTACATAATTCTTTAATTATTCATACTATTTTTATTCTAATTGATGTGTTTTCATTTTCATATCAAGTTTGAAATCATCACCACTAGAATGCTCTATTGATACCCCAATGCTTGTTTCCAGCCTAGGGTGATCGAGAATGCATCTTGGGCCTTATTATGAGTTGGTTTTCATGTCTATCCAATGGGAATTTTATGCATTTTTTTTAATATTATTTGAAAATATAGGGTCACCTAGGTGGCAGTATGGTTCACAATATGCTAACCCAACAAACCATGAAGGAATTTAAATAGAAAATACCTTTTTTTCTTTTCTTCCATATTTTGAAGGACATTGGATAGTCATGTTGAAGACCATTATCTATCCATTTTATACCACATGGTATAATTATGAGTGATTAGATTGGATATTATACAATTGGTATAATTTCATCAACTAAGAAACATAAGAAACTTGTTCCACTATCTATAAAAATCATATATGGGACTCAAAAAAAGGTAATGATAATCTAAATCATGAAGTTAGTTATAAATTTTCACCAAAATACATTTAGGGGATCTATATCAACCTATTTGGAGAAAAATTCAATTATAGTAAAAATGAACTAGAACTGCCTCACTGTGGATGGAGGGTATAGATATAGGCATTGCTATTTTCCCAGACTTTTCCTTTGTTAATTCTCAAGTAATTTTGGGGATAACATGGTTGGGTTAGTGGTTTCTTATTTTTGGAAAATAATGAAACATTAAATTTCAATTTAAAATATTTTATATGGAATAAAAATTTTAAATGTAAATAAAAAAAAGTTATCTATTAATATTTGAAAAATATAAAAACCATTTGTTTTGATAAAAAAGATACATATGATTTTTTAACAGTGTCAAAAACCATAATCATTAATAAAAACATGGGTATTTATTTATCTTTTGAATGATATATTCCAATTAATTTGTCTTAATTTTTCCATATTCACTAAATGAATTACCTTTAAGACAGATAAATTTTTATATTAACATGATCTATATTAAACTGCTATAATATCATGTATTATCCAATCTTTTCCCCAAAAAATTTCAATAACGACTTGATATTTCATTATCATTCTAGAACTAGTTTCTTTTCAATATCCGTTTTTGATTCCATAGCTTCTAGATAAATCATTATGATTCTAGAACTATTATCTTATATTATTTGAATCTTGTGGAAATGAACCATACATATCATAATTTATCCCCACACTTTCTCTATTTTTTGATTCTTTGTGAAAAGTTTATTTAATTTTGAAAAAAAAAATATTCAGATTCATTAAATATTATAACATCAAAATGTCAACTTTCTATTATTCGAATGATTAATTTTAAGAAATATCCCTTTCTTTATGAATAATACTTTATGATTAATTGGTCCAAAATCAGTCATAAAATGAATAAAAATTGAAAATAATTTATCTAATAAATTTCATCTAATTTAATCCATTATTTTTATAAATTCCAAGTGTTATTACTTAACGATGAACAATACACCATGGACTTACACATTTAAATTAAAATTGAGAAATAATTGATAAGTTTTTAAAAGAGCGAAACACCCTGTCAAACCCTCAAATATTTCACATATATATTTTTATTAAAATTTAAGGTTCCCTCCCATTAGTTTCACTTTCATGATTTCACATAATCTGGATGGACAAAGAAAAAAATCTTGAGTGTCCTTCAATGAATATGTCCCAAAATTCCAAAAAACCCATTTGGAGTTCATGTATTTGGAAAGATCTCTCTCTCTCTCCCTCTTCTTCATTTCTTATGTATAAGACTATTGAGGTAGGGGATTTGAAACCTATATTATTTAATTATTTATAAATGTTGGATCACCATGTTATAACTTTTAAATTTATAAAAAACTGAATGTTTATTTAATTATATAATAATATGGAGTTAATAAGATATAGAGTGATGCTAGTATCATTGTATATGAAATGATATTATAATATTTTTTGAGTTATGATATTTATTAAATTGAGTGGTTTTTTGATGATGTGATTTTATATTTATAATATTCCATCGAAATATTTTTCATTTGATTGCATTATTCATTGCTCAGGATGCCTGAAGATATTTTCTTTAAATAGTTTAATGGTTTAATTCT
This sequence comes from Viscum album, assembly GCA_963277665.1. NCBI lineage: Eukaryota > Viridiplantae > Streptophyta > Magnoliopsida > Santalales > Viscaceae > Viscum > Viscum album. The sequence continues at coordinate 1,653,010,160 of OY728157.1, read as the reverse complement.
CTAATTATCATGAATTCCTTATGTATTTGACACACATTAAATATATTAAGAAATTTAAATATGGTTAGTGATGGGAAATTATAAAATATCCATTAATTGGAATTATTACTTTTTTCTTGTAATTGCATGAAATAGATGAGATAAGCATCACATATAATTATTTACGAACTATACCAATTAATAAAGTACTAATATGAACATATAATATTTTGATTATGATTTATTACACTATTTATTTATTTATAATACTAAATCCCTTGATATATTTTAATATAATAGTTGTCATGGTCGATGATACGGTGAGGGTTAATACTGTGGTTTCTTAATATAGTTGATTGTGGGATGGTGTGAATAATGTGGATAAAAATTTGGGTTGATGTTGTATTAGTTATATCACGATGAGGTGTAACACCCCTATAAAAGTAATAAATAAAATTATAAATGTTCTTACCCATGTAAACATTGTTCCCTTTTCCTGTTAGGAGCATAGATTATTAAAACTCTACAATTAAGAATTCAGATATTGGAGTGGTGTCAAGATGGGTGACCTCCTATAAAGTTTTCTAGGGTCTGTGTGAGTGGTGATAAGGCATGCTGAAATATCATGTGTTGGCCTGTGGTGGAAATCACTGATCTAACAAGTAACCCTATTGGGTAATAGATTGTGATCTACTTGAAGGAAACCATGGTATTACTGGTTATCAATAGGTTCAGATGACCATGTTCATGGCCCAGGGAGGTCAGGTCATGTAAAATGGAATCAGATCCAAAACCCCATAGAAAGTGCATTTAAACTACTTAAATTTGAGGTGTGGGGTCCACAACAAGGATGGTTTTCTTTAAATGGGTGGAGAATATAACATCCCTAGAAAATAAATGCTTAAAATACTAAATTTTACTATCTATGAAAGCAATGTGAACAATTCTTTTCATGTACCTACCTAATGATAAATCCTACCTAAGGGTGTTTGTCCGAGACTATTTTTTGGATGGGTAACCTCTTGGGAACATTATTAGGTTGTGTGTGAGTGGGGACAAGAAATACTGAAAGAACGTGTGTAAGATAATGGCATAGTTATTAGTCTATAAAGTCATCCTAGGAAGGAATTCATGGCATTTTAGGAGACCCATAGGGATATATAACTTGATTCATGGTCTAAAAGGTCAGGTCATGATTTATATTGAATAGATGAAGTCGTTATCAAGTAATTTTAGTTTCTATCACGTTGTATTTCCATTTAAAATCAATATTCCACTGATTAATAGTCTCTAATCTAGCTTGATGATTTAGAATAACTCTATGAGGAAAGTTTACCCACACTGTCTAATCGAAATGTCTATCAAAATTGTACCCTAACATTCAATAATAAGTTCCACTTCAGCTTTCTCATTCATGGAGAATTGGTATTGGCCTTGAAAACAACAATAATACCTAAAGTTAATAACCCGAAGTTTGAAAAAATGAGAACAACATTAAATTATACATAATTTATACTCAAATTACGATTACTCTCTAATCACAATAGATTGAGAATGTATCACACTTACCACCAAGGAAGGTTTTCTTAAGAAATAATTTTTATTACCTCTTATTGGGTTTTATAAGTCTATTACATATGAATTTAAACTACTTGCAATAGGTTCAATCCATAATCCCTTAAAATACAAGGCATAAATATCCTCATTGTATTACCCTAAACTACATAATACATAAGTTCTTGCTAGATGACTTCTAAATACATATCTTGTCAACCTTATCGCATGATATTAAATGGAATGGAATAAGGTCTACTCCACATGACCCTTAAACTACAAAGAGTGGTATTTCATATATTACCTAGTTTCCTTATATGATAGTTTAGTCCATTTTAGTGCCTTGATATATGGACTTACCTCTCTATAAGCCTATGTAGTGATTAAAATTCTGATATTTTAAAGAACTAATGAGGCTACCCTGACCCGAATTCTCGGGTCTAGTGTTAAAAATGCATACATTACAAAATGTATGTGATTCCAAGTGAGATGATCCAAGATAAACATGCATATATTTTGCATCAGTTTCACAATTTAAACATTAAATATCACAAATAAACTCTCAATCTCAAAACCAAAAATTTCAGTTTCTTTAGAGACAAACTAAATAAAAATATTATTTAAAATATTTATTTACATTTCTCAAAAAAAAATCCATACTATAATTCCTACTAGGCATATCATATGTTATAATAATATTCGTAAACTAGGGAATGCAAACATAAAAAAGGGTTAACTTTAGATTCCCTATAATGGATAACATAATATATAACAATTGATGTTTTGAAGTGAGTGTAAGATAAGAATGTGGGTATGAGAGCATAGTCAAGGTCTATAAACATAACCTTAAGAAAACCATACTCAAATAAACATGGATCATAAATAATAAATCAATACATAAGGATCCAAGCATAACATAATACATGAGTCATCATAACATGGGAACATTGAAAAATATATGAATGTGGAACAATCATAAAAAATAAAATTGGGCGGGGGAGTATGTTAGTAATTCACATCCTTATCTCTCATAACATAGTCGGTTGGGAATTGATGTCCATAAAACTCATAATATAGTGGTTTAGGAATTCATGACTATATCTTCTACATTATAGTGGGTTAAGAATTCATGTCCCTATCTCTCATAACATAGGGGGTCAGGAATTCACTTCCATGTCTCCCAAAAATATCTCATGAGATATAAAACATTACCTAATGAATTATATGTCATTATAGGACCCCACCCATGAAAAAATTATAATCCATACATATGTGTGCCATATAAAATCAAAATTCACAATATTATAATGATCCCATGTTTAAAATTGGGTTTTTAACATTTCCAAATGGTATCACATAAAATGAATTTAATAAGTAGATAAGTTGATTCAAAAAAATCAATCAGAAAAAAGGGTAATTCAAAAGGGAATATAGAGGCCATTTAATTAAAAAACTTCATATGATATACAAAATTAAGACATAAATATTTAAATAGAAGAGAATCCCATAAAATAGTTTTTAGAAAACATTTTATAACATTTTTAGAAAGAGATGAATTTACATGCCACTTTTATGGAAAATTTTCATGAATGTATAATGAAAAACATTTTTTAAAAAAAATTTAATAGATATATCGATAATAAAGCTTTGAAAAATTCATAAATGTTTTTTTATTAGAAATTTATGGTGGAAGATAAAATATGTGAACATTAATGTAAAATCCTTTTTAGTATTTTAAAATAACATTATTGAAATGCATGTCTTATAAATGATATTAAAATTTTCTTTTTAAGACAGGTAGAGGGAAATAAGAAGATCACATGATATAATAAAGATTAAGATTTAAAAAGTAATAAATTAATACATTTTTTTAATGAAATAGTATATACATAGAGAAGAGAAAACCATCAATAAGGATGACCATTATTAGTAAAATGTTGAATTTTTTTTAAGAAATATGTTTTTCAATAAAGAAGAATAAATATAGAAATACTTCAAAAAGAAGTTCATTAAAAAATAAATCACTAAAAACATGAGATAATGTAAAAACTTATTCAATCATATGATATATTTTACCCAAATTATAAGAATTGTGTTTTTTAAATTCTATAATAACTCAATGAACATAAATTGATTTAGAAAAAAACTTATACCATGGATTCTTCCTTGGTCGGACACACTCAAAGATAAACTATAATAAATATAACTATATAAATCATTTGTTTTAAAACCTTATTAATATAAATAAACTTTTATAAACATCATTTTTCCTTGGAACAAGGGGATTTCATATTTTTAATAAGAATCATAGAGAAATATAATGGGTTCGGATTTCATAGAAATTCAAATGAGAGGTGTGCCTTATTATGGGTGAAAGTGAGCTCCTTTTATAGGTGAAAAAGTGGGATTTTTTCTTGGAATTTAATGTTGGGTAAGGGGTAAGAATAAAATTTCATGAGAGTTTGGTGGGTTTGGTGAGTTAAGGTTTGAGAGTCATATGGGTATGATTTTACAACAAAAATATTTTCTTATATAAGTTCTATGTTTCATATAAACTTAACAAAATTAAATCCACTATAAGTTATCCATTTTTATACTTATTAGCACTAATAAAATATTTTTCACAGAAATTATTCTTTTACTAAATATATAAGATGAAACATATTACCAAATTTTGAAACACTAAATCCAAATTTGGGAATAATTTAATCTAATTTAATTTAAAAATATTGGAAAATTTACTTTTAAACTAAGATATATAAATTATAAAAAATTGTTTTTACAGAAAATTATCTTATTATACACAAAGTATATTTCATTATTATTTTTTATTAGTTAATAATTAAATGATAGTAAATGTACATATTTAAACAAAATATTTGATTTATTATTTAAAATCAGTAAATTTAATTTATTTAAATAAAAATTTAAAAAAAATAATGGAAACAATTCTGTGAAAATACTCTGTCACCATTATTGTAATAATTTAATTTAATTTTGAAATCTTATTTTTTTCCTAGAAATGGAATTTTACTTATTACATAAATTAATTATTCTCATTCCAAATATAAAAACCATTTTATAAAATTCATTTTTTATCAGTGAAAAGAAATAAAATTAATATAAATTATCAAAAAAAAATTATTAAAAAAATATATATGTTTAGAAAAAAATGATTTTATTATTATTAATTTACTAGTAATGACAATGGAATGATTTTTAATTTATTTTATTCTATATATTATAAATAAATTCCATTAAAATGATTCTTTATTAGTGATTAATCTTATTAAGATAAAAATTAATATAACTTTTAGAAACATAATTATTTGAAAAAAAATAATTTTATATTAAATAATATTCACTATATACTATTAAAAGTAATTATTTATATTCAGAAATTTTAAATTTACTTATCAATTGATTTTTAAATATTTCTTTTAATTTTATAAATTATTATATAATAATAATATTTTATGCATAAAAATATATATTTTTATAATAACACAACTTAAAACAATATTTTTTTTCATTATTTCATTCTATAATATATTAATATTTATCTTTTATTCTAATTTTTTAAAATATATATTGTAGTTTTTTTAGTTTCATGTTTCATGTAAAACAAGCTATTAAAAATATTATTTATTTATGAGAAGATTAATACAAAAATCTCATGGTTTTACATTCTCCCCCTTAAATAAATTCCATCCTTGGAATTTTAATTATCACTCACTAATGAAAAATAGTGAATGCTATGACTCAAGGTATAATTTACAACTCACTTTTTTGAGTAAGACTATAAAACTCATATTTTCCTTTATAATAGGAATATATTGATATTATCAACCATTTTCTCCAAATATACTTCCATAAATGTTTATAAGTATTGAAAATTTCATAAAACATACCTTTCATAGATTTATTTTTCAGAGTCCAATTACTAACTAAATACTAAAACCAAAATGGTTATGACAATATCTAATAAAACAGTAGAAAATGATTATATGAACATAAAATCTTAATCCAAATATTTCTTCCCCTATGACACATTCATTTCAACCTATACTACTTTATGTTCAACTATTATGTAATTGGATAAACCTATAACTCCATAAGTTTAACCCTGGTTATACATGGTAATTTTCTAATTAGGTTCTCTCACCTAACTAGTTATATATTAAATAAACTTACATTTAAATCCTTTGTAATAGTTTGTAAAGTTCAGGTGAAATTAACTAAGCATATCCCACTGAAATGTTGAACAAGGTGTGAAGTTATACCCACATGTCATGCGCCGACTAAAGATCGAGTAAATATCCAAGCATCCTTTTTAGGGTTATTACCACTATGTTCATTTGGGTGAGAAACTATATCCACTTATTTTATCCAGTCATAAATATCATTTCTACGAAACCATACACTCTCTAATTTACCAAATATTTTTTATATTTTCTTATATTTAGTTTTCAACCTAGGGTTTTATTAATTTTATTTATACTTAATCTAAAAAAATGGTTAAAAATCCCCAAAAATAACTAACACCTACTCTGATGCCATATTAGGCACCTCATACCCACACTCCTGGGTCCGGGGCTAAAAACACATACTTTCCAAACTAGATATGATACCAAGTGAAATGACCCAACATATACTTGTATATATTTCACATTGGTTGCATAATTTTAATATTTCTTCTCATTAATGGTTGTGAAATACCAAAACCTAATGTTTTATTATGTTTAGGGACTAGCTATATAAAAATATTATTCCATATATTTCTTTACATTTCAATATAATAACACTATACTAGACTTCTTTATAGATATATCATATGCTATAATCATCTTTATAATATAGATAATTGATTAATAATAACTTGGTGAGCACATATTATTATTAAGGATAAACATAACAGATAAAAAATGATTATCATAAGGGCACGTATGATAATCATATGGTTATGAGGTCATGGTTACTGTTCATGAACATAACATTATGAAATCATACCTAAATAAAAATGTATTATCAATAATAAATAAATAAGCATGGACCTATGAACAATATAAGACATGAGTAATCATGAAATGATAACATTTCAAAATATATGAATATGACACAAACATTAGAATATAAATCATAACATAGTGGTTCAGGTTTTCACATCCCTATATCCCATAACATAGTGGGTCAATAATTCTCATCCATATTTCTCATAATATAGTGGGTCAGTAATTCACATCCCTTTCTCCCATAAAATAATTGGTTAATAATACACGTACCTATATATCACAATAGTGTTTCATGAATTCATTTCATTGTCACTGATAAAATTTTAGGCCAAGAATTCATTTATAACTCTTCTATAATTATCTGATGAGATATTAAATTTCACCAAAGGAATTGGAGTGTGATATAAGACCCTTCTTGCAACACACTAATAATCTACACATATATGGGCCACATAAAATCAATCATTCATTATATCATAATGAACTCATGAAAATGAAATGGGTTTCATAACATTACCAAATGGTACCAAAAAAATGAATTTAAGAATTAGATCCGCTAATAAAAAAATTAAATCACCCAAGAATGGTATTTCATTAAAAATAACTCCAAATGATATATATATTTTGGAGATAAAGAGTTAAATAAAAGTGAATACATGAATATTGTTTTGGAAAAACATTTCTATAAAGAGATGAAATTATGTGCCACATTAAAAAATGATTTTCAAGAAGGTCACATGAAATCATTTTTTTAACACATTAAAATAAATACCAACAATGATTCTATAAAAAATCCATAAATGCTTTCCATAAAAAACGTATAGTGGAATATAAAATATCTATTCATGAAAGGAAAATCCTTTTTAATAATTCAAAATAATTTTATTGAAACCCACTTCATAAAAAGGATAAAAAAAATTATTTTGAAAAGCGGTAGAGAGAAATAATAATATAACATAAGATAAAACATATTTTGATTTCAAAATATTAAAGAAAAAAATATTTGTAAATAAATAATATGGATATGAAGGATAAATGATTATCAAAGAGGATGATGATTATTCTTAATAATGTTGAGTTTTTATAATGAAATATATTCTTCAATGAGGAAGATTCAGTGTAAAAATACATTGAAAATGATTTCATGAGAAAAAAAATCCATAGAAAAAAGATATGATTAAATCATATGGTATATTTTGCACATGTTATAAGAATAATTTTCAAGAAGAATGATCATAACTCAGTAAAGGAATATTGTATTAGAAAAATTACCAACGTTTGATTCCAACTTAACTAGACATGAACCTTCCTCTTATATAATTAAAATAAATATATGAATAACTTATTTAATAACCTTAATAATATTTTATAACTTTTATTATATTCATTTATAATCATCCCCTACAAACATATTAATTAGTTATAGTTTTTTTTCCATTATCTAATGTTACTGATTTTGTTCATTTTGTACAAGCATGATAATGATGAAGTTGGTTATTAATTATTGATGAAAATTTCATCCTTCCCAGATTATTCATGTTACTAGAATAAAATTTCCTTAATTTTATATAAGTTATTAATACCATTCCATGAAAGTTTTAGTTTTGATTCATGAAGATGAAATCATTAAAAATCTTGTTTTAGGTAATTTAATGATATCAACATATTACATTATAATGATCATTGATTTTTTCCTAGTAATTTACAAAACATATTCATGACCCAAAATATTCATTAATATAATTATTTTTATTGAATAAATTCTTAGAACCACCCATGTATGGAGGGAATGAAAATGAAACACATTTTTTATAGTGTCGTCCGTCCACATGTACACTCGGGCGACATTTTAATATTCAAATGAATGGGAACGGGGAATATCGATAATTATTTATCATTATATAATAATAATTATGTTATAAAAATTATTTTTATTCATTAAATATATTCTTATTACCATTAATGTAAGGCAATTATGAAAATAATACATCATTTATTGAGGTGGTAGTCCACATGTACACATGAGAGACATTTTCATTTTCTAATGAATGGTGTGAGAGGAAGGTAGATAATGATTTATATTTCAAGAATATAAATTATTTCAATATTGTAAAATATATTCACTAAATATATTCTTATATCCATAAATGTAAGAAAGGTATGGAAAATGAAATACGTCATTCATAGAAGTGGTAGTCTGTAGGTACGCACGAGCGACACTTTCAATTTTTTAATGGTTGGGATGAAGGTATAAAATGATTATTCCATTAAAATAATAGAATTTAAGTTTAAATATAATATTTATTTAATTACCTTATCATGGGAAGAATGTATTTTTATTAGGAATAAAGATAAATAATAAGGTTAAAGAGTAAATAGTACTCATGTTGAGAGTTTGAACCTTCACTTGGAGGACCTCTCTATAATAGAGGATTTGGGGATTCTACATAGAATAATGTTATTAAAAAGGATAAGTAAAATTATTAGGTATTCACTAATAATTTGAATGATATGTGAGGCTTGTAGTTGGTAGAAGGGAGCTCCTTTTATAGGTAAAAATGGGGGACTTTTCCTTGGAATTGAATATTGGGTAAGGGGTAATAATGAAATTTCATAAGGGTTAGGCGAGCTTGATGAAAAAATATTGGTGAGACATATTGGTATGAAATTAAAATATAAAAAATATATTCTATAAGTTTATATTTTAATTTAAAATTAACAAAATTTAATCTTCTTTTAGTTTCCCATTTTTACCCATGCTAACATTGAAAAAATATTTACTATAGTAATAATTTATTTCTAAAAATATAAAATGAAACCTCTTGGAAAATTTTAATGTGATGAATAAAAATTATGAATCCATTTAATCAAATTCACTTTATAAATATAATAAAATTAACTTTTAAATTAATACATATGAAATTTTAAATTCTTTTGTGTAGAAATTTTTCTTTTTTACATAAAGTGTATTTAATTCTTATTTCTTATCAAATAAGAATTAAATAAGTGTTAATTTACAAATTTAAATATAAATTCATATTAGTTATTTTAAATATATAAAATTAATTTATATAGATAAAAAATTGCAAACATTTATGAAAATAATTCTTTGAAAAAAAACCTTTCACCATTATCATGGTAGTTACCTTTATCCTTGGAAACTTATTTATTTTAATAAAAATTAAATTTTATTAATTAATTAATAAGAATATTTTAAATCCAAATATAATAAAATTACCAAAGTTAATTTCTAACGGTGATAATAATTAAATTTAACAAAAGTGTGCATAAAAACAATTTTTAGAGAAAATGTATTTTTATGCACAAAATGAATTTATTCTTATTATATACTTAGTAATTTTTTGTATCATGTTGGATGAAGAAAAAGGTTTGAAGATTTTGTTTTTACAGTGTCTTGTATTTTGTTGTCAAAGAGGATAAATCAATTCAAATTGTAGTTTTGTTGCCTTTTGATGGAGCACCCATTTTAAATCAGGGTTCTGACATGTTTTTAAGTTCAATTTTACAAAATAAACTTCTTATTTAGAATAAGGATATAAAAATTTTGTTTGGATAAATTTTTGATATTTTTGTGATAACTTTCATATTTTGATGAATAATAAAAATACCCTAAATTTTAATTAAAAAGAACTTTCTTCATCAAGATATTTTAGGTGGTTAAAGTAAAATATTTAATGGTTTTAAAGTATAAATAGAATATATTTTTACCATTTAACAAAATCTATATCATTATCATTAATTTGACGTTGAATTCATAGATAAAAACGTTTCAATCTTTTGCAATGTTTTAACTTTTAAAACTTGTTTTCTCAACAATGAGATTAATTTTAAATTAATTACCGCAACTTCTGTGCTTTTAATTTTGAACAATGGATTCTATATTTGGAATTAGTAAGTCTAAATTATGTTAATAGGCTACTTTTTTTGGGCATTATGAATAGTATCTTTGGTAATTATTTTTATTATCATTATTAAAGATAAATCGGGTGATTAAGGGTAAAATAAGATTATAAAATCAATCAAATTATTTCCAAAATTATATTGGATGAATAAAAGTTGACCAATAAAATTTAAGGGCTAGAATAGATTCATTTCAGGGAAACTTTTCCTTGAAAATGATGTAATTATTATTAAAACCAAAGAAAGTGACAACATGTCAATCTCTTATATCTTATAAGTGTAATACTTTTAATTTAGCGATAAAATTCCAAAAACATTAAAAGTTAATAGTAAATATAATTATAATTAAATTATATACATCATTTGAATGTATTTTTAATTTTTAGAGATTAATTGATTGTTATTAATGATGACACAATAGTGATGTAAAAATTATTTTATTAATAAAAATATAAAATAAATGGTTTTAAAAATATTAAAAGAAATATCATATGAACTAATTGAAGTGCCCCACGAATTTTCTAGGTGAATATGAAATTTTAAGAGTTTATTAAATATTTTATTTCAAATTTATATTTTTTTTGGATTTTATTTAAATTCAAATAAATTAATACTTTCAAAATTGACACTATCGATATTTTTTGAAAATAACATTTTATTAAATTATTCAAAAATATTTAAAAAAATATTTATAAATTATAAATTTATAATAACATGATCTATATTTGCATAAAATACCTATTTATGGTCAATTAACCCAATATATGTAAATATTTATAACCACTAAAAATTTGGAATTTTATTACTAAAATTAAAATTTAATAGAATAATGAAGTGTCAATTAAAAAGATAAGGTTTAAATTGAAAAATTGAGATGTCCAAAATTTATTGGTTGATAATATTAAATCACTATCTAATCTTTTAATCTAATTTGGTACACTTTTGAGATTTTTGGTTAGGTTTTTATTTTATTATAAATTAATATTTTTGAGAGTTTCCTAAAGTGCCCCTCTCCTCTCTTATAAAATGTCACCTCCTCCCTCTTCTCTTCACTCCATTTTGAGCCTTCAGGTTCAGCCAAACCATACCCATTTCTCTTTTAAAAATCCCTACTTAAATTCTAGAGGCTCTTTACTTATCATAAGACTAACTCTAGTTCCCTAATAGAAAATTAAAAGGAGGCACGTCGAGGAAGAGGTAATATCTTCTATCGATTGTTTCAAATTTATTTATTCTTCTACTTCCTCTTCATTAGTTGTTTAATTATAAATTATTAATGCCAGTATGACTTATATATTGATATGTTATTATAAATATGAAATATTTCACCTTCTATCAATCCTATGAAGAATAAAATCACCGTGTGTACATATGTACAGCTTACCATCTCCACACTGTGGTGCAATGTGTTTTTCATCATCCCCTTACTTTGATGGGTATAATGGCGGAAATAATAAATATATATTATTATTATAACATGATACTAATTATGAGATATTATACACCATCCACATTAATACAATTCAATAATTATGGGAATGATATCATTGCTCGTGCGTACTCACAGCTTACAGTCTCCATTACGGGATGAAATTAACACTCCATGTTTACCATTCAAATATGATTATATAGTATATATAATAAATAATCATGAAATATATGACATAATAATACTAATTTATTTATTTATATATATATATGTCATTTACTTACTACCATTCTTTAACAATTGGGTCCCACCCACAAGTTGCCCCGCAAACACGTGGTCCCCACCCACAGGATTGAACGGGTCATCTGACTAATGATTGTCCACATATGCCAACACATGTCCTTTCTAGTGTGCTTTTCCCACACTCGCACACACTAGGGGAAACTTCTCAGAAGGTCACCCATCCTGACCACTACTTCAGGCCAAGCATGCTTAACTGTGCAGTTCTAATTAAAAAGGCTCTAGAAAAGGAAGGTGCACCTTGTTGACATGAGTCATATCATTTAGTCATTTAACCCTTTATAATTTGGGGATGTTACAATCACCCTACCTTTAGAGCACAACATCCTCGTTGTGGGCCCCACATCTCAACCCAGGCAGTGCACCGCACTTAAGGCTGGGTACCACCTCTAATACCAATTGTAACAACTGGATCCCACCCACCAGTTGCCCTGTAGACACGTGGTCCCCACCTAAGGTTCCACCCATATGCCTGAACGGGTCATCTGACTAATTATTGTCCCCATAGTCCAAAACATGTCTTTTCCATTGTTCTTTGTCCTCACTCGCACACACCCGGGGAAACTTCCCAAAATGGTCACCCATCCTGATCACTACTCCTAGCCAATCACGATAAACTATGGAGTTCTAATCAAGAAGGATCCCGAAAAGGAAGCTGCACCTTATTGACATGAGTCGTATCATTTAGTCAGTTTACCCTTTATCATTCGGAGGTGTTACAATCCACCCCCCCCCCTTTAGAGCACAATGTCCTCATTGTGGGCCCCACATCTCAACCCAGGCAGTGCACCACACTTAAGGCTGGGTACCACCTTTGAAACCAATAGTAATAACTAGGTCCCACCCACCTGTTGCCCTGCAGACATGTGGTCCCCACCCAAGGGTCCACCCACATGCCATAACGGGTCATCAGACTAATTATTGTATCCACAGGCCAACACATGTCCTTTCCAGTGTTCTTTGTCCACACTCGCACACACCTGGGGAAACTTCCCAGAATGGTCACCCATCCTGATCACTACTTCAAGCCAAGCATGCTTAGCTGTGGAGTACTAATCAAGAAGGCTCCCGAAAATGAAGGTTCATCTTATTGGCATGATTCGTATCATTTAGTCATTTAACCCTTTGTCATTCAGGGGTGTTACACATTAAATTCAATAAGGAGACGAAAACGACGTTAAGGCATACGTACAGCCTACCATCCTCATGGACTGTGTATTCCATTTATTTTATCTATCTATTGTATATATATATATTTATATACAGTATATAATATATAAAACATTTTTTACATTCTTAAAGTAAGTAATTCATTATATATGTAATAATATCAAGAATAAAAATTCAAAACAAGTACGATAAATTAAACCATTATTACCCAAAACGTTGATTTAACATGGAATTGAAAAATGAATGGGTAATATAAAGTATTAAGTGAATCATATATGATATCATAAATATTATTATGGTTCTGTTACAAGTTAATAATATGTTTAAACACATAATATAGAAGTTTTGGAAACATACGGAAGAAATCGGACCTAAGGTAAGGGATAATTTCACAATCTCATTTTTATCTGAGATTGCTTATATGTATGTATTTACTGGGGTTATATTTATCATTCATGTCCATGTTATCTAAAAATGTTTTCATAAAAGGTTTACTATAATTCAATGTAAGTTAAAAGTCATTTTTAACCATATCTTTTCTTTTACTATATTGTATGGAAGGGATTGTTTTTTTACCATACGAGGTATATTTGGACATTTCTAGAAAACGTATGAGAAGAATGTTTTTGTTTAACTTATACGGAATGAACATATTTTTAAAGTTTCATGAATCTTTATTTCCATGAACCTTCCTATACACTATTTAAATTTTATGTTCACCTAAATTCCTTTCTTTAAAAATTGTGCGGTATTTTGAGGAAAGAAAATATTTTTGATGAAGGGAGGATATTTTCCTCAGGTATTAAGTTCAATTGTTTAATCAAAATTATTTTCCTTCTAGGATGATACACTTAAATATGGATATGTTTCTATCAATATTATTAATATTATTTGATTATTTTAATGATGGAATGATCTTTTATATGGATTATGTTATGATGAAATGGTGTTTTGGAAACCCATTTTATTTCTTGGGTTATGCTATGATTAATGATTTGTGTTTTGTGAAACATGTAAGAATGATTTCACTATGAGATGTGTGGGACCTATATCTCCCTCTAATGCATTTTATAAATATTTATATCTCATTAGTTAGAAATTATTAGAATGACAAGTAAATCTGGTTCAGTAATACCTAACTATAATGACAAGTAAATCTGGTTCAGTAAAGACATGGCTAGAACGAAAAGTAAACCCGATTCAGTAATGGAATTTTTCCACTATAATGGTCTTAGAATAAATTACTTATCTACTATGGAAATAATGTTATTTTCTTATTGATTTTCCACAATTAAATGTTTTTTTATAATTCTATTTTATCATGGTTAATGTTCCATTATGATCTATGCCTTACGTACTGCCAAGATTTATTTCATGACTCTATATTTTGATTTTTAAACTTTATGTTCATGTTTTTATGATCAAATATTTATTGTCTGTTTTATGTTATCCATTTTTAACCTTACTGACCATTTTATATCACCCTTTTTAGGTTTTATTTTCCCTAGGATATAAATAATGGTTTTAGGTATAAAAACAAAAAGGGAATATCTTTATGGGAGATGTTGAAGATCTTTCACAATGATTAGAAGAATATGTTCCATGTTTCCAAAGTCACTAAACTAACACAGTAATTGGGCATATTTTTGTTTCATGTATTAAGTATTCTACAAAAAAAATTAATTTCCTTGTACCTCATGCTTGGGTTTCTACATTTGGTACCAGAGAAAAGGTATAGTTAACCTTTGGAAACTAGGATGCGAAAAATTTAGTGAGATCCCTAGAAATATTTCTAAGGTATGTATAGGGATGTCCCTAAGGTTAAGTATAACTATAGGTTACAATCCTAGAGATATGATAACGATCATGAATAACCTAGGATTGGAACTTAGATGTCAGAAATTGAATGTACTCCCCCTTGATTAGGTTGTTTTCCTAGTATGATTTTTTCCTCTCACACTATTCATTTTTGGTTTTAGACAATAGATGGAACCCAAAGAAACCAAAATAATGCTAGATGTTATGGGAAATAAAATTATTTTCCTCCTGAACAACCAAATTTTATGGGATCTCTAATAAAGTATCTTGTTTTTAAGGCCAAAAATCTAGCAAGGATCCCAAATGACTAAAGGTAGGAACAACGTTTTCATGAATCATTCTTATGGAAAAATCCAACTTATTTTATTGGAAAGACTAATCCATTTGTAGAAATGAAATGGTTTTTTAATTTTGAAAATATATTTTCCATTCTACATTGTTTAGAATGTCAAAAGGTTAAGTTGGGTACTTATTGCTTGGAAGGTAAAGTGAATTTGTGGTGGAACATTATCAAGAATACGAAGCATCAAGATAATATTGACTCCATGGATTGGAATGAGTTCAATAACCTATTTTTCAGCATTTACCTTCCTCATATTCTTCTTACAAAAAGGGAGATTAAATGTTTTCATTTATCTCATGGTTATGATATGAAAAGAAGCATAGAATTCAAATGAAGCTATAAAAATGATGTAGAAAAGAAAATTAGACTTTATTTATGCTCAATGTATGGAAGGACACATGGTGGAAATTATCTTAAGGGGACTGATTAATGTTTTAAGTGTGGGAAATAAATCCATCGTGCATTTTACTACTGAAGTACTCAGAATAAATATAATGCCCCAAAGAGTGAACCTCCCACAAATCAGGGTTAAAAGTGCAAAGAAAAAGAGAATTATTCTAAACAATTCCCTAATCCAAGGGTTATGGATGATTATCGATGCCAACAATATTTTAAGAAAAATAAAAAGTAAAATCACATGTGATCACTATTGGAGATGTTGATTATGCCAACGAAGTGGTGGAATAATTAAGTGTTTTTGCAATGGGATTCCAAAAATAGTGTTTTTGAATCTCTATTATAGTATTATAGAATATTGGAAGATCCTTGTATTGGTCCATTGTGGTTTTCCATATGTATATGGTACCAGTTATGATGAAAAGTGATTGAAGTATTTTTGGAAAGTACATGATATGTGCATAATGAAGGGATAAGGAGATAATGATATGTTTGATAGTATTAATGAACTCATGAATGATACAAGGAAAAAGTGATATCATGGTTTGAGTATATGGAATTTTTGGGATTTTGGTATGTTGGAAGAGTAAACTTTTGACAACAATCAGGTTTTCATTAAGGTTCTATGGTAATTCATGATTAAAGAGAATACATGATTAAGGTATTCACATGTTTGGAATGTGACAACCAAGAACTGCCAAATGAGATATGGGAGAAAAATCTTAAGGCAATTTAATTCACCTCCTTCTAATGTTTTATATTTTTGATTTTTGGATGGATTTTAATGTTATCCATTTACATATAATATATGTTATATTCCATTTTAAGATTGTTATATTAATGTATTGTCTCATAATAGGTGGACTTATGCATATTTGATAACCTGTTCTATCATTTTTGTTGAGACCGATGGAACAACCTATCATTCTATCATGTGATCTTCTAACATTTCATGAATGAAAAATTTAACATCATTTCTTTAAAAAAGAGTTGAAGTGTAAATTTTTCAGGGAACGATCAATGGTACTGAAATCAAGTAAGTATTTATTCTCATGCAAAAAAATCATTCAACATTAGGAAAAGGATCTTCAAAACCAAAAACATGTTATCCTGGTAACTTATTACCTAATAAATAATATATTCTCTTAAATAATCACAGATTAATGGATTTCTGGTAGTTACCTTTCTCCAAACCTTATTTTTTATCACTATCCCTCAGAACTTGTTGGGTAGATTTATCTTCATTATCTATGTTTTCACTTACCACATATGTTATCCTATGTGGGAACCCAGTGATGAGTTACTTTAGTTAACCATTAAATTTATAACTTTCCTTTTTAAAATTATGTCTCAGTTACCCTTTTTATGATGTGGTTTTCCATGAAATAAAATTTCATGTAGTAAACTATCTATAACCCCAACAAATTTTGAGGGAGAACTTCATTTAAGGGGGGAACAATGTAACCCAAAGAGATTTTATGAGATATATTATTTTTAATGTCATTGATGTATTGTGTTTTATGCTACATAAAGATTATCTTGTGGTATATAAAACACTGTATTATCTTGCAGTATAAGCAACACAATTCTTGTCTTGTGTTATACACAATTTCATGTTCTTTTGATAGAATTCATTTCATACAACATTCTGTATAGATTTTGTTTGATTTATAAAATAACTAGGTTTTTATTATGTTATATAGAACACCAAATGAAGCTTCAACTACATGCAACACTTACTTGTCTTGTTTTACACGCAAGAGTGACCTTCCATGATAGCTTGTGTTGTACGTGATAATGAGTTTTACTAAACAATGACATATTAATATTATATTATTATTTAATGGGATATAAAAAATCTATTATGAAGAGTATTAATCACATTATGAATATTATATAAAATTAAAATTCATCGTATTTATTTCCTATACCAAATATGTGAATAAATTCATTTTTTCGGATAAAATAAATATTTTTAAATGAAGTTTTGCCACCTTTTGATGGCACACCCATTTTAAATCTAGTTTTTGAGTCATTTATAAGTTCAATTTGGGAAAATAAACTTCTTATATAGTATCAGGATATAAAAATTTAGTTTGGATAAATTATTGATATTTTTCTGATAACTTTCATATTTTGAGGAATAGTAAAACAAATATGATAAGTTTTAATTAAAAACATCTTTTTTCAACAAGATAATTTATATGGTTAAATTATAATATTTAATGGTTATAAAGTATAAATAGAATATATTTTACCATTTAATATAATTTTTTTAATTATCATTAATTTTACATTGAATTCATAGGTAAAAACATTTCAATCATCTGTAAAATTTTAACATTTAAAAACTGTTTTCTCAAAAATAGGATTAATTTTAAATTAATTACTTAAACTTATGTGTTTTTAATTTTGAACAATGGATTCTATATTTGGAATCAGTAGAACTAAATTATGTTAATAGGCTACTTTAATTTTTTGGGCATCATGAATAGTAACTTTGGTAATTATTTTTATTACCATAGTTAAAGTTAAATCGGTTAATTAAGGTAAAAAATAAGATTATAAAATTACCCTAACACCTTCCAAAATTATATTGGATGAATAAAAGTATACCTATATCACCTAAGGTTCGGAATATATTAATTTAATGGACTCCTTTCCATAAAAATGATGTAATTATTATTAAAACCAAAGAATGTGACAACATATCACTCTCTTATATCTTATAAGTGTAATAATTTTAATTTAGGGATAACATTCTTAAAACATAGAAAGTAAATAGTTACTAGAAATATAATTAAATTATATACATCATGTAAATTTATATATAATTTTTAGAGATTAATTAATTATCATTAATGATGAAAAAATAATGATGTAAAAATTATTTTATTAATAAAAATATAAAATAAATGGTATTAAAAATATTAAAATAAATATCATATGAACTAATTTAAGTTCTCTACAAATTTTCTAGTTGACTATAAGATATTGGGAGTGTATTAAATATTTTGGTTCGAATTTCCTTTTTTGAGGATTTTATTTGAAATCAAGTAAATGAATACTGTCAAAATTGGCACAATTGATATTTTTTAAAAATAACATTTTGTTAAATAATTTAAAAATATTTAAAAATATTTAAAAATTATAAAGTGATAATTATAAGATCTAAAATGCCATAAAATTCCTATTTGTGGTCAATTAATAAATTATATGTAAATATTTACAACCATTATGCATTTAGAATGTTATTATAAAAATTAAAATTTAATAGAATAACAAAGTGTCAATTAAAAATATAAGGTTTGAATTGACATATTAAGTTCTCAAAAAAATTGGTTGATGATATTACGACCATATATAATATTATATTCTAATTTGGGACACATTTTTGGTTTTTGGGTAGGTTTTTATTTTATTATAAATTAATATTTTTTGGAGTTTCCTAAAGTGCCCCTCTCTTCTTTTATAAAGGGAACATCCTCCCTCTTCTCTTCACTCCATTTTGAGCATTAAATCTCTGCCAAACCCAACCGATTTCTCTTAAAACTTCCCTAGTTACATTATAGAGGTTATTTTATTCTCAAAATACCAACTCTAGTTCCCTTAAATTAAATTTAAAGGAGGAACGTCGAGGAAGAGTTAATCTCTTCTACAGATTCATTAAAATTTTATTTCTTCTTATACATCCTCTTTTTTAGATTTTTAATTATAAAGTAAAATCATAAGTATGTATTACATAATTATATGTTATTATAAATATTAAATAACCCTATTTTACATTCTATCCATCCGACGAAAAATGAAATCACCACGTGTGTGTGTGTGTGGCTTCCGTCTCCATGTCGTGGTGTAATCTGTTTTTCACCACCACCTTACTTGGATGGGTATAATGATGAAAATAAAAACTATATATTATTATTATAAAATTATACTAATTATGAGATTTTATACATCAACCACTTCAATACCATTCAATAATTATTGGAACAATATCATCACTCATGCGTACGTACGGCTTACCGTCTCCATGACGCGATGAGATTAATTCTCCATGTTACCCTTTCAATAATGATTATAAAGTATATATAATAAATAATCATGAAATATATGACATAATAATTCTAAATTATTTATGTATATATATGTGTTTTTGTGTTTGTTTGTGTCATTTACTTACTTCCATTCAACTAAATAAAGAAACGAAAACATCGTTCATGCATACGTACGGTCTACCATTCTTTGAAATGTGTATTCCATTTCTTTTATATATATATATTGTATATATATACTGAATATATAATATATAAATCATTTTTTACATTATATAAGTATGTAATTAATGATATAAGTAATAATATCAATAATAACAATTCAAAACATGTACGATAAATAAAACGATTATTACCCAAAATGTTGTTTAACATGGAATTGACAAATGAACGGGTAATATAAAGTCTTTAGTGAATCATATATGATATCATAAATATTATTATGGTTCTGTTACAAGTTAATAATATGTTTGAACCAACTAAACAGGAGTTTTGGATACATACATGAGAAATTGGACCTAAGGTAAGGGATAATTTCAATCTCGTTTTTATCCAAGATTGATAATACATAATTATTTACTGGGGTTATGTTTATCATCCTGGTTTATGTTATCTAAAAATTCTTTCATAAAATGTTTAATATTATTACATTTATGTTTAAAATCATTTTTACCCATTTTTTACTTTTACTACATGGTATGGAAGGAATATTTCTTTTTTTACTATACGAGGAACATTTTGACTTTTCTAGAAAACGTATGAGGAGAATGTTTTTGTTTGACTTATACAGTAGGAATGGATTCTTATGATTTCAGAAAGCTTTATTTCCATGAATCTTCCTCTACACTATTTATATTTTATTTTCAACAAAATTCTTTTCTTTTAAAATTGTGTGGAATTTTGAGAAAAGAAAACGTTTTTGAGAATAAAGAGGATATTTTCCTCAGGAATTAAGTTCAAGTGTTTAATCAAAATTATTTTCCTTCTAAGATGATGCTCTTAAATACAGTTATGTTTCACTCAATATTATTAATATGATTCTATTGTGTTAATGATGGATTGATATTTTATATTGATTATGTTATGATGGAATGATGTTTTGGAAACCCGTTTTATTTCTTGGGTTATGCTATGATGAATGATTTATGTTTTGTGGCACATGTAAGAACAATTTCACTATGAGATGGGTGGGACCTATATCTCCCTCCAATTAATTAGGTAAATATTTATATCTCATGATATATACATTCCTCAAATGGAAAGTAAATCTGATTTAGTAATACATGATTGGGACGACAATAAATCCAATTCAGTAATGAAATATTTAGAATGGAAAGTAAACTCGATTCCGTAATGGACGTTTTCCACTTTGATGGTCATGGTAGAAATACCTTTCCTAATATAGAAATCATATTATGTTATTATTTGTTTGAAAAAATTACATGTTTTAAGGAACTTCTATTGTATCATTGTTAATGTTCATTTATGATCTAGGCCTTATGTACTGCCAATATTTATTTCATGACTGAAGATTTTGATGTTTAAACTTTATGTTCATGTTTTTACATTCAAATGTTTATGGTTTGTTTTATGTTATCTATGTTTACCCTTACTGAGTATTTGAGCTCAACATTTTTATATTTTATTTTCCCCAGTATATAAAGAATGGTTTTAGGTAGGAAAACAAAAAGGGAAGATCTTTATGGGAAATGTTGAAGATCTTTCACCATGATTAAAAGATTATGTTCTAAGTTTCCAATGGAAATAAGATAACACAATATTTGGGACCCTGTTTGTGTCATGTATTAATTATTTTGAAAAAGAAATGTAATGTCCTTGTACGTCAAGATTTCGTCTCTACAAGAATTCCCCAGCTGACCTACTATGGTCCAGTAGACCATTTAAGGTTAACCAATCCACTTACATTAAAAACATGACAAATTTCATATTTATAAACGTCCCCAAACAAAACATGTTTATACAGTGGATTAGTTATATGGGTGTCCATACACTAATCTTTAAGGCATCTATACACATTACGGTTAGCATTTGGCTCCCATCACTTGAAATCATTACAGTTTTACATTTAACTTTACCATCCTTTTTTCCATTTATGCAATGTTTACAAACATTTATAAATATCTGGAGTTGGATCGAGTATATGAGTTACCCGTTTTTTCAATCATAAGGCACCCATACCCCTTAGAGTTGAAAAATGGATCCCAGTTTAACTAAAACCAAAAATTTCAGCATATGCAACCATTTCACATATCAAAATGATCATTCTATAATAAGTTGTATCACAAAAACATGGTATAAAACCAAATCATGTAATATCAATAAATCATTGTAAAGGAATAGGTAGTGTCACATATAATAACATAAGAATGTTACACCATAGGAAAGAAATGAAAAATGAACCCTCATGCTAAAATATTACCTCAAAAGGTAAAAAAACTAATCATAGAATCACTCAAGGCACTCAATCATACTTAACATGAAACCTACTAATGCAACTACATGGCATGGCATATACATGGAATCTGAATTTTTCTATGTTCCTAATATGATTCATGTCATGTCACTTCTTTGAAATTTTAGAAAAAGGGTAAAATACAAAAAATTTAAATAAATCCATAATCCATAGAAAATTTTCCATTCACTCAAGGTGAAATCATACCAACTGTAACATCAAATAGTAAAAACAACAATTCCCAACCTCGGTCTCTATCATTTCCTATATTTGGGGTGATTGGTCCCCATAAGTGATATTTAGCAAGTGTTGATTAAATCTTAGTCTTCTTTCTACCATCACAAAATAGTAAGAAAAAAAGGAATAAACCATTGACACCACTTTGTAAAGTCTTGTCCCGACTTACCACTAAACTAGTAGCTGGACCGATCACCACATGGCCTCAAGACCATATCCCCATATGCCAAAGGTTGTCAACTATCAGTGAGGTTATAAAGGTAGTTTAGTGGGGAGATTATACCCTCATACTCATAGTTCAAAGTGTAAATAGATACTAAACCATATATATTAGTAGGAGAAATATAAATAAATAACTAAGCAGTGGAATACAGATGTGATATCAAATAAAAATAGAATATGGAAAATGCGAGTTCATATAATTCATGCATACTATTTGATGATACCTAAGCTAAAAAAGTAACTAATATTATGATTTACATTTCAGTATAAAATAAATAAACTAATAGAAAATCCCTAATGGAGTTCTCCATGAGTATCTTATGCTCCATCTCAGTCCTTTTCCCTTAAATTTATGGTACAAGATATATATCACAAGAAACGTTCTATATCCTTACAATCAAGTTCGTCTACTCAGGTATCAATAGATCCCGAGAAGGGAGTGAGTTATAAATATCATTAGGTTGGAACCCATAGTGTGAATCCTAATAGAACTCATTCAATGAAAATCTAATAGTGTGCAACAAGTTATGTAAAAAATAAGGAAGTTCTCAAAAGTAAGTAACCAATAACATCCAGTATTTCACATATACTCAAATAAGTTTAGTCAAACTCATTCTAGTGAGAATTCTCTGATTTAACATTCATACTTGCTTCATCATTTTTCAAGTTCAAATAAGTTTTAAATTCATTGATTAAATAAGTCTCTAGACCGAATGAGTAGCCCAACGCCACCCATAAAGATATAATCAAAGATGTCTAACTAGGCTATCTAAAAGAATAATATAGAATGAATCCATGATTGGGATTTGTATTGGAAGACATGTCACTTGATTCATTTTATTCATTAATTAATATAGAAATTGATTCCATCCTTAACATTCCTAAGTTGAAATTCATGTATCACTTGAGGTATAATATCTACCAACACCCTTCAAGACCATCCCTAGAGAAACACTCATGACACTGATATCGCTCTGGGTGAAGTATAAAGTCCATGCCATCCGAGTCCTTCCTTGGTGGTATTATATAGAACCCCCAAGTATCACATATGACATAAATCATTGTTCCTTGAGTCTGTCCATGGCATCCCTCATATAATAGGATCCATTTATAACTCTGAATATAAGTCCAAATCCCCTTTGATTCTGTCCATGGAATTCTAATATGAATCTATGTATCACTTGTTTTATAAGTAAAAAGCCTCTCTGAGTCTATACATGGAATTATAATATGAATCCATGCATCACTCATCTTATAAGTGAAAATACTCTATGATTCTTTCCATGGAATCCTAATATGAATCAATGTATGATTTGGCTACAAAGTCAAAATCGCCTATGATTCTATTTATGGCATTATAATATGAATCCATGTATCACTCAACTTATAAGTCAAACCTCAAAATTCCTTCCATATAATACTTCAATTAGATCCACATATCACTCTTGGCATAAACAATGTTCAATGTAACTGAGTCTGTCTATGGAATTATAATATGAACCCACGTATCATTAAAATATCTTAACAATTTAATCAATTAAATTATATATTAACAATTCATTTAACATGCCAAGGTATAAATCGAGAGCATCCTTTTACAAAACCCTTTCAATAGAGTTATTCAAGTATTGGAAAACCTCATAAGGCTTGGTCTTTTATTTACACATGTGAGAAAAACAAGATAACAAGCTTCCCATGCTTAATCAGTTCATTAGATATAATTGTTTCCTCATTAATCTCAAGGGATAACAATTTTTAGACCATTCAAATAATCATATATTCAATTTTAATATAACAATACTATCAACTATCACATGTCTTAGATATCATTTTACTCACATGGGAAATTATTTATAACAATCTTCTTAAGCTTAATAACCTACTACATGACATGGTAGTATATATCTCACAAGGGACTAGACATAAAAGGGAAAATCATGCTAAATCAAGCAATGACATAGTAAGGGACAAAATGCATGTTCACTCCTCCCTCCCTATTCAATAAATTTAATTCATGAATCATTATTCAAAAAAATTACATGTTTTAAATCCCATGACATAGCATAAAAAGGAACCCTTAAGTGTGTCCAAATCCAAAATTCATTAAAGTTAAATTTAATAAGCAACCTCAAGGAGTGATTAAAGCTTAATAATCTATTTCATGGAATATAATTAAAGATAACTCGCATGAAAAACAAGTGATATAATAATCATTACATGCTTAACAACAACTACCTGTCCAAGTCCTCATTTAAGTCAAGTGGGCAATAACAATTAATAATATCAAAGGGTACATGCACTAACATTCCATATATCAACACCAATATGATGAAATATGAAAAACTCAAACTATAAATAATCATGATATAACAATTATCACTAATTTTTTGTTTGAAGACAGTGAACCTCTGTTGGAGGGGTTTTATTATAAAAATATGACTTTATTCATTAACAGATCATTTATCGCCATTAAGCATTTTATTCAATATTTTGTAGTTCCATAAATCAATTAAACTAATAATGAAACTTATTTTAAGAATAACATAAACTATACTTAAATAAAAAGGTCATGGATAGGGATCATACCTCAAGAAAAATACCAAGATGACTTCCAACACTTGTCTGATTAGGTGAAAACCACTCTAAATTTCCCTATACTCGCATGAACATACATTATTATACATATATATAAATATATATTTTAATCCAAGAATGTATTCCCCTCACCATGATGGAATATTCGTGAGGAAGAAAAATATATTTATATATACATACATACCTATATATGTGTGTGATATCCTTCAAAACTGGTCAAAACTGAATACAAACAATTCAAGATACTTATAAACACCTTAAAAATATTAATTTAATGGTGTTAATAAAAACAATGGTTTTATAACCTTACCCATAACAATGGTGGTGAGCCAAATCAAACCCACCCGCCTCACCTTCGGTGGTGGATACTGAAACACGAACCTAAGAGTCCTAAGCAAGCCTTAGGATTCCCTAGATCCAGAAGAAAACCAAAAATCTGTCTTATCCTAACCCTATGGTTTTCATCCGAACCATGTAGGGAAATGGAAATTCCCTAAATCAGTCCAAAACGGGAGAGAAAGGATATTTAAGGCCTTACCTCAATGATCAGAGAGAAATCATGGAGGAAATATGGTGAAATCGGCAAACGGAGAGGGGGTCAAAGGAGGGCTTGAGCTCTCGGCCAAAGGGGAGAGGGGGTTGGGGCATCACGTAACCTAGGTAAGGGGTATAAGGGACTAAGTTAGTTTTTAATTATTTTACTTGAATTTAAAACAATTCAATTTTTAATAATAGGTCTTGGAACATGGTTTTGGCCTTGCGGGTGAGGTGAATGGTTAAGAAAAACTTGTGTGTCCCCTGCGAGGGCTTCAGCCTACCTAAAAATATGTCACATGGTTGCCTGCTATGGGATGCATAGTTTCAGACAAACTGTGCACCCTCTACAAATCCTTTAGAACCCAGGTTTCCCAGTTTGGCACTCCTGAAACTCCTCAAAACACTTGGGAAAATTTTTTCACCTTTAACCAAGTTGAAAAACATCACTTTGAAGCATTCTAACTCTTGGAATTTTTTTTGGATGTTGTGTTTTAAAAATGACCAGTCCAGTAATCACCAAAATTTAAATCTCATGGAATTTTGTTTAGTTCAAAACATGGGTTCTTAAACCTAAAAAACCTCCTTACATCCAAGAGATACTATTTTGTTCAAAATAACAACCTTATATGTATTAAGGAGTAAATAAATGGAATTTTTCTGAATAAGAGGTGTTAATGAACATACCTAGAAAGTCTTGACACAAGGCAAGGGATTTCATCACAATTTCTCTTTATTGTAGAATGTTTTAATTTTATACACCTTAATTATTTTATTTTTATATATATAATTGCCATTTACATGATATATCCTGAAACAATCAGGATTCATGGTATTTTATGTTATGTTTCACATTACATTATACAAGGGGATTTTATTGGGAAGTTACCAAAGCAATAAAGGGTTTCTTAACTCAATTTTCATTAATTATATTATATCACTTATTCATTGATTATTTTATATCTATATTTTATTTTAAATTAACTTTTTTTGGGTTTATTTTGTATTTAAACTTTTTTTGTTGATTTACATTTGTTACACATAATCTCTTCATTGATAAATTCTCAATTCAATTATATGATCTTTGTAAGGGTTATTCATCTCAAATGTTCATTATTTGGGACATCTATTTATGTTATGAACAAATATTATTTATCGTATAAATTTGGAACAAAAATAATCATATAAAATTATAACATTGTGAGAGAACTCAATCATGCACATACATTAATTTGTGGATAAACCCTTGATGTCCATGAATTATCTTGTGAATAAACCCTTGATGTTTATACATTATATGTGATAAAATACAATCATTCCCCCACATAATTATCGCAAGTGATGTAAATCCTTAAAAATTAATTGGGTTATGATATATTAATCCACCTATAAATATCCATACATATGTGTTCCATAAGATAGTAAACATTAAGAATTTCATGAAAAATATTGGAAAGAAAATTGGTTTCTTATCATTTCCAATTTGTATTGTATTATGTGATATCTAAAGTAGTTAAGTTGATGAAAAAAATAAAATCACCAAAAAGGATTATTTCATAAATGAAATTTCAAGGTGATTCATAAAACATAATTCAATAGGAGTTGGATATTTTGGAGTTAAAGTGGAAAATTGAAGTAAAAATTTAAAATATCTTAACAGCAATGTAATGAAAAAAAATTCATGAGACACTTTCAAAACTATAAATTTTCAGAAGATTTCATGAATAATTTTTCAAACACTGTTTTATAGAAAATATCAATAAATCGTCCTTTAAAATAAGTAAATTTTTTTCAATATAAATGTGGACTGGAAGATCAAATATATGATCGTGAAAGGAAAACTTTTTATATTTAAAATAAATTTATTGAAAACTACATCATAAAAATAGTGATAGATATTAAATTTGAAAATAAGTTTACATAAATTTCATGATCATTATAAATAATTAAAATTTTAAATTAAAAATAAGAAATTTGAACATTGGATGGAAGAATGAATATTTATATGTAAGAAAAAGTGTTTTTTGTGGAGGATAAAAATTGTTCTAAACATCATCAAATTTTATGAAGAATGAAATCCATAAAATAAGATGTTTTTTAATTTTAAAATTTAACTAACTAAAAATAATTATGAAAGTAAATATAATGTTATCATATGTTACTATATGATATTATTTTAAAACCATATACAAGGGAGAATAATTATGACTCAAGAAATGAAGGTGAGTTAAGAAAACCCCCTATCTTTTCTATTAACTTCGACGAAGGTGCTATAAATTACTATATAATAAAAATAATAATATTAATAACCTATTTAATAACTATATTCATGACTATTAACTTATATATCCTTAAATTATAATTATATATTATACATTTATTAGTTATTTACAGTTTAGTTTCATCATCAGATGTTAGCAATTTTGATTATTTCATGCATGCTTTAAAATATTGTTATTCACGCCCATTTGTTATTCCAATTTTATCATTAATATATTATCAAAGGTAATATAATTGATTATTTATATTGATTAAGAATTTTATAATTTTATTTGATAAAAGTTTTACTCGTGATCTATGAATAAAAAACCGACAACGATCTTGTTTCATAATTTTTGATGAAAAAAAGTAGGTTTATTAATAACAAGTAAAGTATTAATAAAAATTATAATTAAGCTTTCTAACATCATAAATATAATTTTAATTAGTTGAATAAATTCTTATAATATTTCAATTATGGTGGTAATGAAAAATGAAATATATTGTTCTATGAGGGTGATAGTGTGCATGTACACACGGATGGCATTTTCATTTTCCAAATAATAGAAAAAAGGTAAAAAATGATTTATTTTTTAAAAATATTAAAAAAATTATAAATATAATATTTATTCATTGAATACCTATTTTTTAAACATCCAATTAAGTTAGTGATTATTAATAAAATGTTTTGTTTAAGTAGGTGGAATTTCGAATATAAGCATGGACGACATATTCATTTTAATGATGAGAAGGGGGAAGGTAGATAATGGTTGTTTCATAAATATAATTACACTTAGGTATAGTAATGAAACTGATGCTATTATTTTAGGATGTTATAATAGAATTTTATATTGAATAAGAAGACTTAAATTAATTTAAATGAAAAGGTATAATTTTAGAATTTTTAGCTTACCCCTTGTAATAACTCCTTTAAAAAATGAATAAGCCTTTGAGGGGTAATCCATTGTGAAGAAAAGAACCACTGTGATGTTTCTAGAAGTTTTGGTGATTTATTTGGTAATATTTTGGATGAACTAAAGTACTTGTTATATTAGAATAAATATTGCAGTAAAGGGGTCCTTTTAGAAGTGAGAGGAGGGACATTTTTATAATAACAAACACACTAATCAAGATAAGTAGCTCCAAAATAGGAAAATAATGGATAAAGTCTGTGATAAAGTCTATAAATTCCAAAATAAAATGGGTGTTATTGTATAATTTGGAAATTTTTATTTTAAATATGAATTCCATTTTATTAGATATATTTTTTAAATTTTTTAAATTTTAATTCTAAAATAATTAATATATAGAATATAAAACAAATTAGGGAATAATATAATTTATATTCAAAAATGTCAAATATAGGTATGTAAATTAAACTAAAAATTTAAAAATGTGAAACTTTAAATATAAAATTAATATTTAATAAATAAAATGGTTTCATGAACCTTAATTTATTCTTATATCATAATGATGTAAAACTCACGGTATTTGTAAAAATCGTATTTTTCACTATTAACCTAAAAACAATATTTTAATAAAAAAAACTAAAAAATAATGTTAATAAAATATTGTTATGAAGAACCCAAAAATTAATTTTTTTTTTAATTACAATTATAAAATTTATAATTCTAATTTTTAAATATAAACACAAAATATAATGAACACTTTTTTATAAGAAAATGACTTTTTTGAATTTTACTATTCTTATTCTTATTTACTATAAATTTGTAATTTAAATAGTGTTAATTTATTATTCATATTAGCAATATATTTTATCATTATTTATCAATAATAAAATTATTTGTTTGAAATAGAAATTCATGGGGTAGAAAATATAATTTTAGAGAAAAAATATTTTTAAGAACAAAATGATCGTATTAGTTGTTTAGTTATAAAAATTGAATTTCATTAATGAATTTGTTTTAAAATTGACCCTTTTTATTTCTATATATATTTAATAATAAATTTACCTATACTAATACCCTCTAATTCAATTGATACTTTACAATGGTTGTATTTATCATAATAAAACATGTTGTAGGATGTTTTGGTTCAGTGTTTCATGTAAAAAAAATATATTTAACACTATTTTTATTTTGAGTATTATTCACTAAAATCATGGGTTATTAAATTATACCTCGAAAAAAAATTAGACCACAAAATTTTATTTCTAGGATGAAAAATTGAGGATATTTTTATTTCATTACATCCTTAAGGTCCCTAGTAGCTTCATCAAATTTATGATTCTTCCAAAGAAATTTGAAAAAAAAATAGATTATCTTATTATGAGAACTTTATATCTTCAATCTATGATCTATATTGGTTTTTTCTCACATGATAGATCATGTTCCTTTTTCATAGTTTTTTAGTTTAGTACATGTGAAGTGTCTGGTATGTATTTCTCAAAAGTGATGCATGGAACACATTATGTACTTGGGAGATATATGGAGGGAGGTTAAAGTGATAAGATATGGCCTTAAAATGATCAAATATATCTAAGGTACCTATATACCTAGGACATAGCTTTTATTTATTCCCAAATATCACAAACCGTTTCCAAGGAGATATCCAAAGGAACTCCTTGTTCCCAACTTTAAACTATAGATCTCATCGATGATTATCTACATGACTATTTATTGACTCTATTCCACTTTCATAAAATACTAAATGGTTTGAACCTTATCAATAATTTCTTAAATAAGTTCATGTCATATCAGGCTCTTCTATCCAACTTTATCCCAGAATATTGGAGTCTTGCATCTCATACCATAAAAATACTCATATTATGACATGAAAATGTTGTAATGGAAATTGTTGTTATATGAGAACCCTACTAGGTGGAGGTGAAGATCTCAAAATCCTGGGAAATTTATTAAATATAATATCATAATATCCTAAATAGTTTGAATAGTTTTTTATGTTATCCATCCAACCTAGGGTGATAAGAAGTACTGAAGATCAGCTCAACCTTTAAGATTTCTAAATAATTCATTAGAACCTTGTGGTAAAACTAAAATCTCGATCAGATATAATGGAGAGTGGTACTTATTGCGGATGTACCACATCCCTCGTGTATATATTAATGCTTTTCTCAAGAAAGAAATCATATTTAATGGAAATATAATTCACTTACTTTGTAAAGAGATCCATTAGAACCCAAATGGAATTATGGAATTCAAATGTCATGGGGATTACTACAAAAAAAAATACATGGTGATGTTTTCCAATTTCTATATTGATATAAGTAATATTTTTATTATCATGTTAGACTTATATCATTTTTCCTTAATGTCTACAACATCAAGAACCGAGATATGTAATTTTTAATCTCCTTTTTTATGTTATCCCACTAGTATTTTTTTCTTTATATCTCTATACAACTGTATAATTCTTGAATGAATAGATAATGATGATTTAGTCGCATCATCAAAAAGTTACCATTTTAGTTCTAGCTTTTATGGGACACATATATGGGTTCTAAACCATATAAATAACTTTTTATCAAAGTTGAACTTCATAATATTCATTACCTTTTTATATAGCTCTATATCCTCATTGGGGACTTATTTAATCTTCATGTGAGGGGATGGATAGTTCAATGTTAATATGGGTAAGATAATATTTATCATCTTCCCTTATTACTTCAAGATTAATTATTTTCAAATCAATGAGTTTTGGGTCTTTTTCATCCCCTGTCATGGATAAGGTAGCATGATCTTTCTTGCTCAATGCATTAACCACCTTGTTTTCCTTCCCCAAGTGGAAATATATTGAGAAGTCACAGTCTCTGATCTATTCCACCCATCTACTTTGTTTTATGTTTAACACATTATATGTGAATATATATTTCAAACACTTATGATCGATATATATATATATATATATATATCACACTCTTCACCATATATATAATTACACCAAATCATTAATGAAAATATTGTTTCCACAAGATCCAAATCATTCATAGTGTAATTTTTCTTATTAATTTTTAATTTATGTGAGTCATAATAAATTTCCTTATTATTTTTCATGAGGAAAAACTACTATAAGATCACCGCATAGCTGAAGTTTTTCTTTAACATAGTATCATTTTAAATCACCGCGATATAGTTCTATGACGGTTTTATAAAATCATAGTTAAAACTAGTGTCAGCATCCAATATTAGATGGTTTATTACATTTAGTGGTGGTTTTTGGGAAGTTCCATAGACACCATATTTAGCAGAGCTTTTATTAGTTTTAGAGATGTTTTTTAGTGAGAAAATATGGTAAGGATTTAGCAGCGGTTTTAATTACTGCTAAGTATTTTCCTTTTTTTCATGGACACCACCACTAAAACCAATAAAAACACCACTAAATAAACTTGTCTTATTTTATAGTGGTGGTTTTAATAGCTACTGGTAAAAAACAATCAAAATATTATGGAGGTTTAAACCACCTCTAAAAAGGTATCATATTTAGCAGCAGTTTAATCCGCCAATACTTGTTGATTTACAATTAAAAACTGGTATTCAATTGTGCAACCCAATTACCCTAAAAAAATGTAGAGAACATATAACCCAAGGTGTTCACAAATAAAATCTATTCATAACTAAATATGTCAATGGAAACTAGATTTCACATCATAAAACCACACCATGCCTCTAAAACAAGGAAAACACAGAAAAAGGTAAACTCACTATTAAAACCATATATGGCTTAAAACCCGATGAATAAGCATTTTTTAATGAAAAACACCCTTGTAATTTTAAAAAACATGTAAACTACATAAATACCCATTTAAAAGAAACCAAATTACATTTATCTATTCCATTTACCCTCATTTATGAGGAAAAAATCAAATCATGGTTATGTGAATATGTACCAAAATAGGTTCCAATACATCATGGTTCCAACTATGTTAAAAAGCATGATTCCAATTTTGAGTGGATGTAATGAAATTTCTTTGTTTTTGACTCAAGATCCACTCATAATCGATCTATGAATTCATTTAACATAACCAATTGTGACTATGAGGTCTAATATGATCTAATGGTTTGAAAGGAATCAATATTAGTTGATAAATGATTGAAATAATTTGGAATATTGAATTGGAATTATAAAATCAAATTTAATTGAGAAGAAGGTGTTTCTACAATAGTATAAGATTAATACTAATAAGTTACTTCATTTTCAAGTTTCAATAATGTAGAGGTCCTAAAGGGAAGACGAATGATATTATTATGGTATTATTTGAAGAAACTTTGTGTTGTATGGAAGGAAGAGGAAGAAATAAGTTTTGTAGTTCAGTTTTCATGTATAGTGAAATCTTGATTTTTTAAAAGAACATAAGAATAATAAGTGATTATAGAAACCCATATAGTTTTTTTCTAAATATTAAGAAGAAGAATAATTTTTGTTCATGTGTTGTGCATAATAAGTGAATAAGTTTATTTCTATTATGAAAGTATATAAGGAAAATAAGAATTTGGAACATCAATGCAAATGCATAGTCTATATTAGTGAAATATTTATTATTATTATAAAACACTATTTTAAACTATTAGGATGGTAGTATAAAGACCCAGAGATATGTTTAAATAGTGTGGGATGCACTAAAACGTATTCTAGATGCATGTAATATAGGTTTAAGGATAAATCTTGTTCACTTATACCAATAGGTAGATACAAGTGGGTTGTGTAATATTATAGGAATCCATATCACACAAAGAATTTTCCTTCTCATTTTGAGAGGTTAACCTTGTATATTTTCTTTGACACTTATGATGGTGTGTGTTTTAATTTTTTTGGAAGAAAATATGGTGTTAAGAAGATAGAATGAGAGAACTATTCACCTCAATAAGAGAAGAAACAAAATTATAGGAATTAAAATGTTTTCATTTGGATAAAAAGTAATCAACATTGATCCACCCCCTCTAAGTGTTGAACAAATACATAATTGGACTAATATAAAGTTATTTATTTTGGTTCATTATTCTTCTTATTCTTTTCTTGAACATTGGAAAATCATTATTCCACTTTGTATGAACAAAACATCCACACAATCACTTATTCTCCTCTCTTATTTTTTTCATATTTCCCATATAGATAATTTATATGTATTGTGTATTAAATATATATATATAAATCTTCTATATCTTCTCTTCTCCCTGGTGTTTATCTATATCTTAAACAACATAAGGAAATTAAATAATTTAATATTCACATTTAAATCTTCAAATTAATTCAAGTTCTTCTAATCATTCCACAAACGATGGATCAAACATTACCTAAAATAAATTACCATGAAACACATAATTTTACACATGATTTATATGTTGAAAAAAAATAAAACAATGCAATCATATCCATTGTATCTTATCCTCACTCTATCCACCATGGGCTAAAAAATCATCATTAAAATTTTATAAGTATAATACAATATATTATACAATTAATCGATGTATATATAAGTATTAAAAAGTATATGTACAAGTATAAAAAGAACATAATATCTATATAATCAATTGAAAATTTATATTGATTATGGTGTATAGATTTGTGGAAGTAATTATTCATATTAAAAAACTAAAAGAAACCCTAATTAGAATCCCAAATAACACCCATTATAAGTAAAAGTACTTTTACAAACCATGAATAATAAAAAAATATTATAAGTGGAAAATAAAACCGAAATTATCACCCCAGAAACTAGAAATAGATTTTAAAATAGTTAAACATATCAATAATCATATACCTTTGATCTAAAATTGACCAGATAAGGTGGGAATTGGGTTTATAATTTGTATTTTTTAATGGGTATTCAATGGTTGGACTGCAGGGTGATAACTAGAATGATACTTGTTGTTGTATAAATAGTATGGTGGCAGTATGGGGAGAGATTAGATAGGTGAAACTATCCGAGTCCATGGGAATGTAGAAGACCATGGAAGGCTTTGAGAAGAAGAATTAGTAAGGATAGTCATCATGAATTGCGATGTAAAGTGATTGATATCAAACAGTGAGTTGATGCAGCGTAAGTGGATGATAAAACATAAATGATTAAAGGGGTTTTGAGCGTAAAATATATTAGAAAAAACATTTTGAATGAGAAACATACACATGTATAATTTTGAAGTAAGAAAATCATGCATGAAAAAATAAAAATTGGGAGAAAATTTATAACCATAATGATTAAACATTACTTTATGGGATTCAAAAAATAATGAAACGCCACTTAGGTATTATTATATTAGATTAGGGAAAGAATATTTTCAGATGTTAAAATAAAAGATAATATGGTTTTCACTAAATATCATGAACACCATTACAGGATTTTTATTTTAATCATATTAAATCCTATATTTCAATGAATGGATGACTATCACTATAGCCCTGAAAGGTTTTCAGCCTCTTTAAACATGGGAAATCATAAAAATGTAAGGTCATGAAAATTTTAGGTGATTACTCTACACCACACATGATACATGAACAAAACCTCTCTTTCCATATTTTTCTGAAATAAAAAAACACCACTAATCACTATCCAATGATGAACATTGCTCGTCACCCTCTTTTTCGTTGTCTCTACTTCCTGTTACCGACACCTATAAGTCATTCATATAGAAAATTAAATAATATTGTATATTTATATTTAAACATAAAACTAATAAATGTTTGAAAACTAAATGATTTTGATATTGTGTGATTTACCTACTCACCATCAGTCATTGATGCAATACCACCAGGGACTAATCTGGCCATCTTTTGGTATAAATAAATAAATGATTTCTACAAAGTGGATATCTGATCCCCCTATTCCCAAATGGTGATTTTTATAGAAACAAACTATCTCTCATCATCTCTAGCTAGGGAGTGAGTACAACTAGGAGTATATGTAGCTCCAATCCTCGGTGGCCTTCCAAAGATCTCATATGGAAATGGTCTCAAAATCATCCCATGCACTCGAGAAGGATTCTCCTTCCTAAGGACTTTACCAATGGGGTCATCCTAGGAGACTAAGTAGGACTTCCTGGGATTGGCAGCCCATATAATTTTAATTATTACCTATAAATAAAATATCGGTCATATTCAAAGCAATATATATTAACATAGAAACAACTTATAATAAGTTATTATAATGAAAAATGAAGTCATATCCCAACTTCTTTGGTAGGATAATTAACCAAACACCCATTCAATTTTTTAAGAACAACTAACCACACTTTAGTTTAAGATTTGTGGTGACCTAAACTCTATAACTATATTAAACAACGGTAAACAAAAATTCTAATATATTAAATAGATAATATTCTCTTATAAATATTAAAACTAATGAAAATGTAACCAGAGTTGATCATCATTTAGAAAAACTCTTTGACCTCATAGTGTGAGTGATGATTTTCTTAGCACAACTCAACGCATTCTTCCTTGAAAGATCCTAAAATATATAAAATGTAATTTAATAGTAATGTATGCAATTTAATCTCTTTTTGATATACACATATAAATGTAAAATGAGATTAATATAATAATATATATTTAAATACCATGTGCTTCTCATCATGATACCTATCAATAAAAACATTCCATTGATCTCTAGGTAACTCATTGGGTACCTTGTTATACATTTTTTCAGAGCTAAACGAAGTATCATTGACTTCGTACCATAATATCCATTTAAAATCTTTCAATTTATTACTCAAATATTTCAATTTCCACTTTCATGCTAGCATATCAGCAATGGTAAAGTTGAAAAACATCTGTCCACAGAGATTCATTTTTAAAATATTATAATTTAATAACCTAATGACATTAAATTACACCATAATCTATTAAAATTACCTTTATTAATGAATCAAAAACATTATTTAACCAAGATAAATACATATGCCTCTAATCATCATAAAAAATGGGATGTGTCACTAGCTCTTCCGTCAGCTGGCCAAGAATCTAGCCAAGTAATTTTACAACATCATCCGTAGAGAGCCCATATCAATAAAATTGTATAAATATATTTAGTCCAGTCGGATTCTATACATTTGAAAGTTTCTTATTTTTATCCGTTGTATCATTTTTTCCATCTTTTATGAAAAAAAAAGTTAGTAGTATAAAAAAAATGTGCAATAAATTTATTCATATTAAAATTTTTATCTATATTAGAAACCCTCTAATATCCCCATGAAGAACTTGGAGTGGCACCATGCTCCCTCACTACTGAGGCTGCTGAATGAGAAGGCATCAACTGAGCTACTGATGGGAGACTGATGGAGGGTGTGAGACATAGTGCAAGGGGCTAGCGAATGGTGTCTCAGATACTATAAGGAGGGAGACAGATGGATCATCATCTATTTGTGTGGTCGATGGAACATCAACTAAGAGTCAAATAACATCCTTATAATGCTTCTTCCTTGTAATTTCTATTATTTAATCAAGTAAAAATGAGTTCATAACAAATATTAAAAAAATCATGCAGAAGGAAAAATAGGAATGATAACAGATGCATAGTATTAACATAAAATATATACACAACAATGATAATGAATGACTACACAAATGACATAAGTGGTCGATAAATGAATGGATAACTACCCATAAAATCATTTTCTCCTCCAATCATGTAAGTTTCCTACTAAATCATTACTTAATCTTCTTCAACCACCCTTGAAAGACTAATATTTTCAATATCATGATGGAAAAATTAGTCTAATTCTTAATGTTGATGGGATTCAATGTCATTGGTCAAATCTTCCACTTCATAACCCATATCATACAAGTATCTTTTTTTATGTGAGAAACTACACCCCGACCTTCATCCATGACATATTTCACATAATATTTCATTTTCACTTGCGATGATAAGATATACGGATCATGTAGTTCATGGTCACCAGCATCTCTAAAGCGATAGAAATTCACAAATGTAATTTGCAAGGAATCTATTTTTGCACCCCTGATAATATCCACCCAATTTCATTTGAGTAAAACAACTGAAAAATGACTATGGTAGTTTAATTCGATCATATTAGTCAACTTTCCATAGTATTCCACTATAGAAAATCTAAAAAGTCCACTATTTTATGTTTTCAAACCCTCTTATTGATCAACTGTATGAAATCCAAAGTCATTTACACTCTAAGCATTGAAATTTCTAGCTTGTTTTAGAAGACCTTGAGAAAGAAACTTAAAATCTTCTGAAAAATATGCTCGAGTATCTGTATTCATGATCCAAAAAAGGTAATATACAATATTTGTTTTACAAAAATATATGTACCAAACTAATATCCATATTGATTGAAATATTTATGAACTTCCACATCATGAAAACTATTCTACAATATCTTTGTTAACAAATTTTGTTATATCTTTCTCATTTCTTGTTTTTCCTCCCATTTGTCTATTTGTTTGTAGCCTCAAATCTTCAATAAATAGATCTACACTTACACTATTTACCGGAACATATCTATGTGCTTGTAATAATTCCATTTCTATTAGTGTAACATTTGATCTCCTCCCAACTGATTATCCAATAGCAGGAATGATTTTTGATATCCCATGTATTTTTGATTGATTCTTTATGTCGTCAATAGATCCAGATTAATTGAATCTTGTCTCAATATCATCCAAGTTTTTAGAAAAAAATTTCAGACGCTCCTCTTCAAAATAACCTTTAGAAATAGATCTTTTTGTTTGAGATTTATTTTTCATGTATGATTTCAAATTCCTAAGATATATGTGAATTAAAATAAAAAACATAATTAAGTATTCAATGAAGTTCTAAGAATTGTTTATTGAAATGAATAATATATAAACAATGTACCTCTCAATTGGATACATCCATTGATAATGAACAGGGCCTCCTAATTTAGGTTCCTCAACTAACTGCATAGTTAAATACATCATGGTACTAAAAAATGACGTAGGAAAGATCATCTCCATTGCACAAAGTGTCAATACAAATCTCTCCTGAAGGTTTTCAATTTAAAATGGATTTAGAGTTTCTCACATAGTTTTTTGAAAAATTTACATAATTAGAGTACAACAGTATTAACATTTTTAGGTAATAATGTATGTAATGACAATGGTAGTAACAACTGTAACAAAATATGTGAATCATGGATTTCTAATCCATGTATCCTATGATGCTTTAAATCAACACACATTTAAATGTTACTTGAATGCCCATCAGATACCATCAGATGTTTTAAATTTCAAATAAATGTTTCTTTATCCCTATTTTTCATTGAAAAAGTTGTCAAAACATACTTTCCATTCATATCTAGCTAGAGATCACACTTTATGTTCATCGCTTGTAAGTATTTCTGAGAAATAATATGATCCTTCGACTTTCCATACTCATTAAGCAATGGGAAGATAAAATTTTCACAAAAATTCTTCTCAATATACATCACATCAAGCTTATGATGCAACAAATTAAATTCCCAATATGGAAGTTTAAAGAATATACTTTTTTTCTTCCATTATTGCATTCTGATTTCACTTGATGATTCACTTCAAAATAAATTCCCACTATCATTCAAATGATGCACCTTCCCAAATTTTGTTTTAGCATATTCAAGTTATGTTGATATTTCAAAACTTGTTAAGAACTTTGGAGGAGGTCTACGATCAATGAAACTATTAAATTTTAACATGTTCAGCTGAAATCTGTGATATGCATCGATAAATTTTTTATGACACTAGAAGAATCATTTTATACCGTGAGGTAGTCACTACAAGAAAACCGCCGCTAAACGGCAAAAAAAATTATTTTTTTTTAATTTTTTTTTAATTTTTTTTTTAATTTTATTTGAGGATTAGCGGCGGTTTTTTAAAAAACCGCCGTGAAATAGCGGCGGTTTCTGTAAAACTGCCACGAAATAGTGGCGGTTTCGGTAAAACCGCCGCGAAATGAAATGATAAAAATAAAAAAACACAAGAAACCCCGAAATCACTAAAACGACCATAACTTTTGATCTGGTCGTCCGTTGAAGCACCACGACCAGTCAAATCGAAGCTCATGAAGAGATCTAGAGGCACATATAATCAAAACTATGAGACGGTCTAAGGTGTGGAAGATATTAGAGTTATAAGAAAGTTGAAAAAAGTTCTCCAACTTCAAATGGCCATAAATTTCGCTCTGGGTGTCCGTTTGGGCTCTACGACATATCAAATTGAAGCCAACGAAGAGAGCTATGCACAATATTGACCAAACCAATCTTCTGTCATGTTTTTCGACCCCCAAAACCCCTCCAAAGGCCTCCAAAACCATGTTTCTGTCACCGGTGTCCCGTTAAACTTGTCTTCAAACAGACCTAACTTTCGATCCACGTGTCAGTTCGGCCTCCTCCACCTGCCAGATCATAGCTCGTTCCATGAGCTTCAGTTTGAATGGTCGCAGCGCCCACATGCACTCCTAGATCATATGTTATGGCCTTTTTAGTGGGTATCAGGTTTGTTATGTTTTTCAATGCCTCGTTTCTAGCACCCGTTCCCCGTCAGCTTTTTTTAAAATGGTCATAAATTCCGATCCGCCTGTCCATTCGGACTCTTTCACCTTTTAGGTCGAAGATCGTTTTAGGATCTTTGATTTGATAGGCCGCGAATCTAAAACGGACTCTCGGATCATAAGTTATCTCCGTTAATGTGAGTCCAATATTTTTATCTCTTTATGACTGTTTTGACGGGTTTTAACGGTAGCTCCATTTATTACTGTTTATTTAGGTTTCCATGACTTGTTATCTTTATCAATGATTTTTTATGGGTTATTATGATGATTATTTTGAATTATTAAGGAGTTTTCCAAAGTTGTCACGAGTTTTCATGCGTTCTCATTCTTTCTAATGTCTCATTCTTCATATGCTTCTCCATCATTTTTCATGTGTTTTCATGATTTTTCATCCCTTATCATGTCTTTTCATACTTTTTCATGTGTTTCCTTTATTATTTATTATTTATTATTTATTATTTATAATATACATTAATTTATTTAATAGTTATTATTTATTAGTTATTATGTATTAGTTATTATTTATTATTTATTATTTATTATTTATTATTTATTATTTATTATTTATATTTATTTATTATTTATATTTTTTTTTATTTATATTTATTTTTTATTTTTTATTGTTTATTTTTTTATTTATTATATATATATATTTATTAGTTATTATTTATTAGTTATTTTTTATTAGTTATTATTTATTAGTTATTATTTATTATTTATTATTTATTATTTATATTTATATTTATTATTTATATTTATTTATTGTTTATTATTTTCTATTTTTTATTTATTATTTATATTTATTTATTATTTATATTTATTTATTATTTATTATTTTTATTTATTTATTTTTTTTATTTATTATTTTTTATTTATTTTTTATATTTATTTTTTATTTTTTATTTTTTATTTTTTATTTATTATTTATATTTATTTTTTATTTTTTATTTTTTATTTTTTATTTATTTTTTATTTTTTATTTTTTATTTTTTATTTTTATTTTTATTTTATTTTTTATTTTTTATTTTTTATTTTTTATTTTTTATTTTTTATTTATTATTTATTATTTATTATTCATTATTTATATTTGTTTATTTAATATTTAATATTTATTATTTATTATTTATATCTATTATGTATTTGTTATTTATTATTTATTATTTATTATTTATTATTTATTATTTCTTATTTCTTATTTCTTATTTCTTATTTCTTATTTCTTATTTCTTATTTCTTATTTCTTATTTATATTTATTATTTATATTTAATTATTATTTATATTTATTTATTATTTATATTTATTATTGATTATTTATTATTTATATTTATTTATTTATTATTTATATTTATTTATTATTTATTATTTATATTATTTATTTTTATTTTTTATTTATTATTTATTTATTATTTATTATTTATTATTTATTATTTATATTTATTATTTATTATTTATTATTTATTATTTATTATTTATTATTTATTATTTATCTTTATTTATTATTTATTATTTATTATTTATTATTTATTATTTATTATTTATTATTTGTTATTTATTATTTATTATTTATATTTATTTCTTATTTCTTATTTATATTTATTTATTATTTATTATTTATTATTTATTATTTATTATTTATCTTTATTTATTATTTATTATTTATATTTATTTATTATTTATTATTTATTATTTATATTTATTTATTATTTATTATTTATTATTTATTATTTATTATTTATTATTTATTATTTATTATTTATCTTTATTTATTCTTTATTCTTTATTCTTTATTCTTTATTATTTATTCTTTATTATTTATTTATTATTTATATTTAATTATTATTTGTTATTTATATTTATTTATTATTTATTATTTATTATTTATTATTTATTATTTATTATTTATTATTTATTATTTATTATTTATTATTCCTTATTTATTATTTATTATTTATTATTTAATATTTATTATTTATTATTTATTATTTATTATTTATTTATATTTAATTATTATTTGTTATTTATATTTATTTATTATTTATTATTTATTATTTATTATTTATTATTTATTATTTATTATTTATTATTTATTATTTATTATTTATTATTCCTTATTTATTATTCTTTATTTATTATTCCTTATTTATTATTCCTTATTTATTATTTATTATTTATTATTTATTATTTATTATTTATTATTTATTTATTATTTATATTTAATTATTATTTGTTATTTATATTTATTTATTATTTATTATTTATTATTTATTATTTATTATTTATTATTATTGAGCTTATATCTATTATTTATGTATTATTTGTTTTTTCAATTAATATATATAAGTATATTAAATTCTGTTTATTAACCACATGGGGAGCTTGGTGGAGTGGTAAAGTCTTTGGAAAATATGCAAGAGGTTAGGGGTTCAAATCTCACCAAATAAATAAAATAAATAAAAAATAAATACGAAATAAAATAAATAAAATAAATAAAATAAATAAATAATAAAAATAAGTAAATAAAAAAATACGAAAAATAAATAAATAAAATAAATAAATAAAATAAATAAATAAAATAAATAAATAAATAAATAAAATAAAATAAAATAAATA
Organism: Viscum album; assembly: GCA_963277665.1. Lineage (NCBI taxonomy): Eukaryota > Viridiplantae > Streptophyta > Magnoliopsida > Santalales > Viscaceae > Viscum > Viscum album. The sequence continues at coordinate 1,652,966,762 of OY728157.1, read as the reverse complement.
AAATAAATAAGTAAATAAATAAAATAAATAAATGAATACGAAAAATAAATAAATAAAATAAATACGAAATATATATATATATATATATAATTAAAAATTAAAAAAAATAAAAAAAATAAAAAAAAAATAAAAAAACCGCCGCTAAAAACCCAACGCGAAACATTCTGCGACGGTTTTGAAAACTGCCGCGAATAGTTTCCCGACGCACAATTTCGCAGCGGTTTTTCAAAACCGCTGCCAATCGATTTAGCGGCAGTTTAAACTGCCGCAAAACGAAAAAAAACCGCTGCTAAATTCATTTTTTGCCATAGTGAGCTGTTCAGGATCAAAATCAAAGCTACAAACAGGACAATCCAAACCAGTGTAAGTGTTCCAGCTAGCTAAATTACCAAGACCATGGAAGTCACTAATGGTCTTCATTAGAGTAGCTTTCATTTTGATCATTGTTCTAGAAGATCCCTCATATGTCTCAACATCATTATTCCATAACTCCTATAATTATTCAATTAAAGGATTCCAGTATTCATCAATATCATTTACTGGCATTTGTTTTGTAGGAATAATCCTTGAAATGATAAAAGATGTTTATTACATACATATCCATAGACGTAGATTGTAAGGGATCAAAACAACCATCCAAAATGTTATAACTAGTACTCAATGCCCCAAATGGACTAAATTCATCAACTTTCAATCCCAATCAATCTTTCCTAGGATCAGATGATAAATCTGGATGTAATGAATCAAATGTATTCCCAGATTTTTAATCTCTTTGATGTCGCATTAACCCATTATTTTTATTATCTATAGAATGCCACTTCTTGTGTTCAGCGGTATTTGATGATATGGATAGTCTTTTCAATTGAGGATTTAAAGCAAATTAACCTAAAACATTTGCAGGTGTGTTCCTTTTTCTCTTATTTATGGTAGTATGTTGATTTATACTTCCAAAATCACCCATAGGATTCCATCTAGAAGAATAAAAAAAATTCAATCTTTTCTTCTTGAATCTTCTCCCCAATACAGTATACAATAATTGGGACACACATGTATTTTTGTATAATTCAGACCAAGCTTGTTATCAACTACTTTCATATCATAAAAATACTCGGGGATCTATAATTTAGAATATTAATCATGCAACCATTCTAATATCATGGAAATAGCCTTATATGTAATTCCACATAGGAATTTGATATGGTACAACTTCTATAGAAAATAAAGTATTGAATATTTGAAACTTCCACTATAAAATGCTTGATTTCCAACATAAACTAAACCATAAAACACATCTATCTTCTCAATTAATTTTTCTCTTACATTAGTCTCATCTAAATAAATAGGATCCAATGATATGTTATGATCTTGATCTACTATTCCTATAGTCTCACAAACATCACTTGTCACATTGCTATTTGTATGACCCTCAACTGGTTGTTCTAAAAAAATTTGATATTGATGTTGTTGTCTTGCAATGTCAAATGCGTCATTTATAAGGCTTTTCATTTCATTTTCCATTGTAGATGAATTCATGATCTCATTCTATGGATTGACATCTGTTCTCAACCTTTTTTTAACGTTTGATTCTCTATTCCAAAGCCAACTCAACTATTGAACATGGAATTACTTCAATATAAAGTGTTAATAAACTCCATCTCCCTTCAAATATCTTCTAAATTTACATTTAGGACACATACATCTTATTCTCCCTTTAAGGAATCGATTAGAAATTGAAAATTTTAAAAAACACTTCCAAACCGTTAGCATATAGTGGTGGGTTCCTCGGTAATGTGATCCAGCTTTTATCCATATATGTCACAATGTGCCTACGCATTGTTAAAAAAAGTGAAACACATAACTGTTACTAAATAGGAAAATATATTCATATATAATAGTAGAAAAATGTTTGAATACATTTAATAATGTTTTTATATATAAATACATATGGTAAATAATGAAGAATTTTAAAAAGGATAATTGAAATCCCTAAAGTCTATTTATGAGGCAAATGATGTGTAAAAGAGTTAAATTTATCATTTAAAATACATTAGAAAGCCAAGAGAAAAAATAAATGTTGAAATCCATTTTTAATAAAAATATTCCTTTAAGAAATCATTGAAATAGGATTCGCAATCAATTGTCAATAATTTATTAGAGGATGACCATGATTCTCAAACCTATTAAGCTACTATCATGATACTCTTTTTTATTAAATGGATAGATTTTGTAACATTTTTTTCATTGAGAGAATTTTTGGATTAATGATGATATAGGATGTGTTATTAAAATTTTATATCTTTTATGTATATCTATGATTTTATTTATCTTATTTATTTTAACTTCTAAAATTTATTTTTCATGTATTCATGAAGACACTATTGACCTTATTAGTGGTCGTTGGTAGTGGATAGAGAGATAGTGAATGGTCAGGTATTATGTGGGAAACGTAGCTACTCGGATGAGGATTGGTAAATGATCAATGATATGTATTATGAATAAATTAACATCATTGATGCCAACATTTAAAATTATGTTGAGAATTATCATGACTTCAAGGGACATGCTAATGAGGCATTCAGCTGAGAAATTAACTATTCTATAGATTATGACATGAGTTTATGTAATCAAGGTAATAATAATAATATGGTAACTATAAGGAGGCAACAGATACCACCAATATAATTTTACTTAGAAAAAGTGAAATCAAAAAAGTTTGACTAAAACCATTTTTCACTAACTACATAAGGATATTTAAAATATTTTGCATAAGATATATTCAACCAATACAAAACTCAACTAGTATAATTGAGGAGGATCAATATTGAATAACTAATTAGATATGTTCTATATTGTTCTCTAAATACTATGAAGCACCATTTCCTTGAAAGGATAGTGGATGTTGGAGACGAAATATCCAAATAAATCAATCATGGATAATGAATACCCTCCACCTTGGACAAGAATGAGTGAAAAGACATCAAAATAAGGTAGTCCCACAACCTTCACAACTTGATATGGTGTAGTATCTTATTCTGGTACAACATCCTACATAACAGGCAGTGGAACATTGGAATCCTCCATAATATGGGTATCCTGAACGATTTCATCTTTTGGTCTCATAAGCCTCCTTTATGGAGGAATCATCAAAAAATTTAAAGAATAATATAGAAAACTGAAATAATCCAGATAGATCTGTATTGTGATATATTTTCACACAAATGTTTTCCCTGGATTATACCCATAACCAAATGTATATACATCCTAGTATTAACCAAGATCTCATATCCCTCTAAATTGGTCAGAGTCACACACACACACACATATATATATAAACATTATAAACTAAGTAATGAAAATATATATCTCAATATCAGGGAAAAAATATATTTCACTTGATCAAACAATAAAATTCTATCATTAATGGATTGCATAATTAATGTAATAAATCAATATATTTGTTTAAAACACAAAACAGGAATATTATGGAATGTGATCTTATATTCCTAATCCTAATATACGAATACAATTGAATCCCATAAAATAATAATTCAAAACCTAACAATGGTGAGGGGTGGCGAGGTGCTAGTTCAGGACTGGTGGAGAGGGGCAGTGAGTGGCTAGGTCAGGACCCACAGTGAGGGGAAACAAGGATTCGGGGTGGGTGTAAGGGTCAAGACCGGTACCTAGGGGTAGTGAGGGTAGGAACATGTAAGGATTCCAAGGGTTGGGGGTTGTGGGGGTTGCAGTATGGGGGGTCGGGGGATATGTATTGGGAATCTGAAAAAAATTAAAAAAATCAATAGTTTTTAACAAACAATTGGAGAATAATTTATAAAAAATAATTGCAGTTTTATAAACTTCCACTAAAGTCTGATTTTGGTGAAGTGAAACATCCCAATCCCATCTCTAAAGAATCACTATATATTAAAAATTCATCCCCACTATAGGGTAGTGTATGTACAGGTGTAGTGACCAACCTCTTATTTAGTTCCTTGAAACTTTCTTCACATTACTCTATCCAAAGGAACTTCAATCCCATCCAAGTTAATGTGGTTAATGTATTTTATAGTTTTGATAAATTTATGGAAAATTATTAATAGTTTCTATATAACCTAAGAAAAGCGTTTCTTAAAAAGGAAAATTTTACTACCCATGAAAACAAGGTGCCCTTTTTTCGGGAGCCTACATGATTAGAACTCCACAGTTAAGTGAGCCTTATCCTAGACTAGTTTTAATATGGGGGGCTCCTGAGAATTTTCCAATGGTGTGTGTGAGTGAGGTAAAATCAAATGTAATGAACATGTTTTGGCCTATGGGGATAGTCATTAATCTGGTAAGGGACCCTAATGGATAATATCCTATAGTGTATTGAGAAGGAAATGATGGTATTTAAAAACCATTAGGTTATTTGGACAATTTCATATCTACAAAAGGTTGATTCATGATAATTTAACACCCCAATATTTTGAAATTTATTTTTTAAAGTGATATATATTTGACAGTGTGTGATATCCACAACACCAATCTTAAATAAACAATGATTTACTATAGAAATGTTATTGTTTCATTATGATCATTATAAATTTGTCATTGGTTTGGAGGGTATGAATAGTAATAAATATATTTTAAAATACATATAGAAATTTTATTCTTCATAAAATGAAAAATCAATCATGCCCTGATTATCAAATGGTTTGAAATGAAGACAAAATCATATGAAGGTAAAAGTGTTTTTTTCATAAAACTATTTTTATGAGTGAAATTTTATTTTATCTCAATAGATTAATTTTATCAATATTTAAAAATTATTCTAATGAAATAATTAGATTATGTATCCAATTTTATGATTTAACATTCATATAAACATGGTTATAGGTAAGGAATGATAATAAATTCATTTTGTGCTTCGAAAATACATTTCCTTAAAAAAAATTGTATTTTGGGTGTAGATATTATAATCAATTTCTTCAAATTTTATAAATTTATTTGAAAATTTTTATATCATTTTTAAAATCATAATTTTATTATAATATCATGGTGAATTTTTGAGATTTTTCTATGAAGATTAATTTTTGAGTGAATAGTAAAAATTGCCAATATTTTCAAAATTATCTTTTCTTTTCATTAAATCAAGTAAACGTACTATTATATTTTGAATATGGTTTTAAAGTAACAAAAAAACAATTTTATTAAACAAAATACAAATAATTTCATAGGAATAAACGTTATATTTGATTCTAGTATAAAGTCATTTTTATGCTTTAAAACATAAATTTCAAAGAAATTTTTCCATTGTGTTTTACAAACTTATAATAAAATTAATTTATAACAATTATACAAAATAAATATTTAAAATATATTCAAAAAATTTAATTATAATTTTCAAATATATTAATGATTTCAATTTCATTTTGGTTAATTATGAATAGTAACCAAAGAAAAAAAATATTACCATTGTAAAGAGTAAAGCGGGTTAATTAAGGTAAAAAGTAAGTGATATCGCCAAAAAATATTATCTTAATTAGAAGTGGATGATGGTATTTTGACCCTTATCACCTTATCATTGAAATTTTATAGTTTTATAGCCACTTCCCAAAGATTAATACATTATAATATTTAAAAGTTTATAAAAATTACAAGTGTTCCACTCGCCTCACTTATAAAAGTACACATCCCATCATCCCTTCCTCACACCTTTAAGAATTATATATTATACAATACCTAACAAAAACTCACTCTGACAACCTTACACACATCCTAGAGGTATTTTTCTTCTAAAAATAACAATCCTAGGAGGCTTAAGGTGTAATCCAAAGGGATATATCTAATGAGATGATATAAGTACTAACCAACCTATTTCATGTTTATCCATTCTTACACCTTCTTCAAATATTCATCAATCATGCTAAAATAATATCTTAAATATCTTAAATATATTTAAATTTTATTATGATTATGGTATAAACCTTTTTTATCTCATTTTTTTCAAGACCCCCTCCCACTAAAGGTACCCCTCTTAGGTCAGTAATGAAAGAAGAGAGATAATGACCCCCGAGTCCTACCTCTATTCATCACCAAGTTGTCATTAATAACTAAGGGTATAAAATATCATAAATAGAAAGCATTTGCCTCCATAATATAGGATCATGGGACAATATTTCAACCATAAATCAACTCCATGACATAATATAAAATTAATCCCAAAACCATCTGAAAATGAATGTATAAACAAAACAAATACAACGAATCTCCAAATGAATACCCAAAAGAAAATACTAAGGAACTGTCTCAGTAACATCCCCAAATTCAATGGTAGTAATATCTAGAATAGTCCACAGAGTCCTCTGAGAACCCTAAAAATCAGTTTTTATATACATGGGGTGAGAATAACATGTATACTCAGTAGGATCATACTCAATGTTTCTCATGAACATGTGAAAAGAGTATATCAATGCACCTGAGGAGATATAGAATAATCAAAAGAACCTAATAATGTCAACTAACCAATATCATCCTAACTAAGTCACGCTCACCAAATAATTTATCTGTGTTTAATAACATAATAAGAGGAATACTGATACAATGGTTCAGTGTATAACTTTCCCACTTATTTTCTAATCTTGCACCCTAATTTAATACATCCTGCTGCTCCCATATCTTCTGTATAATCCTTCTTGAAGACACCTAGGCCATCACATCACATCACATCTCTCCTGAAGTCTACTAGTCCATCACAACACATTATGCCCGAAGACACGTGGTCCATCACATCACATATAGCCTGAAAATACCAGGGCCATCACATCACATCTCTATCATAGCTATATCCAAAATAGTAGGGCATCGCGAACATAAAGGACATCAACCTCGTGCCCAACTCTATGCATGAACAACCCCCACCTTGAATCACCACATAATATCATCAAACAACACCACTATTTAACTATTTACTTTTTTTCCATCCCAAACCATGATTATAAAACTTTTTTAGAAGAGAAAGTGGGTAATAGTGGGTATCCATACATCAATCCTCAATGTTAAAATATTGGGAAAAGTGCCCCCAAAATATTTGGGTTTTGGAATATGGTGCACGAAATGGGTGTCGTTCATATATAAACCATAATGAAAACAATATATATATATATATATATATATATATATAGTATCCACTCACATAATACCAACCTATGGTCTCATAATAAGAATACCATCTCAATGTAGCCTCACAACCTCTGCCACTTTTTCTACCACCTATATATTCACAACACTGCACAAGAAACATTCCACATTTCATTTCAAGGTAAGTTAATATCCATATTTTCCATTTTCAACCAACTTCATTTATCCTTAATATAAACTTAATATTTAAGTAATTCAATCATTCATTAGTCACTCCAACCTATGCTATTTCAGTTTCAGTATTAATAATTTATTCCATCACTAATGTGAAACTAGCACAACACCACACTACATAATAAAAATACATCTTTCTTGTTTTAATAAGACCCATATTACCACCACCACCCATCAAAAACACGTCCTTGTTACAATATCTACATACCACACCCATATCTCATTACATCCTCCTCACACACCACAACCACACATCATAACCATCATTCACATATTTCGCCTATATTATTCTAGATTTAAACAAGGGGATTCCCATCACATTTACATTACATTTCAAGTTAATTCTGACACAAACTAGGATTTAAATGGGAAAAAATTATATTATCTAGATATATGTTCTTAGAAAATTTTATTCAAAGTGGTGTCAAGCAATCTCATGATAAGGGTCCATCAACCATATCAATTATAATTCAATCAATTTTCCAAATGGTTGTGATTTTCAACAAGGCATCATGCATGTGTAATCTTAATAATAATTACAACAAAATCGGTAAAACATATCTTTCATTCCCCTTCACCTTCAAATTTAAATTAACCTACTTCATTGCCTTTATTAGTTTGGTGCATACTACCTCCCCAAAGGAAAATAAATCATGATCCCGCCATATGTACCCCTAAAATAAAGGCGAAGGATCTCCTACCTCAAGAAAAGCTTTCAAAACCACTACTCAAAGTTAGAACAAGAGGTATATAGTCATCAATCACCAAAATAAATAAAAACTCCTCAATAAACATAGAACAAAATTCCCAACATCTTTCTCGTACCAAAGAATCACCAAAGATAATGGTTCCCATGGTAGCAGCCATCTTTAGACGAAGAACACGGAGAAAAAACAAAGAAGGAAAGAGGGGAACTCAACTAAAACCACCAAGGATCAATATCCTAAGGATAGGGTTAATATCTAATGATAGGGGGTTGGAATTCACCTTAGTAATTCATTTGGTTCATCAATGAACTGGGAGAAATTTTGGAATAAATATGAGGTTTGAGAGGTTTTTAGATTTCATAGGTAGTCTAGAAAACATAACATTGTGGTATAGAACCCCTCAATATGGTGTATAATTTTTGAAAAGGGATAAAAACAAATTTTAAGGTAAGGGACTATTCCATAACATGGCTAGGAAACATTGTAATGTCCCCACCATAGATATAAAAACCCAAGAGAGGGACTATGGCGCAACTGAGACCATCATGTCATAGATTCCATCAACCAAAAAATTGGCCACATTGTAGCCCATACCCATCATATGCCTACCCCAAAATTGATGTAAACACAAGATTTAATCCTCCTATACTCCACACCATATCCTATCTCTACACTGCAGTTATTCCCAAAATGGAAGAAGCACATAAACTCCACCTGAAGGCTCTAAGCTACCACCAACCCCTCCACACGACAATCATTCCAAAAATATCAGAACCATAAAACCTCCTCTTATATTCTTCTATATCATAGAAAATCACTCCAAGATACCATGTCACTCCTTATGTCACAAAACAAGCATCTATACTATATAATCCTTCTTAGTTGAAACTATTAACTACAAAAACACCACTTACTCCGCAACTCCTTTGGAACTTCCCTCATATAGCTCCATATCCATAATTCGCAAAAAGTAATGGGTCATAAGGTCAAGACTATTATATTTTCCTTATTATGGAAAATGACGACATTTCTCATACATATGTGTGGACTACCACCTCTATGAAGTGATGTATTTTTTTCATTATCATTCATATTGATGGTTAAAATGATAGATAAAATGAATATATATGATATTTATGACACAATTATTATTCTAGAAAAGTAATATATTACTTACCTTATTACCCTTCCCATCCAATGGAAATTGATAAATTCACTTATGTGTGCATGTGGAATACCACCTCCACGAAGTGATCTGATTCTTTTTTCATTTTCACCTCATAAGGATATTCATAAATATGGATTTAGTAAATAAATAAAAAATATATAAAATATTTACTACTAACATCATATTTTAATTTTTTCAAAAATAGGCTTATATAATACAAAAGAGTAAAACACCACATGGGAAGAGTAAATCTAAGGATTAGAGAGGTCGAAAGAAATGAAGTCTATATACATATTCTTCTGCATGATTCACCCCATCCGTCATAAGGGCGCTCGTACTGGTGAAACAAAAAACCCTCTCACGGGGAAACACTTTGTAGAATAAAAAATCCTCTACCTTGTTTCACTCTTTCCATGTGTGGAGTACTTTAATATAGTTTTACAATAGACCCCTAATCCTCCGAATAATATAAAAAATTGACCAAGGGATGGTACTTGATCCACAAATGGAATTTTACAGGCTGATGAAATTCATTTCCACCTCCTTCAAATTTATATTTTCCTACCAGTATAGCTGGAGACCTAAGAGAATCTCCATATCCTATTCTTGAAGTGATCCACCAATGCCAAACTTCACTGTGAATGATAGTGAGACAACCCCCAACACCTATTGTTCCTGCACTAAACAACCTCCCATCATGGTTCCTGGGCTGAATGATCCATCTATGTTGAGATTAAAGCTAAAGATAAGAAGTTTCCAGCTAACCCAATGCTCCTTCTTAATGTGCAGTTCAGAAGGAATGCCCCATCTTATTATGAAATTCGGAAGGAATGTGATCCCTACATTCAATTATTAGATTGAGTGATGAGGAATCTCCAAATTCTTGATGAGGTGGGTCAGAAAGACTAGCAATGTCTTGGTCTTGATAGATATGGCCCTTGACGAGCATTGAAGACCTTTAATCAAGGTGTAATTCCATGCCTGTGAGATGCTCAAGCATCCTGCTAAAAGGATCATAGTTCTAGCCTTCCTTTCCACACCCTCAGATCTAGCTACCAAGAACTAGAAATCCATAAAATTAGATCCCTATTTGTGCAGTCTAGAGATTACTAAGAAGTCCTTGAACTCAATCCAAACTGCACTTTCCCACTCCCCTTCAATGACCAAGTGGTCAGCATTCTCCTCCCATCAGTTATAATAGCACAAAAATCTATACACTATGGGGATTCCATGATTCTTGATATTATCCTCATTTGTTATGGCCCGATTTTGGATATCCCACAAAATAAAGTTGTACTTTATTGGAGCCTCTTTACACCACAGTGTTTCACCCAAAATGTCCTCAACCTCAAGAGCCACTAACACCCTTGTGAATTCCTTCACCATGATGCCTCTAGAATAAGATTTAGTAAAAACACACCTATCTAGATCATTATTCAGCTAGATAAGGTCAAATAATTCCAAATTCTGATTTTCCAAGGTTGCATTGATGAAGATTGGATGCATGGAAGCACATATGAATGAGATTTCTGGGATCAGATATCCCAGAAAACTGAGCCTCGAGCCAACTCAATTGGGGTACCAATATGAGATATCCCCACTTCCTACTATCCATAATGTATTATTTTGATGGACTATGAGATGATTCTGAATTATCGACCATATAGGGAAGTGGATACCTCATGGCATGGTCAAGCCACAGTTTCTCTTCCTTTCCATGAACTCACCCGAGAGAGTCTATTCCTCTAGAACCTCCCAACACAATATCGCATTCATGAAACAAAGAATGTATGAGATATTATTAACATTGATACCTCCATCCCTCATGGAATTGGTCATTCTTCCCCATGAGAGCTAGTGTTTCATTCTTTCCAAATGTTTATCCCAGATAAATGTATCAAGAACCTTATCAATGTGGGATATTACCACTTTTGGAACTTTTGTAGCTGAGAGGGAATGTATTGGAATTGAACATAGGATGTTATTCACCAGAGTAATTCTACCACCAAATGACAGGTGCATGTTACTCTAATTTAGAATCCTCCAGGTGATATTATCTATAATTTTATTAAAATGGTGTTTTTAGGGCCTAGTTGGTGAAATAGATTCACCCATGGAATCCATATGGAAGGATCTCCTTTGCATGTCAATTTAATTAATGAGAAAGGAATATACAATGTTTGGGCATATCTTAGATAGATAGAGGATACTTTTGGATCAGTTGATAAGATATAAACTCTAATTACAATAATAATTGATGAATTTTTTGATTCCGCAAATATATTTCCTATTGGAATTAGAAAAATAATGGTGTAATCCACAAACATGATGTGGGATATGGTACATGTATGGTTCATGCATCGGTAAGGCAACACATCACCCCTTAGAATTCCCCTATTGATGAGACAGCTAAGTACATATTGTGAAATAATAAATATGGTAGGGGAAAGACGTTTTCCTTATCATAGACCTTGGATATATTTGAAGAAACCAAAATCCCCCACCAATATGGTAAACGAGAGCCAAGAGGAGATAAATAATGCAAACAGAATGTTTGTGGCCTAGGGAGAGAATTATATTTTGGTGTTCTCATTGGTAATAAAATTCCACTCAACCTGGTCATAGGCTTTGTCCTCATCCAAATTTATTTCAATTTTAGATTTGAGTGCCTTATGATTTATATCACTTACCACTTCTTGTTCCAAATAGATATTTCCTTGAATATTTGTCCCCTTAACAAAACTGTGTTTTTCCTTAGATATCTAAGTACAGAGGTGTGTTGAGATTCTTCTATTAATCACCCATGCAAGAACTTTTTATGGGAAATTACACATTATTATTGAAAATTTGTGTTTCTAGGCTGTTGAATTCTTTATCTTGGGAATCATCACAAGCGTGGTGGGACATGCCACCTATGGAAGACAACCCCCTCTAAAGAAATCTTGGAAAACAGTCATTATATCCCCTTTGATCAACTCCCTTGAAGCTCTTTAGAAGGATCCTGAGAAGTTTTCATGATCTACTTCACCCTCTGAGTTTATCCATCTCAAGGACTCATAAACCTTCTCTTTATTAGTGATATCTTCAAATGAAATATTATCATAGGATGTCACCTAAAGAGTGACATCATCAAAAATGTCTTCTGATCCTTGTGGGAACTTGCCTTGCGTTCTCAAACTAGGTCCTTCCAACATTGTTTTAAAATGGGATTCCGCCATATGGTTGACCACTTATTTATCATCTATATAGGTTCCATCATCCATCCTTAAATTAGGTATGATGGTACACCTCTTCTCTTGGATACAGGAATAGGAAATTTTCTTTTTTCTATCACTATCTTGTATTCATTAATATCTTGACTATTTGAATGCTAACCACCACAGTCCTAAAATTATACATACTAGTTTGTCTTTTTTCCTAGAAATATCACTAAACACTTTCTCATCCTAGCGTCATTCCAGATTGATTTTAATCTGTTCAAACTCTTCCATTGTTGACACAGTGTCATTGAAATGCACGAGGGGGGGTTCTTTTCCAGGATTTGAGATATGATTTCATCTTTTGAATTTTTTATGAATACCAATACAAGACACTACCTACACTGGTCGACTCCAAGATTCACTCATTGTCTCATGATAACCAGGGATGTTGACCCATTGATGGGAGAGGTAAAAATAATGACCCACTTTCTTCATAGAAAACAACGATACTTAAAGGGGAGAATGGTTAGAAAAACATTGAACTAAGTGAGATACCTTTGCATTTGGGAAATCAAATATGGCTTGGCTTTTGGCTAGGTAACGATCCAAGTAGCACCAAGAGAAGAAGTTATATCTTTTTTTATTTCACCACACAAAGGATTCGCCATTAAATCCCATATCGAGGAGGCCACATTTTTCCATGGAAGAGAAAAATTCATGCTTGGATTTTCTAGGGAAGTCGCCTCTATCTTTCTTCTCCTTAATTTCAGCTACAATGTTCAAATAACCACTAATAAAACATGGTGATTTGCTCAATTTGAATGACTCAAGATCATTCTATAAGGAATCCCTAACCTAAGAATCACAACTTGCCTAAACAAGTGTAATTTATAAAGAATCACTAACATATAGTTATTCATTGATAAACTAATCAAAGACACCAATGAGATCCACTGAGATGTTGGAATTCTATAAAATCCAACTTTGTTGGTTTTTAGGGTTAGCCTACAGATAGTTACACATCCTTATCCTATGTGTGAAGGCTGAAAGTTTTTAGAATAATTTCTTGGTATATAGTACTTTAACTAAAAATATGATGCTTGATTGAACCTAATTGGAAATGATTTCAATATTTACCAAGGAAACCAGGCCTCAGGCGTTCCATAGATTCACCATAATCATTGGAATAGGATGCACTTGGCTCAGGCCCTAGGTGATGTGGCACTCTAATTCTGAGATGATGAGCGGGATAAATTGAGCTCAGTTTGGGATCTCGTATTCATTCCCTTAGATGTATTAAATAGATAAGAATAATTGGGATATGGGGTAGGGGTCAGGCCTTAGGAAGGGTCCTTCCTCATCCCTCTAGATAGGGGGATAGACAGATGTCTAGGAATCTCATACCTATCAGGGTATTGTAAGCACAGACCTAATGTCGATGGTCCCGTATATCTATTCAGATTGGGAGGATAAATAATGGATTCAGAATAATAATAAGAATATAATATGGACACATTATTCTCAATATGTGATAGTTAACTATTGAAGTTATATGTGGAAATAATCACCAAGTTTGAGGGCACATGATTTTGAGGATGAAGAATCTTGTGTAAAGTTGGGCTGCATGCAATTGCATTACCACGATCCAGTGACTTCAGAAGGACATCTCTCCCCATGGGGGGCCAACCAAGGAAGTAACCACTATTTGTGGCTTAATGAAGACAAGGGAAAAGTAATTAGTCCCCTTATTATCTAGGGTTAAAGGAGGATGAGCATCTAGAAAGCCCAGGTTTCCCAACACTGATCGTTTTTTATAGGATATAGGATCACTGACCAGCACCGCAGGCTGCTGGCCTAAGAGGGAGATGGTCCTCTCATCATGGACACTAAAGGATACATTATATGGGTCAAATCCGCCTATTTAGGATAATCCTACAAGGGAGAGATCTCTGCTGGAGCTACAATAGTCAAACCAAAATAAAAAATCAGTCGCATGTGAAGCACATTGTTTTGAGAAGAAGGAGAACCCATTTCTTGCTGATATTAAATGATTCAATTCATATTCACTTAAAAATATATAAAATATTTATGATTATTTATATGTAAAAATTTTATCTAATCTATTTCTTTTCCTCCCATTAGAAATTAAAATTTTATACATGTGTACATGTGGATTACTGTCTCTATGAAATGATGTGATTCATTTTTCCTGACGTACTTAATTGGATGGATTAAAAATGGTATCTAATGTATAAATATGATAAATATTACATGTTTAAGATACATTAATTATGTAACCATACACCCTTTGACAATGGTTAATGCACTAAGGTGGTTTTGAGGTAATAAACCACATGACCCTAAAACATCCAACATGAAGTTAACATTTTTATAACTAAATAAAATATCATAATAAATGAAATAAAATGAATAATAATAATGAACATAAACATGAAAAAATTTACTAATAAAGTATAAAACTAATATAAATTTAATATTTAGGATTTGGATAATGTATGAAGCAAGATGGGACTTAAGGTAAGGGAGTTCCAATTTATAAATTATCTCAAATGATTTAAATGCTTACTCCTCCATATCCATGTTTATTTAATTATTTGAAGATTTTTTTTATTTATGTTTCAATGGATTATAAAGTTCATTTTTTACAATATTTTACTTTCTTTACAAGGGTTTAAAAGTAATATTTTTTATATTTTTTATACGATTTAATTTCATTTTTTTTATAAATGATAACAAAGAATGTTTTTTAATATATATAGCTTGAATTATATTTCCCACAGTCATAACCATTATTCATTATCATGATTACTTAATAATATTCCATGATTATTTTCAAAGAAAATATTTTTCTTAATATTTTCATTTTTTTGTTTTAATAAGATTTTATAAGGAAATGGAAACTTTTTCTCATATTTATGATATAACTAAAATAGTTTTGATTATGAGTTCAAATGATTTTCTCAAGGGTTTTACGATAAAAATGTGAAATATTATTAATTTTTTCTTCATAATATTGTACTTGAGTATTATAATGATGACTTGTGAGCCTGATATAAATCATAATGATGGGTGAGCCTGATATAGCTCTTCAATGCATTGGGTAATTATTTAGTCTTAAAGGTGAAAAATGAGGAAGATAATCATATAGGTTAATCCCATGGAATTAACCATACATCAGTTATTATGAAATGCTTAAAATAAGTTAACATGGGTAATGAATATGATTCTCCAATATACAAATTTTATGCTTTTTAAAGGGTTTTATGGAAATATTTTGATCTTATAAGGTAAGGAAAGTAAATGAACATTTAAATGTTAATAGTTTTTTTTTTCAAAGAAATGATTTCGTGATTATTTATTAGTTTTACTATTCTTGAAAATTGGTTTCAAATGTTTTCTTTGTAAAATTATTGATTTTCACATCTTGATATGATTTAATTATGTGATCAAAGTTTTATTGTGAAAATTTAATCAATATCAAGGTTTTTCATGTTTTTCGATAGACTGAAATGATTCCTTTAATTTTATACCACTTACTGATCATTGTTTTTTCCATCCCATGTTTTAAAATTCTTTTCATAGGATCCAAATATGTAAATGAAATATAGCATGGTTAATCATTCCATTATGGTTAATTTTCTTAAAAGATTAAAAAATGTGTTGAATTAAATAAGAGTTTTAAATTTATTTGTGTAAAAAATGAATTCTGTATGGAAATATCCACTTGGGAATTAAATGTTTTACTGGATTTTATAAAACTGTAAACTGAAAAATAACTAAAATTCAAGAATGAGAATCTATTATTTTATATCATGAAATTATCGGTTGATTAAGGCATATTCCTTTATATTTGGTATCAAAGTAAGGGTTTTGATAACTTTATAGGTTATGATGTTATTATTTCATAACCCTATAGTTAAATATTCCATGTAGAATTACGGTTATTTTGGGAATAGGTTGTGAAGTGTAAGTGGACTGAACTTATTTTAACTGAGGTTGAACCTGTGAAATGAAATTATCATCGATTGATGGAAGGTAATCATAGAATAAGACATTCATAAAATAGACTAATTGAATTTATTTAGTGGATCACTTTGTTTACCTTAAATACATTATTGTTCATTGACTCAAAAATTCCATTCATTTAGGTAAAAAAAATCTTCAAAATGGATGGGTAGAAACCAAACATAAACCTCATTTCTCTTCCCAATAAATCACTTGAAATAATTATTTAAAAATAATGAACATTTGATTTAGACACCTTCTCTAGTATTCAAATTACCTGAAAAATACATTTAAATTTATCTAAAGTCCTTTTTTCCAATTTTTAACTGAGTTTAGGGGTAACCTTACATAGCTCATAAGACCATAGGAACATAGGCATAATACATGACCCTTTAATCCCACAAGATAGACCCACCCAACATATATTTTATATACCAAACTACCACACTTTACAAGGCATCACAGTAAGCATTTCCTCACACATTGTACAGGGCCTAGACCCGATGGAAGATGTCCTTCCATCTCGTTTGTCCAAATCTAGTATCCCTATGAAGCTGGAAGATATTGCTCAAAACCCCTTCTAGATCTAATATCCTTTATTTATTTTTTATCCCATTGAACCTCCACTCGCTTTCCAGCTCGCCGTATGAAACCTACCATTACAGTCTACTAGAGTGTCACCACCTCACTAAGCATCCACACTACTTGTCATCACTCATCTTCCATCACCACTTCCTGGGCCATCAACCTCTTACCATCGATTCAACATGACTCGGTCTTTGGGAAGCCACAAAGAACATGGAGCACCCCAACCATTAGCTATTACTGACCATTGTTGCCCACTAAAGTAGTCATCCACCAAACCACAACACCGCCCAACCCTCTTTTATAATTTGATATCATGAAGGAACTTGAGAAACATTTTTCAAAGTTTTGAAAAAATAACTCTCTCATCATACCCATTTTTTGAAATACCATAAGGCAATTTATCACGTTTTTATAATGGATGACCCAGAAAAAGGACTTCCAACCCTCTACATGGCTATAAATAAGGGTGACCTTTGACAATATTATTTTGTTCTCTTGCAGTCTATTTTTTTTATTTTTATCGACGTCATCCCTTATTTGAAAAAACAAAGTCAAACCATGTCCAAATGTATTATGGGAAAAAATTGAGATAATGTCTCAAATCAATATATTTAAATCATGATATTTTTTAAAAACTTAAATCTCAATCTACATCTATTTTAAACAAGATGTAATAACAATGTATAGATAAACGAAGTATTGAAATGTGAAAAGGTTTTGATGCATTCTGAAAATGTATAGACTCGGCTATATAAATCATAGGGTATTCATCTTTGAAATTTGGATTGAAATGCATAGTGATATATATTTAAAGGTTATGATTTATTTATGTTTAAATTAGTAAAAATTAATAGATTGTGTTTAATAAATTGTATTGCATGATTCATATTTTTTATTATAGTAAGTATCAAAGAATAAGATGAAATATATTAGTTAATGGATTATGAATAATTTTAAATGATTTAAGTTTCTACATATATGGTTCAAGATTTATGATGTTTTGGTACTTTATTTAAAGGTTAAAAAATTAAATTATGATCATATTTTTACAGGCATTAACACTCTTATATAGTTTTATGTTATGGGAGTAAGTTGGGATACATTTAAAGAGTTTTAATAAATTTTTGAGGTATATTTAACCCATATGTTTAACATTTGATGTAATGAAAATGTTATTTAAGGAATAATTATTTTATACTTTATTGAGGAAATCTGAATGGTATTGATAACCTTTAGGGATAATATGTTCTTTGTTGTTGAGGTCATTATGGTTAATTGGGTTATAAAGGTTATTATATTTTGGGGACATATGATTTATCTTATAGATAACCATGGGATTGAAAATTAATTTGGTGACTAAGTGATTAATGTTATTTTTCAATAATTTCACTATTTTTTTAACATAAAATGATAAGGTAAATGGGATTTGAGGAATAAATATTGGGTTAATTTAGGGAATCAAATATGATTTTAGTACGGTTTTATGGTAATTTGAGTTATTTATGGAAAATATTAACATGTTCTGGATATTATATTATTAGGGAATATAAATTATGGTTATGTGACCTTATTATGGATTTATATTATTTAGAGATAATTTTATGTTTACATTGGAATAATATGTGATAAAATCCTTCTAGTTTTTTTGTTTTGAACTTGGTTAAGAAAATTTTGATGAGTTTTAAGGGTAGTTATTTATGGAATGTTTAAAGTTTATATTTGTGTTTTATTATTTATGATTTTGAGATTAATGTTTTTTCTTATTATTAAGGTTTATTCATATTATATATTATCTTAAATTGTGCGAACCATTTTGGTATTCGTTAATTCCTAAAGAGAGGAGGAATAAATTTTTATCTTTTTGTGGATCATGTGACCTATTAGAACTTGATTTTAGTGCTTCAAGTACGAAAAAATAAACTTGAATATTCATTGATTTGATTGTGATATGAGATGGTATTGGGAAAAATTCTATAAGAACAACCAAAGGTATAAAGTGTTATTATGGAAAGGAAGTAAATAAATAAAGTATATTTTTTCATGTACTCTGTCCTCATGGTAAAATAATCCCACAACACTCGAAAAGAATCATGAAAATGAAAATTTAATCCTTTTATGATCATTTATAATGAATTGATGGTATCTTCTCTACTACTACAACTATAACATTTTATCTTAAATGTATATTCTTTCCAAGTTCATGTTTTTAATTTTTTATAATTTTCTTTGTTTTTAAGAACCTAATTATGTGTTTTCCAAGGTGGATTTCATATTTACATTTTATTTTTTTCAAAATTATGTTTTATTATATATTTTTATGATAGAGGTTTTCATCAATGGTATTTTTAAAATTCAAAAAATGTTTTACCTTTAATAATCATATATTTTATTTCATAATCCTTGAGATTTTATTCTAATAAAATGTTATAAACCCTTTTATGGGGGAAAGAGCATATAATTGGGAGGATAAAATTTCTTTAAGGGGGTAAAATTAAACACCACATGATTTTTGTATTTATTTTTTTAATTAATATATATTTGATAGAATATGGTATATGTAACACTAAGCATAAATAAACCAGGATGTAGAATATAAATATTATTATTTAACTACATAAATTATGACCTAGATATTGGTTTGGAGGGTATGAATAGGAATTTTATTATTATGAAATATATTTGTAATTTTTTCTTTAATAAAATGCATAATAATGCATACATTGATTATCAATTGGTAGTAAATAAAGATAAAATCTTTTGAAGGTAAAAAAGTTTGTTTTCATAAAAAAAAATTTATGGACGTAATACATTTTTATCTTAATATATTAAATTTATCATTATTGATAAATTAATATAATGACATAATTAGTTTATATATCTAATTGGTTGAATTAAAAATTATGTAATTATGTTTATTAGGAAAGGATTGAGAATAAATTCATTTTATGTTTCAAAAATGGTTTTATTGCATTCTATGTGTAGATATTATAATAAATATATCACTTTTATAAATTATATTTAAAAATGGATATAATTTTTAAAATCATCATTTAATAATAGTATTAGGATTAATTTTTTGGTTTTTTAATAAAAGAATTATTTTTGAGTGAATAAGGAAAATACTGAATTTTTAAAAAATGTATTTACTTTTCATTAAATAAATTAATTTAAAAGTATTATTATATTTTTATATTTGGTATTCAAATAACATTGTATCCGTTTTATTAAAAAATATAAATAGTTATATATTAATTAAAATTATATTTTATTTTGGTATAAGTTAATTTTCATGCTTAAAAAAATATGTTTCTAAAAACTGGATTTCATTATGTTTTGCACACTTATATTAAAATTAATTTCTAGAACTAATAAAAAAATAATCCTTAAAAATTGATTCCATATTTTTAATAATTATTTTACAATTTATTAAATATTTCAATTTCATTTTTTCCATTATGAATAGTAACCATGATAAAATGGTGTTACCGCGATGAAAGGTAAATTGGGTTAATTAAGGTAGAACTAAGTGATAAGTCCAGAAAATACTATATTAATTCTTAATAGAAGTCTTAATTTCAACCATTATCAAATTAAATTTTAAAATTTAAAATTATGGATCCACTCTCTGATGATTAATACTTGATAATATTTAAATGATTAGAAAAATTACAAGTTTCTCACTCTCCTCACTTATAAAAGGGTTCCTCCTTGCTTCAATTTCTCACACATTTTGAGAACTGTTGTTTAGAAAATCCATGTAAAACCTCTCCCTCGAATCCCTAAAAACGTCTTAGATTTTCTTTTCGACTAAAAAGATCAATCCTAAAAGGTTTAAAGTGTAATACAAAGGGAGATATCTAAGGGGAATGTATAATCCCTAACCAACCTATTTCAAATTTATTTATTCTTCTACCTCCATAAAATATTATTAAATAATGATTAAATAGAAACATAGGTATCTTAAATATAATTAAATTTTATTATTATTATATTACAATAATTTTCTATATCCTTTTTCATCTTATGGAAAATGAAAGCATCGCTCATGTTTGCATGTGGACTACCATCTCCACGAAGTGATGTATTTCATTTTTCCTCACTAGATCATATGGATAGTTAAAATAATAGAATAAATGAATATACATTATATTTATGACATTATTTTTATTTTTTAAAATTAATATATTACTTAACTACTTAAATTTTAATTCTATTGGAAATTCATAATGTCACTCAAGTGTATATGTAAAATACTAACTACAGTAAGCGTTGTGATTCTTTTTTTTTGCCTGAATGGCCTGAAGGCCTTCTTTTTTATTTTTATAATGGATAATACCCCTTTTAAGTGTTTAAGGGGAACCCGTACATGACCCGTAGGCCCAAGTCCTAAGGCCCGACAAACCCGCAATACATGACCCGAAGGCCTAGAGGCATACCATGCCCAATACATGACCCGTAGGCCCAGCCCACTTGAACTGCCCCTCCCCAGCTTTCTATGTCATTGATCACCTATCTCCCCACCTTGCATTGCTGATCAGCTAGCATTTCCCCGTACAAACTTGCACGGTGCCTAATCCCAGTGGTGGTTGTCATACCCTCTCATTCTTCCAATCTGGTAAGCTCTGCATCGGGTGACTGCTACTCATGTTCCTAGGATCCTCTTCTGGGGCCTGTTCTGTGTGAATTGGGATACTTCATATTCAACGTGACCCAAAGTCCCTATGGCCCAAAGGCATTTTATGACCCCGAAGGCCCTGGAGACCCGAAGGCCCAAACCGGTGGCCCGAAGGCCCAAATCGGGTGAATAGTTCTGGATGCTACAATATCGAACAGTAACTACTATAGTGACTACTATAGAACTACTATAGTGACTGATACAGTACTACTAGAGTACCCTCGGAAATCTGCCTCCACCCAGTTTTTAAACCCGGTTCTCTTGGATGCCAAGCAGGAGCCCTTACCACTCGGGTATGGGCTCGTTGGCGATGTGATTCATTTTTCATTTTCAACTTATATGGATGGTCATAAGGAATGAACTAATAAATAAATATTATATTTATAACAAATTTATTATTCAATAAAAATAAAATATTATATACATTATTTCTTTTCCTCCCATTAGAAAAATAAAAATGTCGTTTATGTGTACGTACAGAATATCATTTCCATTAAATGGTGTGGTTAATTTTACATAATCATATTACATGAATGGTATTAAAAGTTAATATAATTTATAAATATGATAAATATAACATATTTAAGATTATGAATATAATATAACCATAAACCATTTGACCAAGTTCAATACACCAATGTGCTTTTAAGGTTATAAACCAAATGACCACCGAAAGTCCAACGTGAACTTGAACATTTTAGTAACAAAATAAAATATGTTAATAAATAAATTAAAATTAAAATGGTTATTAATAAATTATAATACAAATATAATATATTATTTAGGATTTAGAGAACATATAAAGTTATAGGTGACTTAATTTGATGGAATTTATTTTAAAACATTGTTTTGAATGTTTTAAACTCTTACACCTCTATATACGTGTTCATTTAATTGTATCAAAAATGTTATTATTTATGTTTAAATAGTTATTAATGATAATTTTTACAATATTTATCTTTATTTACAAGGTTTTAAAAATAAATATTTTTAACTTTCTTTGTATAGGTTAAATTTATTTTTTACAAAAGGTAAAAAAAAGATTATTCTTTAACATATATGGTTTCAATAATTTTCCCCACTATCAAAGCCATTATTCCTTATCAATATTACTAGTTTGCATTTTTATTTTAAAATAAAATATTTTTATCAATATTCTAGGAAATTTTAGTTTTGAAAAGTTGTTCTAAGGAAATGGAATCATTTTTTCATCCAAATAGTATAAATAAAAGTTTATTTCTTATGGGTTCAAATGAGTTTTTTAAGGGTTTTATGATGAAAATGTAAGATATTATAAATATTTTCTTTATGATATGGTACTTTAGATTTATAAGTTTTAATGGGTGAGAATATTATATCCCATGATGATAGGTGGGCTTGATATATTTCTTTAATGTATTGAGTAATGATTTAGTCTTCTAAGGTGAAAAATGAAGGAGATAACTGGGTAGGTTACTCCTTTGGAATTATCTATTCTTTATTTATTCTGATAGGGGTAAAAATGAGTGAACATGGGTTATGGATATGATTATCTAAGACACTTATTTTAGGCATGATAAGTGTTTTTGTGGAAATATTTTTATTTCATAAGGTGGTGAAAGTTTGTGACCTTTTAAAGGTGAAAGGGTTTTTTCAAGGAATTATTTTCCTGATTCATTCATCTATTTTCTATGTTTTATAATGGGTTTCAAATTTTTTATTTTAAAAAATATTTATTTTATCGGGTTTATATGTTTAAATTATGTGGTAAAAGTTTTTTTGTGAAACATTAAACACTATTATGGGTTTTCATGTTCTTCACTGGACTAATGTGATTCCTTTATTTTATATCCCTTAATGAGATTTGCTTTTATCATCCCAAATTTTTAAAATCATTTCTCAGGATCTAAATATGTGTAATAAATATATCAAGTTAAATCATTTATCTATGTTTAATATTATTAAAATAGGAAGAAGTGTGTTGAATGAAATAGGAGTTTACAATTTAAGAATCCAATTTTGTGGAAAAAATGGATACTGTGTGTAAATATCCACATTTTTATATATTTTTTACCTAATTCACTAAAAATATAAACCCATAAGGTCCTAAAAATGAAATTAATTTCAACACTTATTAAAAATCATGTAATTATGGGTTATTTAAGGTGTGGTTTGTTATAGTCTAGACTCAAGGTATGGGTATTCTTGAATCAATTTCATTTCATTGGGTTATATACTTTATTTTCTAACTGTGTTATTATATGATTATATATATTACACCCTTTTATTATTTTATTTTTTATTTCATATTGTTTTATATTATATTTCCCCTTGTCTTCTCATTCTTATCATTAGGTTTTGTTCTTAATTTCATGATGCTACAATTGGGGTGACTGGAGAATCAAGGGTTTGGGTGTATGAGAGTGATAACATAGCGTATTTTGGGCATTGTTTTATGGTTTTGGTTAGTAATGACTGATAATGGTGGTAGATAACTAAAACTAACTTTGTAAAGTAGAAATGACAAGTATAGTGGTGTTTTACATAGGTTTCATCGATGACGCGATCAGAGAACGAGGCTGTAAAGCATATCAAGGAGAGGAATGCATTGTAAATTTTGAGTTCCTAAATAGACAATAAGTAATATATTATGATAAAAAATGTGTTTTATACATATTATTTTTCTAGGGTTAACATGTATTTATGGATACCATTCACTGTGTGACCTTTTGCACATTCCTTATATCATAGGTTTGTATATCGTAGCATCCATTTGAATACATATCAATTTGATAAGTTAGACCCACATGTTGTGTATGACATCACTTATGTCATGTATCTCATGAATTTGTATCAATGTGTATAAGATATACACACGAAGTATCTATGTATACCTACATGACATTTATTCCTTAAAGGCGCCATGTATTACACACTTTGTGTGTTCCATAAACATATACCTAGAAGACTATGTCATTTAACCTAAGTGGTACTACGCATCATTTACTTATAATTACATGCCGTATACTATGTTACACTATGAGAACACCTATGGTAGTATATTTTAAACTTTCATAAATGATACTACATATTTTGTACTCTATAGGGACATGTTGTTTATTGGGGAGATTTCAATATTTTTCATATATTTATTATTGGGTGTCTTTTTTGGTGTATATTTAGTTCTTTTCTATCATTTTTTTATATGTAATGTGATAGTACTTATCTTTTCATCATGTGAAAGTTTGTTTTAAGGCATTTGAGTAATTATAGTTCTGTAGCTGGGTAGAATTGAATGAATTTTTAGGGGGATTATTAGAGCATCCATGGGGTTAGTAACCCTCATAGAATCATATTATCTCTTTATCAACCCATACTTCTCATATATTGATATTGCATCTTATTTTATAAATATTCATTATATATCATATGATCCACACTTGAATCATATAGATCTAGTATCTCTGTATACATGGAAACATATAAAACTGGTTCATAAGAGTCTCCCATTAATTTCTTCATTACTAGAACCCTTCTTAGAGATATCCTTCCAAAATACTTTTTATCATAACATTTGGAAAAGAAGTATATTGAAGGGTGATCTCAAATGCTCGATAAGGTAAACATGGATTATATGAATGATCAATTGTGCATAACATGAGCATAAAAGTATGATAAAATTAGAATAACATTTGAAATTTATACACTCTATAACATAGATCATAATCTTGAGTTATGGGTTAAATTTTCATGGTAATTAAGACATTAATCATAAATTAATCAAAGAATGTGAGCAATTACAGAATAACATTGTCATAAGACATAAGTTTGTGGCATACACATAAGCATAGAAAATTATTTACTAATGAGTCAATGATCAATGAAAATATAGTAATAGTGAATAAGGTTAACTCTCCAATCCATTATAGTGATCAATGTTCACTCGCAATAATATCATAGTGGATTTGCTTCACTATTTAAACCATCATAGTATTCAAGGTTCACTCTTAAGACTATCATAGTCGATATAGTCTCTTACTGAACTTGATTCACCCACCATTCCAATCACATTTATCACATGAGATACTATATTTACCTAATGATTTAGAGGGATATATAAATTTGGTCCCACCCATGTCATAATTAAAATCATACATATGTGTGATAAGATCATAAAACAATCATCATATCAGAACAAATGAAAAGAAATGTGTTTTATAAAAAAATCATCATAGAATAACTCATGGAAAATAAATGTGTTACATAAACAACTTTTCATCATACACTATCTATATAAATAATAATTATGGTTTCATTTGATCATATACCTGGTAAAACATATGTAACATCAAAATATGTCATTATGAATGAAAAATTTCATTAAAATATCTATGGAATATTTCGTGAGGAAAATACATTTTTCATTTTGAAATAATTATATTAAAATATAAAGGTTGAAAAATATTATTGGAAATTTTTTTTAACATAACCAAGTAAAATTTTAAATAAATATTCAAATAATTGATCATTAATGACAATAATAAATTCTAGTCATGTCATTAGTTAAAATAAAACATTCCCTTCACATTTTTGTAAATATTTAGAAAGTACCTCATTCATAAAATGAAATGAAGTTAACTTTAAAATCATTTTCTCAAATCATAAAAAATGGGTAAAAATTAATTTAAAAAATAATTATATAATATTAAAAAAATCTTAAGAAAATTTTTCTAATACATGTACAAGGAAGAGAAATGATTTTTAATAGAAGAGATAAATGAAGTTGATTTTCCTTAAAAAAATATTTTCAGACTCTTGAGTACTTATGGTGGGGAAAATTCAATAAAAACATAAATTTAAAAGAAATAAACATATTATAAGAAAAATTCATGAAATTATTGAGTGGTATATCATAATATTTCATCATTAGAAATATAATCATAAAAAATCCTTAAAAATAATGATATTATAACATTAAACCCTTCCCACTTTGGAAATATTTGAATCGTACACCCCATAAAATAAAAAAAGTTATATGGATATTTATAAACCCATAAATTTCATATTAATAATCATAAAATTTATTCATGATAAGTATATAAACCACATAAAAGAAATAAGAGGTGAATATTGCATGTATTTCACATAAATAAAAGTTAGATGAAAATATCTTACCTCAAGTATGAGTCCCTTCATACATGTTAAAAACTCTAATATAATTAATATAAATTTATTATAAATTTATTATAGAACCATAATAATATATATCATACCATATATAATTTATTTATAAACTTTTATCACCCATTTATTAAAAATTCTTTATTAAAATCATTATTCTAGGTGATAACTCCTTTGTTTTTTCTTTAAGTTTTGGTCCGAAAATTCTGTTCCTTGTACTTTATTCATGAATATATAATATCCAAAACATTAATAATCATATAAACATCATATATATTAATTTTATATATATTTATAGTTATCACTAAAATCTAGAGTCATAAAAATGAATTACCACATTCATAGAGACGGTAAGCAAAACATATACATGCACGAGGTTTTCACTTTTCAATAGATGGAATTGGAGAAAGGTAAATAATAAAATAGAATTAAAGAATTATTATTATATAATATATATTCACTATATTAATCCTTATTTCCATCCAATTAAAACATAAGCGAATAACGAATTATATCTCCTTGTGGAGGTGGTGGTCCACACGTATGCACAAGCAACATTATCGTTTTTCAATGGTTTGTAAGGAAAGGAGTTAGATATGATATTATCAATATAGATTAATAATTATGTAATAAAAATCATATATAAACTATAAACCCATCATAATAACCATTCGTGATTTAGGGTAATGGAAGATGTATTGTATCACTATGTAGTGACGGTAAGTTGAACGTGCACACAAACGATGCCTTCACATCCCAATTGATGGAAATTGGATGAATAAAAGTGGTTTAATAATCATAATAATATTTTAGAATATTTAGGATAATTAATTTATTATTTTATTATAAATATAATTGATTTATAAGATGTAAAATGCTAATTTAAAATAAAGAGATTGGTTAAGGCGATTACCTCTTCTTTTAAACAACTCCTTTAGATATCCTCTTAATGACCCAAGGGTTTGTATTTTGGGAATACTGGTACCTATAGAACGTGTATAAAGAAGTATTTAAGGTATTTTTTAATTATTTGGTAGAACTATAAGTTTTAAAGTGGTTTCAATCAATGATGGGAGGAGGTGACCTTTTATAATTGAGGTGATGGGAACTAATGGAATTTCTGAAAAGATTAAAATATAACCGATTCATTATCAAGATAAATGCTTCAAAAAGGATATGTATTCAAAGATAAGATATTTTTTAGATTAAATCCAATAAATAAATAAAAATTATATATGTTTAGGTTTTTTTTAACGAAATTTGTTTAACCCCTTAGTTAACTCATTTTAACATTAACTGTGGTAACATCTTTTTCAGTCTTAAAGGGTTATAACTTTACATATATGGTGAATGTTGGCCCATAAATGGGAAATGGGTGAGAATTTATACCATATATTATCAAACTTTTTCTCTTTTAGTATTTTAATATTGTCTAAATAATTTAATAAAATATTATTTTCATAAAAAATCATTAATGTCAATTTTGATACTATTCATTTAATTTGACTTAAAATACATGAATAAAACTTTGAAATTTGAATATTGTAACGTCTCCGACCTAGATACCGCAAAATTGGTGCTCCGAGCCAGGTGGTTACATGAACTTAAGTGTGCCTCCTCATATTCCAAAGGTTTCCGACTAGTAGTGGGGTCCAAAAGGTCAATTGGAGAGACTATACCCCCTTTCATCAGAGTAAGCCACAACCGAAAATAAACAAAATAGCGGAATAATAACCAATAATATAAGAGCATTAATAAACAACCATTCCCTAAAATGGGGTACAAATATATCCAATAGTAAATATTCCATGTCATGCTACATGTGAAAAAGTGAACAAAACCCAAAATGAAGAAAAAATTGCAAAATCCCCAAAATGGTACCAACACCAAGACTGGTTCCTCCTCCATATAAACCCATGCCAACCCAACTCCCTAGAAAGATCCTTTTCCATTCCCCTAACCTGGAATCATGAATTATACTTGGGTACCTAGTGGATTCCCGAACAGGGTGTGAGTACAACTTAGTAGGTTACTACCAAGGGTGTCTACAAAATATCTGGTATAAACAATTTTTCATTCAATAGTGAAATGAATAATAAATGACAAGGTAATGATTAAGTGACCTAAACCAGTTTGGGTCCATTAACAACCTTTATTACCATTTCTTATCTTACCATTTCATCCCATTTCCCATTACTTACCATTTCCAACGCATTTATCATGGGTTCATCAAACACAACAAGTTACACATGCTTAAAGTACGCAATCACATGCATGAGGGAAACATACTATTATCTTATCTCACTAGAACTAACTTCCTCATGTCATCAATATCCTTACCTCGAAGCCTCAGTCTAGTTGGATTCAACCCTTAGAGGAATATAGCCTTATTACTCTTCCATAACCCATGCATTAGGGGTGGAGTTTATAGCCCCAGTCAAACCCAACCCATGGGCATAGAACCTTAGGTCAATACCCTACTCTACCAAGACATGTGTGCATGCTATATATATATGTATATCCATCAACCATTCCCACAAAATCACAACCATTTCCCAAGGAAAACATAAATCATAAGAATAACTTGATAGTTAACACCATGATTAATCTCATTAACACAATTAACAAATTTCACATCAATTAGCCATTTAGCACAATTCTATTTTATTACAATTATCTCACTAAGAATTAATTCATTGTGCCTAACTCTCTAGGCTTCATTCATTGGGAATAACTTACTGGGATTCATTACTAGGCACATAATACATTCCATTATGGTATTTAATCATTTCCATATATTAACCCATTTATCCATTCATCATTCTCATGTGTCAACCCATTTACACTTTCCAACACTATTTACAATTCATATTTCATAACCATGTTCAACACATATAAACCACCTTCATGTTAACCCAATATCCCTTAGGTTATTATTAATCCTACGTGCATCACCTAGCTTCTACCCAACACAATCAATCACATCAACATGTTTATCAAAGGATTTATATAATTACACAACAATCTCACTTTCTCTTCAAAAATCCAAAGGTCTGGGGAAGTCGCACACCCCATGGGTGGCCCTAGATTAGTCTCATCACCCTCAACGCATCCCATAGGAATAATGAGGGTTTCCATTTACCTTCTTAATAACCATTTTACCTAAAACATCCTGGGGTGATCAAAACATACCAAGAGACACCCAAGAACAAAACCACACATTCACAAATCCACAAATAAAACATGGGATATAACTTCTAGACCACCTACCTCAGCTCCACGGGTGAACACACTCTTTATCGAGCCCTTATATTCTTCTTCATCCAACCCTTTAAAGCTTCAACCTATATCTCACTAAAATTGTAGGGTTTTGGAACTTCGAAAAGATACGTGAAGAAGATACAAACCCTAAACTCAAAGGAGAAGCAAGGATGGGATTAGCCTTACCTGGATCTTCGATCGGCAACCAATGGAAACAAAATTCCTTAGAAATGAGGGAGATTTATCTATTGTAACTTTTATGATATTTGGTTCATTCCTATAATGAATAGGGGAGAATGTGGAAGAAATATTGAGTTGGGTATTAAAATCTTGGAGGGGTAATTTTGTAAATTTTCTACACTTTTCTGGGCCGCAAGGTTTGGCAGCACGGTTTTCCAAACCATGTGCATTCCACTGACCAATGGAAAATAGGCCACACGGTTTACCTAGGTATGTCACACAGCTTATAAATTTTTCACAATCTGTACATGTGCCTCTATCTCAAGGGTGCACAGTTTTCCTGGGAAGGTCGCACAGCTTTCTAGGCCGTGAATAGACCATGCACCCAGCACTGTGGGGTTCGGTTTCCCTTTATTACATGTCTTTGGATACCAAAACACCTCTGAGACTCCTTAAAATTACGGAAAACATTCTTTTAACCAAAATAAAGAATTCGAACAAAAACATAAACAAGAATATACCTTTCCAAGATCTGGTATCTTACAAATATAATCATTTAAAACCACACTAATATGTCATAATCATCTATAAAATTCACATAACACTATAAATAACTCAAACTAAAATTCTTTTAATATTTTTAAAACTATTTATTTTAATTTTCTATTAATTGAGGAAATTATGTATCGTTGTTGCATAAGAATTTATGGTAATTATATAACTATTAAAAATTATAAATAAAATTTTATAATTAAAAAAATATATTATAAAAATAATGACCATTTATATTCATTCACAAATTTCTTTTTTCCTTATATAAATAAATAATGGATACTTAAAACTAACAGACTGTCACTTTGTAACTTTCTTTAATTTAAATATTATATAGGTCATTTTCAACGACAAGTATCCATTAAACAAATAAATTTAGATCCTTAGGTGATAAGTGTCTAATTAAAATAATCTAAAAATAATTAGTATGAAAAGATATGACCTTATCACTTAGTTTTAACCTAGGTTAACCTAGTTTACCCCTTATCGAGGTGATAAGTTTTACCACAGTTACTATTCATATTGACCAAAAATAAAAGTGGCCTACTAGCCAAATTTTAACCTCATAATTAAAAATATGTACCCCATTTTATCAAATTTAATACTTTTAAGTGGCATAAATTAGTTTTTTAAATGAGCACGAAAAAAAATAAAAACGACATTTTAGAAAAAAAAACATTTTTTAGCATAAAACACGGTTTATTCTTATACCATGCTTATAAAAATATTAAATGAATAATAAAATATTTTATTGAATATATAATATATAAATTTCATTAAAATAACTCACTAATAGTGATTAATTTAATTTATTAAGATAATAATACATTATGTGCATGAAAAAATTCCGAAAACAAAATCTTTTTCTTTCAAATGATTTTTACTTTAATTTATAATCATTTGATAACCAATAAATTTATTTTATAGATATATAACTATTATTTTTTCATAATTTATTTAGTTCTATTCATACCCTATAATCTAACATCTAAATAAAAAATTCACATAATAATATTTTAATAGTATATCATGTTTCATTTAAACTCGATGTTGTATGTAATGCAAGCTATCAAAGAACTTAAATTTATTTTAAATATATATATTTCATAAAATCTAGGGGTGTTATATTATACCTAATAAATTAATTTTTTCCTTGAAATTCATCGCTCTGATATAAAAAACTGAGGATATCTCTATTTCTTCACATCCTCATATTCCCATGAAGCTTTTTCAACATTATGATTCCTCTAGAGAACTTTCACCATGTGATTAGTCTTGTTTGATAGAAATTTATCTTTGTGGTCCAATATTTATACGATTTACTATTCATAATAAATGTCATGCTCTGGTTGTGAAACCTATAATTTTACAACATGTGATGGATCAGGTATGTACTTCCACAAGAGTGATGCATGGAACACTTCGAGAATATAAGAGAGGTTCGTTGGAAGTTCCAAGTAATAAGACTTCATCCCTACTCAAACAAGAATCTAAATGGGGTCAATATACCGAGGTATTATCTTTCCTTTTTTTCCCAAATTTCATAACCATATACCATATACAAAATTATATAAACACATACTCATAATCTTCAAACTCAAAATCTCATCAGTGATTGTTAGTATAACTTTTCTGTCAACTCTGAGTTGCCTTACTGTGTTATTGAATGGATCTAAACTTCTCTTCAATTTTCTCATATAGATCAAGTCTAAATAGATTTCTTTCTCCATCATTATCCCAACAGGTATGAGTTCTAAAATTTTCTCCATAGAGGGATTCATAAGGATCCATCTGAATACTTGAGTGAAATGTATTATTGTATTAAAACTAAACTAAAGGAAGGGGTTGATCCCAACCAACATTGAAATAAATAGTACAAGATATCAATATATAATTTAGGGTTTTAATGGTTATATCATAATGGACATCTACTTGAGGATGATATATCATATTAATACTCAACTCTATATCCAGATACTACTGAAGACATTTCCCGAACATTGAGGTAAAACTCAGATCCAGATCAGATACAATAGAATTTGGTACTCCATGAAACCTTAACACTTATTTAATGTATATCCTAGAAATTTAATATAGAGATAATTATTCTCTTAGTGAAATTAAGTGTACTGAATTTTTCAGGTGATAAACTAAAAACCAAATGGAATTATGACCCATAAAGGTTTTGTGGAGTCTAACGTCAAAGTCTATGTTGATATTTTCCTATTACCATTATGATATGGGTAATGGTTGTAAAATACCAATAGATTTTTTTCTCTCTCAAACTTAACTTACTAACATAAAAAGAACCAAGATACACACACTGCAATATCTCATTTTATGTTATCTCTTAAAAAAAACTCTTTCATATTACTATACATCTTTGTACTTCTATGATGAATAGATAATGATGAAATATGAGCCTCATCCAATTTCTCATTTCTTTAAATATTATTTTTATGGATCAAAAATAATATTCTTGAACTTTATCATTCCATCACAATCAATTTTAAACTAAAGATCATTCCTCCCTTTATTCTATAGTTCTATATATTCCTTTTCCACCTCTTTAACCTTTACCCGGATAGATGGTTTAAAACTCATTTTAGAAAGATTGTATTTCTCCCATGCCATCATGATTTCAAAATCCATAATTCTAAAAAATAAAAAAATAGACATTTTATCATCCTTATCATAGATAAACTAGAATAATTCTTTTGACTTAGAGAATATAACACTTGTTCACTTTCCTAATGATGTAATGTATTGAGAAATCCTAATATTTAATCATCTCAAATCATCTTCTCCAATTCATATTCAACTATTTATATGTCAAAATATATTTTAAAATTTTATGTTCAGTCTATATATATCAAAAATTTATTTATAAATATAATTCGACCACATATATAATGTAAAAATCAATATAGTTAACTCAAAATCATGAGTTGGGTAATTTTTCTCATGAAACTTTAATTAACATGAGGTATAAACTGTCACCATGTCATTTTGCATGATAATTCATCCCAATCCCTTCATGATGTATCACTATATTTTAAGAAACCCTCTCTACTACAAGGTAAATTAATCATAGGCACACTGACTAACTTTATGTTTAGTTCCTTGAAATTTTCTTCAAATTCATCAGTCTAAAGGAACTTGGATCCCTTCTAAGTGAACTTAGGGAGTGGATTATATTATTAGGTGAAATTATCTTCAAAGAAATGAAAATAACAATCCAAACAAGAAAAATACAGATCTTGGTAACTGTGGTTGGTCTAGGATAATGTTTAAAAACGTATTTCTTTGATTTATCTACTGATATACCCTCACTAGAGATTATATAACCCAAAAATTAAACTTTTTGTAGCCCCAATTTACACTTATTGAATATTTTTTAAAGCTTCTTCTTCCTTAGGTTCTTCCGCACAATCCTCAAGTGATATTCATGGTCTTACTTTCTCTTTGAATAGATAAGAATAACTTCTAAAAATACTACCACAAACTGATCAAGGTAATCTCTAAATACTCTTTTCCTTAAATCCATGAAGATAGTAGAGGCATTAATAAAACCAAAGGGAATAACTATATATTCATAGTGTCCATACCTTATGCATAATGTTATCCTGGGAATATCCACTTTCTCGACCCTTAATTGAGGATATCCAGAATGAAGATCAATCATTAAAAAATATTGATCTCTACTATGTTGATCAAACAAGTCGTCAATAAGAGTTAGGGGATACTTATTCTTGGTTGGGATCTTGTTAAGTTGTCAATAATTAGTATAGAACCGCATTAATCCATATTTCTTATTAAAATAAATAAATGGTTCTCCCCAAGGTGACATGCTTGGATAAATTAATCCTTTATTAATATTCTCCTGGAGTTTATTATTCAATTAATATAACTCAATTGGGGTTGTTCTATATGGAATATTTGAAATTGGTGTAGAACCACATATGACTTCAATGAAGAACCCAACATCATGATTCAGTGGAAGACCAAGAAACTCCTCTAGAAATACATAAAAAAACTCCAATAAAATAGGCTTATCTTTTATGATGATTTTATCCCCAACCATTTGATATAAAAAACCCTTCTGAACATGAATCAAGACCCATAAAATGGATTTTATTTAAATAATAAGTTCATATTTATAGTTACACTGATAAACTAACATACGTTGATTAAAAATATCAAACACGACCTCCCTTCCTTGGAAATTGGTGTGAGACTTATGTAGAGAAATCCAATTCATGCCTAATATAACATAAAACTCAACTGGATTGATAATAAATTTTTTTTCAGGAAGTACATTCCCATAAACTTCAATCAAAGAAGAATTGTAGCCTTGAGATGTGATCATCTTTCCATTTAGGGTTTTTACTACTAACTCAATATCTAATATTTGTGGTGTTACTATGATACCCTTATCAAATTCTAAATATAGAAAAGAGTGGGTAGATCTAGAATCAAATAAGTAATTAACAATTATAAAGTGGATAGTAAGTGTTCTATTCACTATTTAATTATCATACTCTAAATTGCAAATTGTTATCACATGATATTTCTATTTGTCTCTAATATTAATAGGTTTGAAACATTGATCATATTCATTAAATTTTGAGTTTGAGATTTGGTTATCATAATGACCATGCTACTTGTATTCAAAACACTAGAGTGTGGGTGGTACATTCTGTGGAGCTTTGTCTCTATTTTCATGATTAGATAACTTCTTCCAATCACTTTAGCATTTGATTTCCTAATATCCTTACTATAATCACTTAAAATATTTATCAATCCCCTTAAGATAATTTCCACGATATTTCCTTCTACAAGTTGAGCATAAGATCATTATCAACTTCTTTAATCTATGATTATTAGAATTTAATTTTAATTTCATATTTATTTTCTTATCAAAACCATGAGATTTATGGGTAACTCGAATATCCATTTCCACCGTGATAGCACATAAAATGATTTATTTATAACTAATAAAGTCTCTTGTGGATAATTGTCTTCAGAGACTTGGTTTTAGGCCACCAAATAATCAATCAACAATACTTTCAGGTTGGATGAAATACCAGAAGCATACTTCCCAAGTCTTATAAAATTTTCATCATATGTACCAATGGATTCATCATCCTATTATCTTTAATCAAGGACTTACTTCTCTATTTTCATACAAATAATATAATTAATGTACTTATTGAAAAATATGTTCTTAATCTCATCCCACTCAATGGATTCAATCTATTATTTCTTCCTCAGATTGTTGATAAGATTCCACCATTTTTCCCCTTCACCTTCCAAATGATAGACTTTCAAAATGACTTTTACAAGATCTAAACACTAGAGAACAAAAAATATCTTTTCAATTTTATTGATAAATCCACTTACCAACAACTACTCAATTAGTTGTAACATTAAATGAAGGTGGTACTTACATCATGAATAACTCAATAAAAAAGCATTCCTTCCTTTTCACATTAATAATTTTATCATGATTCATATATTTAGAATGTTTTGTGATCATAGAAATGATATTTTTTATTCCATAACCCATAAAAAAAATTTCTCATTAAGAAAATCAGTTTATTTTCCATCACATTTAGTTTTAAAGTGATTAATTCAGGTTCTATCCATTTAATAAAACCAAAAAGAAGAGTGTGAGCAATAATAATCAAAGTGGAAAACCAAATAATAATGAAAAATCATTTATAGGGTTCCTAAATTAGTAAAACATGTTTTAAATCTATGACACCATAGGTTTGACTTAGGTTGTCCTTGATCATTACTAACATTTCAGGATATAACCCTATATTAGACCTATAACTAGGGTTCTCTCTAATGTTTTATCATCCTAGTATCCAAAGGTTAACTAACCATTGCTTCAATTCTAACTATAGTGACCAATATTTTCATATATATATATATATATATATATATATATATATTACATCTTATTAGAGGAATATTCCTTAAATATCGTAACAATCCATGCTAGAATCATGTAGTTCTAGTAGATTTGGAAACTTAGACACATAAATAACTAGTTTATAAGAGTCTCTAATAAAGTTATTCAAAAATATAACCCTTTTCAGGAATATCATTAATAAAAACATTCTACATAACCTAGGAAAAAGAAACATAAGAAAGAGTGAGATCGGATGCTCGATAAGAGTAGAAAGTGAGATACCAATGATCACTTGAGCATAACATGAGCATATGGGTATGATAATATGAGCATAACATTTGAAATTCATACCCTATACATCATAGATAAGAATATTGATTCATGGAATAAATATTTTCATTTCATAATACACGAATCGTAAAGGAATCAAAGAACATAATCCTTGATAGCATAACATTCGCATAATACATAAGTTTATAGCCTATACATAATCATAGAAAATCATTTACTTGGTAGTTGAGGAACACTTCCAAGACTATCATAGTGGATTGGGTTTACTTCCCAAATAATCCAAGTAGTAAAGGTTCACTCCCAGGACTATTATAGTGGATTGGGTTCACACTCCAAACCATTATATTACTCTAGGCTCACTCCCAAGACTATCATAGTGGAGAGAGTCCCTTACCGAATTGGGTTGATTACCCATTGTTGTCCTATTTTTCTCATGAGATACCAATATTTTCCCAATGAATTGGAGTAATATATAATCCTTTTATCACCCATCATATAATTAAAATCATTTAAATGTATTCCATAAGATCGTAAAATAGTTTTTATAACAGAACCCATGAAAATAAATTTGTTTCATAAACATTTCATCTTAGAAAAACCTGTGGAAAAGAAATGGGTTTCAAAAAAATGTTTTCATCATAAACCATATATAGAAATAATAAGGATGGTATCATTGGATCATATTCATAGTAAAACTTAATTAACATGAAATTATATTCTCATGGATGAAAATTTTCTTTAAAATATCACAAGAATATTTCTTTAGTAAAATCCACTTTTCATTTTGAAACCATTTATTTAAAATCTAAAAACTTCCAAAATATTATAGAAAAAAATCTATTTAAAAATAAATATATAAACACGTACAGAAATATTCAAATAATTAATCAATCATGACTGTGGTAAATTCGATTCATGACATATATGTTAAAATAAAACATTCCTTTCACATTTTTTGTAAAAATTCAATAAGTACCTCATTTGGAGAACAACAAGAAGATTCCTTTTAAGAAATTTCATAAAAAATTCAAACATGGGTAAAAATGACTTAAAATGGTCATTTAAGAATATTAA
This sequence comes from Viscum album, assembly GCA_963277665.1. Classification (NCBI taxonomy): domain Eukaryota; kingdom Viridiplantae; phylum Streptophyta; class Magnoliopsida; order Santalales; family Viscaceae; genus Viscum; species Viscum album. The sequence goes on along the minus strand of OY728157.1, from coordinate 1,652,928,607 downwards.
AAACATTATTGAAATCATTTTTAGAAAACATGTACATGGAAGAGATATGATTTTTAGCTGAAAAGTGGAATGAAGTCAGTTTTCCTTAAAAACATATTTTTTTGTCTCTTTAATACTTAAGGTGAGGAAAATGATCGGAAAACATGTATTTTCAAAAAATATATATATGATAATAAAAAACATGATATTATTGAGAGGCAGATAATAATATTTAATCATCAAAAACATAATTATAAACAATCTTAATAAACAATTAGATTGTAACATAAAACCCTTACAGTGTTGGTAACATTTTACCCTTAAGAACCATGAAAGAATGATCCTTAGATGGATATTTAAATCACCATAAATTTCATAAAAATAGTCATAAAATACATTTATGGAATTTATATAAACTATATAAAAGAAACAGGTGGTTAATATGGCATCTATCTCATAAATACAAAAGTGATATGAAAATCCATTAACTCATGTTCGAATTCCTTTGTATGTGTTTGAAAATAATTTATAATAAATATATATTTATTATAAATCTATTCCAAAATCATACTCATATATATCATACCATATATGATTTACTTATAAAATTTTATCAGTCATTTATCTTAACTTTTTCTAACCATTTTGGTATTGGTTAATTTTTAAAGATAGAAGAAATATTTTTTATACTTTTAGGGATTATTTGATCTAATAAAAGTTAATTTTTATGCTTGAATCATGAAATGTTTTCCTTGAATACTCATATTTTGGAGAAAAATATGATATTGTGGTGGAATGTGATTAAATAATGAAATAATATTTATCATGTAAGTATATTTCCTTATATTATTTGAGTTCCTAAAATCTAGGAAAATGGATATTAAAACAAAAATTTGATCCATTTAATTTTATTACAAAGAAATAAATAGCTTTTTAACCCATCACAAATTTATTATTTGGTAATGGTTTACTTTCTTATGACCGTGTTCTCTATCACTCTCTATTAATCCTTAGGCATTATAATTTTTCTACCATGTCCATATTTTCAATTCCCACAAATTTTCTCCTATTTATAAACCAATTAAGTGTTATCATTGATGACCTTCATACTTATTTTTCTTTATTTTCAAGTGGAATTTCAATTAACCCTTTTTATTATGTGTGTTTTGAAAAAAAGTATTTTGAAAATTCTAACACTAGTTATTAAGATAGAGTTAATGTTTTGAGGATGCAATTTCTTAAATGGGTAGGATGTAATATCCCGAGATTTTAAGAAAATAAAATTATTTTTGTCTAAATGGACCAAAGGCCTTATTTTTATTTTATTATGAATAATCCCTCTTTTAAAGGTTGAAGGGGAACCCATACATGACCTGTAGGCCCAATTCACAAGGCCCGACTGACCCGAAATACATGACCCGAAGGCCTAGAAGCAAACCATGCCTAGTACATGGCCTGTAGGCCCAGCCCACTTGAACTGCCCTCCCCAACGTCTACATAATTGATCACATATCTCCCCCATATCGCATTGTTGATCAGTTAGTATTGCCCCGTACAGAGCTGCATGGTGCCTGGTCCCAATGGTGGCTGCCATACCCTCTCATTATTCCAATCCGGTTAGCTCTGCTTCTGGTAGCTTTAACTATTATTGCCCTGATCCACTTCTGGAGCCTGTTCTATGTGAACTGGGCTACTCCATGGTCTACGTGTCCTGAAGGCCCTGTGGAACGAAGGCTATTGATGACCCAAAGGCCCTTGAGGCCCATAGGACCAAATCTGTGGGCTGAAAATAATTATAATAAATTTACTAAACTTTTAAAGTTTTATTTGAAAAAAATCAAATCATTTATGAAACTTTCATATCAGTATTATCTTTGGGTGAAATATTGTATTTTTTTTGAAAATATTGATTTTTCAGTAAATATTGAAAAATACTGATATTTACTAAAAACAATATTCTATATTACAGTATTTAAAAAATTCAAATTAAATTTTGAATTAGTTTAAAATTTTAATTAGTTAAATTATTTTAAATTAATCCAATTGAAATTTTTTAAATTAATTTTATACAAGAATTTATTAAAAAACATTTGAAATTAAAAAATTGCATTTTATGAAAAAACCATTTTTCATGATGATTTAACTGTTTAATTTTAAATTATATTAAAAAAATTCTATGTTTTGAATTTTTAAATAGGTATTCCGTATTTGGATTCATTAGTTCTAAATTTTATAAAAATATCCCTTTATTTTTTGGTTAATATTAATAGTAACCATGATTATTTTTATTACCATAGTAAAGGGTAAATTGGGTAATTAAAGTTATAAGTAGTGTGATAAGGACTATAAATTGACCCTAAAACTTACATTAAATTTATTTTATGAGTCTATTTTTTCCATATTCTTCCAATATTTGGTTATATGTCCGTTTTCACCATTTGAATGTGATTTTAAACTTTATAAAATTTTATTTCAAGAAAATTCAAAAATGGAATACACTTGTTTTTAAAAACAATAATAATTTTAACATGGGTAAAACAAAAATATATTCTTGGTTATAAAATATATTGGGATATATAAATTATTTTTCTTCATCATGTTAATTTATTTTTAATTTTTAATAATTAAATAATTACTATAAATTCTTATGCAATGCTAACATAGTAATTATTCAATTAATGGGAAAAATAAAATAAATAATATTAAAAAATTTAAAAGAAATATAATTTTACAAAATTAATGTTATCCGTTAATTTTATAGACTAAAAAACTTATCAAGGATATTTTTTTTTTAATTTTACTTATTTTCATGGTGTTTATAAAATCAATGTAATGAATAGTTTTATAAATTGACATTAATAATATTTAATAATAAATAATATTTTATTAAATGATATAAAATAACTAAAAATATTATAATATGACAAGTGATTATTATATGGTTAATAATTTAAACCGTGGCCCATTTATGGGCCTTTTACCATTTATTGTAATTATCTTTACCCTCAAAGAGTAAAAAATCATTGTTGTCATAGCAAGTTTAAAAAGGGATAAGGAGGGGTTAAAACCAAATGATAAGGGTAAATATGCAAGATAAACATGTATAAAAATTATTGGATGAAATTATTTTGACCCATATATTTCATATATTATAAATAAATAATTTTTGATCCATTTTTAATTGAAAATTAATTTATATTAATTTAATATTTTTAGAAATTCCAAGAGTGCCCCTCCCCTCTCATATAAAAGGGTACCACTTATTATCATTTCACCACACCTAAATAAAATTTTTTATTATCCAATAACTATAGATATAACTATTTAAAATCTATCCTACATTCTATAGGCCTTATTTTAAAATACCAATCTAGGTGGTCAAAAGGTGTTAAAAAAAGAGGGTTTCCAAAGAAGGGTTATAACTTTTAACTGAGTATTTTAGTTTCATTTCTTCTTCTACCTCTTTAAAATATTCGTAAACCATGATAAAATAATAAAACCATTATCTTCCATGTACTGATATGTAATTATGCTAGTTTAATCACATATACATCTCCTCTTCCATCAAATGGGAAACAAAAATGTCATTGATTTGTACGGTGAACTACTGCCTCACGAACATATGTCATTCGTTTTCCATAACCACCCATTATGGATGGATATATTGATGCAATTAATGTTTATATATTATATTAATGACATATTTATCATTTTAAAAATATAATATATATTTTAATTTCTCACATTTCCATTCATTGAAAAATGATAATGTCATTTGTGCGTAGGGGTGGACTACCGCCTTCATGAAGCGATGGGATTTGTTTTTCATCACAACATCACATTAGTGATATAAATATTTATATTTGAATAAATAATACAATATTTATTATATAATTATAATTTTTTAGAGGTAAAATAATACTTACATTATTTCTATAATAATCATTGAAAAAAAAAGGAAACGTTAATCATGCGTATGTACGACCTATCAACCCCATGATTATAATGTAGTTTAAATTTCATACCCATAATTCGTGGTCTCTTTTAAAATTTCAATTTATGTAGAAATATCATAATTATTTCATGAATATTATTATATTTATGATAGAATAATTTTCATTTAAACCACAATCAACATACCAAATCCGATTTGATGTTATGAACCAAACATCCACAAAACACCCTATGTGGACATAATTAATTAGGTAATCAAATTTTTAATTATGTTAAATGATATAAATGATTTAATGATAAAATATTAATCCTATAAAATTTTCTTAAAAATTAAAATAATTGATATAAATTTATTATATAGGTGTTAAAGAATTTTTATGGTGAGTTGGACTCAGGGTAATGGATTTTTTGTCAATTTCCCTTCATTGAGGCCTATTTTATTATTATTCAAATAATTTAATTTATATGTTGTATACACTACCCATTATACATATTATGTCATGAATCATATATAATTCATGATATTTCATGTTGCAATATTAATTATTTTATTAAAGGGTATTTAACTAGAATTTTCCATGTGGTAAAATGGTTGTTAACTAAATTTCCATTCATTGGGTTCTCAATATTATTCTTAAAAAATGGAATTCCCATGTGTGGCCTTTTCAAACACTCTATACAAGGAAACCCCCTACCTATAAATTGGTGACTTCAGAGAGAGCCCCAACTGGGGAATATCATTTTCCATATGAGATGGAAGAGCGTCCCAGAGGGTAACAACCCGATCGATGATGGTTCATCAAGTAATCCATCAGCATGAGTGGGTTACACCTCTTTCTTCCATCCCAATCAGAAACCATTTGACCCTATAAATCTAGTGGATATCGTGTGATATTTTTTACATAAAATTAGACTCCCAAGATTATATCCCTATACCTTTCATAGAACTACATTTTTTACCCCTCTCCTTCACCATTGTGCCACCACAAAAGCGAATACATTGGGTTATAACTCTTCTTTATTGAATTTTTTATGAAATGATTTTGGGTAAATTGATCAATAATTTTTTTATTATATATTTTCACTTTTATTTTTAGTATTTATATTTTTTATACATAATATATCCATTGATTAATTATTACTTCAATGATATAACCAATGTATGATCTTGGTAAGGGTAATTGGTCTCAAATTATCTTTCTTTGGAAAATATGTTTATGATATTAACCTATATTCTTTTATGAGGTGTACATATCTAACCTTTGAAATTTTATATCATGAATCTAATTATTTTCATGATAATTTAATTTTTTTTGTTATTCTTTTATGGGTCTTATGATTGATAAGTAACCAAAATGGAATAGGCTTTATGTTAAAATGTTCTTTTTTCAGGATAGTTTATATTTAATGCTACTTTAAAGAAAATCATGTGATATTATTTTTTTAAGCCATGTATATTTTACACACCTATTTTTATTAATGTGGTTCATAAGTTTAATTTTCATTTACTCCCATATTGATAAATAAAACATGAATAAAGTTGATTGTAAGTGCTTTTGATTTTCTATATTCTTTTAAATCAGGAATATTTCTCTTTCATATCTATGTATTATAGAATGTTGTAACAAATTTATAAAAATAAATGATTTCTCAGGGATATTTTTCATGATATTTTACCTAATTTTAAAAGTTTTTTAAAATTAAATTTTAATATTATCCAAATGGGTTATTTTTTACTCCCCTTTAAAAAATGTTTTAAAATAATTTTTAAGATTAACATTTATATCATAGATGCATTTTTATTCCATCATGGCACATAAATCATTTGAATAAAAATTTACATGTTTATAAGGTTATTTTGAAGAAAATTAGTTCTTTAATATGTGCATAGTTTTTAGTTTTTAAAATAATTTTTCAAAGTGAAAAGTTTATTTTCCTCAAAAAAAAATAATGAACTTTTAATGGTATTTATATTCATAAATATAAACAACACTTCATGTTACTTTAAATACATTGGGGTTATTTTTTATTTATACTAGCCTCAATATTTATCTATATGTATTATGATTATTTCAAAGATATTTTCATGGAACCCATTTTTTTTCCACGGAAAATGAAGTTATTAAATGAATAATGGTTGGTTCTATAACTTTTATGATGAAATTAAAGCTCTATGTAATTTAATTATTTTTTTGTTATTGATAATTTTTTATAATGATGGGTGGTTCCATGACAAACCAAGTATGGTTGAGTGTATGATATCCCTTCAATTCATTGTGTATGGAAGTTGATCGTATGGTTATTCTAATTGTTGGGTAGAGTTAAGTGGTTAGATATCTCCTAAGAGATTATGGGAATATATTGTGATAGTTATTCGAAGTATAACCATAATGGTTATTATAAGTTTAATTGTGATATTTAATAAATTTATAGTTGTGATGGTTAATACATGTGAAATGTTTATATGAAAATGTTCCAAGACACCAACATGTTTTTATTATGCTTACTATGGTTTTTCATAAAACCTTTGATCAAGATTGAAATTGCATGGATCTTGATCAGTGATTCCAATGAATCCTTCCTTTTTAAAATATTTATTAAATATTTCTTGATGGATGATACATGTATTTATGGGTATTAATTACATTATGTTATTAAATATGATTATGTCAGCATACCCTTATGCTTATCTTATTTAAAATAATGAATTTAAATTGTAAATGATTATGTTTACCCTTGCTGATCATTTGAGCTCACCCTTATTATGTTTCCTTTTCCCCAGGTTATGAAGAAAGATGTTAAATAAATTGTCTCTATAAGGGTTTCACATTCTTTATATTGATGACCTAATGTGAAATAATAAAATATGTGTATATTGGGAGATGATGTTAACCATTATGATCCGGTTGTTTATGAATCCAAAATGTTAATTTTTTGTCCTAATTTTATAAAACAAAAAGGTCATGGGTTATATAATTGATTCAATATTTCCTTTTAATCTTGTAATTTTTGAATGGAAAAAACCAGGTCACATTTTTCAGTATCAAATCCATAATTGTAAAGTTAATTTGTTTAGCACCAGATTTGGGAGTATGTGATAAGGACTATAAATTGACCCTAAAACTGGCCTTAATTTTATTTTATGAATCAAATTTTCTCATAATAATCCATGATTCGATAATATTGTCATTTTTTCCATTTTGATGTGATTATAACCATTGTAATATTTTATTTAAAAAAAGGAAAAAATGTCATACTATTTATTTTAATAACTATAATATTTTTAAATATGATATAACCAGAGGATATTCTTGGTTATAAAAATTATTTGTAAATATAAACTATTTATCTTTATCATTGTAATTTTTTTTAGTTAACAAATAATTACCTTATATTCTTGCACAACGCGGATGCAGTAATTATTCAATAAATAGAAAAATCGAATAAATGATATTAAAATATTAAAATAAATATAATTTTAAATAATTAATGTGGTCCATGAATTTTTTAGGTTAAAATAAATTCTTATGGATACGGTAAAATATTTTTTAAAAAAAATACTTTTATCTTGATGTTATTAAGATCGAAGTAATGAATATTTCTAAAAATAGACATTTATAATATTTTATAAAAAAAATTATTTTATTAAATGATATAAAATTCTAAAAAAACATATATTAGACCAAGTTATTAGTATATGGTTTATAATATCAACCAAGTTACATTTACGGGCCTTTCCCATTTATTGTAACTATCTCTACCTTCAAAGAGTAAAAAACCATGTTGTCATGGTAAGTTTAAAAAATAGATAACAATGGGTTAAAATCAAATGATAAGGGTGACAATATGGCCTAAACTTGTGAAAAAAATATTTAATGAGATATTTATACCAATACACATAACATATTATAAATGAATCAGTTTTTATCCTTTTTAGTTGAAAAATAGTTTATATTAATTTAATATTTTGATAAATGCCAATAGTGTCACTCCCCTCTCTTATAAAAGGGAACCACTTATTCTCATTTAATAACACATAAATAACATTTTGGTTTGGATAATACCTACCCAAATACCTTCTTAACATCACTCCCCGTATTAGTTTGTCCTTATTTTTTCATAATACCAATCGCTTTGTTCTTAAGGTGTTAAAAAAGAGGTTTCCTAAATAAGAGGTATAGCTTTTAACTGAGTATTTTAGTTTACTTATTCTTACACCTACTTCAAATATTATTCAACCATGATAAAATAATAACACCATTATCCTTCAGATAATTATATTTTTTTATGTTAGTGTACTCACCTACACCCAACTCCTCTTCCAACAAATGATAAATAGAAACGCCATTCGTGTGTACAGCGGACTACTACCTCATGAACCAATGTAATTCATTTACAATAACCACGCATAATAAATGGATATAAAGATGGAATTAATGTTTATATATTATATTAATGAAATATTTATAATTTTTAAAATATAATATATCATTTAATTTCTCAACATTACATTCATTGAAAAATGATAATGTCGTTCATGCATACGTATGGACTACCGCCTCCACGAAGTGAAGTGATTAAATATTCATCACCACATTAAATTAATGTTATATATAATTATATTTAATGAAATAAAATATTTTTTATGATATAATTATCATTATTTAAATATAAAAGGATACTTACATTTTTTTCATAATAATCATTGAAAAAAATGGAAACGGTGTTCATGTGTTTGTACAACCTACCATCTCTTTGCTTGTAACATAGTTAATTTTTCCATAAACATTGTTTATATTTTATTTTAAAATAGTAATTCATGTAAAAATATATTAATTATTTAATTAGTATTATTTTGTATATGATGGAACATTTACCATTTTGACCATTATCAACATACCAAATCTGATTTGAAGTTATGAACTGAACATCTTCAAAACACCCATGTGGACAGAATTGATTAAGTAATTAAATATTTCATTAAATTAAATAAAATAAATGGTTTAAGGATAAGGTATTAATACTTTATAAGGTTCTTAAAATTTCAAGTAATTTATATAAGTTTATTATATAGCTGTTAAATAACTTATGAAATGAGGCATACTGGAGGTTGGGAATTTTGTTCAATTTTTTTTCATTAAGGCATATTTTATTAGTATACACCTATTTTATATTATATGTTTTATATATTGGCACTTTTACATATTATATAATTAAAACTAAATAAATAAATAAATATCATGTTGAAATTTTAATTATTTTATCAATGGGGATTTTACTTGAAGTTATTATATGGTAAATGGTTTTTAACTCAATTTCCTTTTATTTGGTTATAACTCTTCTTTATTGATTTTTGTATGAAATGATTAAGTTTCAATTGATTTATAAATTGTTTTATTATATATTTTCACTTTAATTTTTTGGACTGATATTTATTACACATAATGTATCCATTAATTAATTATTAATTAAATTATATGATCTTCCTGTGATCTTAGTAAGGGTAATTTGTAATATATTCTCTTCATTAGGACATGCGTTTATGATATGCACCTATATTATTTTATGAGGTGTTTATAATTCTCATTTTACAAGTTATATTATTAATATATTTATGATCATGGTAATTTAAAGTTTCATTTTTGGTTATTCTTTCATGGGTCTTATGATTGATAAGTTACAAAAGTTACAAAGTCTTTATGTTACAATTTCCATTATCTTCAGTATTGTTTATTTTAAAACTTCATTTTAAAGAAATTATATTCTATCATTTTCTTGAACCACATATATGTTCCTAACCTCTTTTTATGAATTTTTTTCACAAGTTTAATTTTCATTTCATTACTTATTGATTAATGAAACCTCAAGAAATTTTTTTATAAGTTATACCGATCTTGTATCATATTTTTGATCAGGAATCATTCTCTTAAATATCCATGTTTCCTAAAATGTTTTGAAAATGTTATTTTATAAACATAAATTATTTATTAAAGTTATTTTCCATAAAATTATATCTTATTTTAAAATGTTATTTGAAAGTAAATTTCAATTTTTTCAAATGGGTCACTTTGGACTCCGCTTTATAAATATTTTGAAATGAATGTTTATATTTAATTTTTAAATCAAGAATGTATTTTCTAGACATTGTGATGGATCAAGGATTTAAATATTCCTTTACAATTATAAAATTTTATTTTTTAAGAAAAGGGTTTTTTAATATGTGTGAAGTCTTTAGTTTTTTAAATATATTTTCAAATTGAAAACGTATTTTCCTCAAAAATATTTTTTGTGATCTTTTAATGGGGTTTCCATTCATAAATTTCAATAACCATTGATATTACTTATACTTCAATAGGGTTATTTTGTATTGATATTGTTGGTCGGAGTGGATACTCAAGAGGGGGGTGAATTGAGTTCCAAATAAAATTTTTGTTAAAAAATATTTCTCTTAATATCCCCCAAATTAAAAACAAAGTTAAACTATAGTGAATTTATACAGACTATAAATGTTCAATTAATTTCTCTAAGATTTATTAGGTCTCAGTTAACTTAACCTGAATATTAGATTAACATTTGAAACTAACTTACTGGTTTACAATAAGTATAAACACTTTATAATATAACTATCAAGGTAGATTTAAAATAGTTTTGTATTTCAAAGTAATAATAAGTAGAATAAGATATATATAAATAGTATACTTATGACTTAAACTAAAAAAGGACAACAAAGATATCCAAGAGGTTCAATCTCAAGCCGATACTTAGTCCTCTCAACAATTTATATAAATTGATCCACACCCTAGATCAGGGTAAACAACAGTGCAATACTATCCAGGTAAAAAAACCTCTACCACAATTCTACATGGGAAACAAACAATAGCTCACAGCTTTCCAGGTCTTACTCGACCTCTGCCACTATCCACAGTGGGAAACAAACAGTTATGGAGTTTGAGTGAGGATTTAAGAATCCCCCAGTTTAGCTCATGAGACAGTGTGTGTGTAAAATAAACAGGGTACACACACTGCTCAAAATGTAAGAAGAAGTAATCACTAAAGTAAGTAAGAATGAGTTAAGAAGATCTTTAGTGATTGGCAGTGAAACTCTGGACTTGTTTGGTTGGTCATAAAGGCAGTTGAGTCCTTCTCTGGTTTCTGCTCAGAAAACAGAGTGTTGTTTTCTTCTTTTGGTTCTTGGTCTAGCTTGTCAGCTTGAGTGCATGAAGTGATTGTTGTAGTTCTTCACTCAAGATGCAGCTTGTGGTTTGCTTCAGAATGATCAGCCTCAAGTATGTTCAGAGTTCTTGGAGTATAGATGTATCCTTGCGTGAATGTTCCACGTTTGAATGCTTGTTGAGCTATTTCAATTTTCACCTTGGTGTGCCTTCTTAGTTATTTGATTCTCTCTGTTTCATTACTTCGACACACTTCTATATTTTCGTATATGCTTTTGCAGTGTTCTCTTTCCTTCCCTTTATAGATTTTAGTTCTGGCAAAAAGGAATGATTACTTTTTTCATCGGTACTAGGTACGGTTCCCTGATATGGCAACAGAATTCATTAAATAGCATTAACTGCATTAAAACCAACAAATTTAACCGTTAGCTTAATAAATAAATAGTATTGATAGTATAGAGTTTGACTGGTTGGTCAATTAATAGCTCGTGTTGGCAAATGTGTACGGTGGACTGTGTAACAGGTCCTTCCATCGGTAGCTCTTTGATCTTGCATTGGTTGCTCTATATACCAGTGACTTCATTCCATCGGTTTCTCTAGTTCCATTGACATCTCTTAGACTATTGGTAGCTCGATGTATCGGTGAGTGTACTTGTATCGGTAGACTTACTCTATCAGTAACTATCTGTGAAAAGGCTATATCGGTAGACTTCTGTCTATCGGTAGCTCTTATTTGTCAGTAGCTCTGGTTATTGGTGATTGTCTGTGATCGTATTAGTGGACTTACTCTATTGGTAACTATTGGTAGACATGCACATCGGTATCTCTATACATATCGGTGACCTTTGTGTATCTGTGACTCTGTCTATCGGTAGACTAAGTACCGGTATCTCTTTATCAGTAGCTATACACAGATCAGTGACTTACACTTATCTGTTTTTATACAAAACACATCCAATTGGGTTAGAATTACTTCAGAACTCATATAAACATAGATAAACAATGATTAACATATTCCAGAGATCATTTTAATATTATTATCATCTTGATCATAGAATATCATAGATTTGAAAGAATTAATATATTAATAAACATTAATTGGGATTATCAAAGTATATGAAAGCATAATTGGGATTATCAAAACAGGTGAGGTCAATAATCTCCCCCTTTTTTATAATCACAACTTATAATATTATAGTTTTAAAATAGTGAGAAATTGTATCAGAGGATATATAATTAAATTCAATTTTCTCAGAGAAAATAATATGTTATAGAACATAATTTATCAGAGATAAAATTAAATGTGATAGCATCAGAGATAGAAGAAAATTCAATGATATCAGAGGTAAAATTTAGTGGTATGAGAGAATTAAATGAAATGGTGTCAGAGATAAAAGTAAAGGCACTAGTATCAGAGGGGAAAATCATGATAACTCTTCTTTAGAGAAAAAAAATCCCCCTTTGATACTTTCTCCCCATTATTTATTATCCCTTTAAGACTTCTCCCCCTGGGTGAATATTTCTCCCACTTTGTAGAATCTTGGTAAAATATTTCTCCCTCTTTGTAGAATCTTGGTAAAATATTTCTCCCCCTTTGTGATAATAAAAAAGTGGGAAACCAAAGAGAAGAGGAATAAAATAAGAAAAAGAGAAGAGATAAAAACCAGTTTTATTTAATGTGCTAAATAAGGTACACAGGAATAAAACAAAATACAATGTATTCCTATCAAATAGTCTAGCCACTTGTTCAATCCACATCCTTAATGTGAGATTTTCCTTTTGGTTCAGAAGAGGATTCAGTTGGTGAGGATGCAAGTGAAGGCTTAGGAATTCTGGAAATGTTCATTAGAGGTTGAGCCACAGAAACTATTCATGGTTGGTACTGAGGAGAGTGTTGAGTGATCATAGGAGTGAGGCTTCGAATTTCTTGGGCAGGAGTCATCTGAACCGGATAAGCAGCAGAGGTAGAGGCATGCAAAGCAGGAGAGACAATCACTGGCCTAGCATCAACATGCAGAAAAGGAAGCAATAGATTTCTGAAGTCCATAATTATTCCTCCTCCTCTCTCCATAGCAGATATGAAGTCATCCTTGTTCTCCATAAATTTGTCCAACGCTGGAGTCAATTCTCTTACCTTTCTAACTTGTTCTCTGAAGGCTTGATTGACATGAGGCAGCTTCATATTTTCTATCAGAAGCTTGAAGTGACTGGTCATTTGATTCTTTGTGTAAATATTTTGGAAATAAGAGTCCACTTTATCTTTTACTTATTTTTGAGAGGAATAATCTTCTCTCATGTAGTCTTGTACTATCTTCATTATTTCTCTAGCTGAATCTCTGGTTGAAAGCACAACTCTACTCAGCTCGGATGAGTCCACAGATCCACTGGTTGAAGCTGAACCAAGATCCTCCTTCATCATAACTCGAATTTAATTCAAATATAATGAGGGTTTAGAAGCAATAGAACTAACAGAGAATGTTACTATTTCCTTGAAGTTCTTGGTCAACCCACTGATAAGATTTTAAACTTGAGAATCCTGGGTTTTAACATGATCTTTCATGGAAGTTTTAAAACTTTCGAACACTAAAACCATCTGGCTTACAACACTTTTCACATAAGCTAATTCCTTATCTGCTTGGGATTTTGAGTTCATGTAAGAGTGTAAAGAAACAACAGATTTCTTTAGAGCTTCAAGATCTGCTTCAAGTCTAGAAACCTGATCCTGACAGTTTTTAACTTCTTCCACTATCTCACTAATAAAGGTTGACAAATTACAAGCAAGCAACAGTTCAAAATATCTTTCCAACATACTCATCTCCTCAGCAAAACTGTACTTCATCTCAGCAACTGAGGCAATAAAATACTCTTTCAAATCATCCTTTAAGGATTCAAGATCTGTCTTGGTAATTAAATCAACAGGTTAAATAGCAATAGATGCTCTTTGAGAGGCTAAAATGACCACAGAGTCAGTAATAACCGATTGAATTGAAGATACCAGAGAAACTTCCATCTTCTTTACCTCTTCCACAAAACTATCCTTAAGATTTTTCTTTAAAGTATCCAAGTCATTCATTCTGACTACATCTTCAGGTAGCAATTCAGTCTCAACATCATAAACAATTTTTTATCTATTTAGAGATGCTTCATTGTCAGAATCAGGATAGTCTAAACCACAAACAACAAAACCTGGGTCTTCTGCCCAATCTTCAATATTAACAGCCGCTGTATCACTTACAAACTTGGTTTGATGCTCCCCCTCAACTACTTCATCCCCAAATAAAACCAGAACATTCTCAGTAGCATTCTCAGCAGGTCTTTCATCTTGAGGATAATATTCTACTATCATTTCCATCTCTGCAGCAGCAGGAGGGTCTTCCAAAGTAGGCAAGGGTATGTCAACTTCATTTGCATCCTTAGCAGACACTAAAGATTGTCCAATCATTGGACTAAGGCTCAAATCAGCTGATAGAGATGCTTCACTCTCATGAACATCTTCTTCATTCTCTACAGAAGCCTCTTCAACAACCTCTAAAGAAGCTTCATCCTTATCTGATTTATGTTGATCTATATTTTCAAGAGCTGGTCTAGGAGGTAAGTTAGGGTATCCTCCTTCATCAGTAGAGGAATCTTACTCTTCTAAATCATCACTGTATTCTGGCCCCTCTTCATCAGGTCCCATACCTGGATCCCTCACATCCTTAGGTCTTGAAGGATGATTCACAGGATTAAATTTGTCATACACCTTCTGGTCATCATTCACCCATTCTACTCTCCAAGGGTTACAATTTATCCTCGTGTATTTGCAAACTTTTGATGTGATACAAAAGTTATTCTTTACTACTACTATCTCATCTTGAGACTCAGCTACCCCTTTTACCTTGATCATCACTGAAATTAACTTAGCAAAGAATAGGGAATTTGTCTTTGATTCTGGCCTTGTCATGTCTTCCATTTGGATCATCAGCAATATGCACAAATTCACCTTTACATAATGTATTAATAGGTTGAGGAGATAGATGTCATGATATCTCAAATTTGCAAAGTCTCCTCTCCTCGGTATCAAGACATGTCAAACAAATTTGAACAGTAATCTGTTCTCTCCATCAATTTCTGCAGCAACTACTTGTCTTTGATTTCCATCACCAGTCAGCTCTTCCAAAGCAGTCTCATAATCAAAAATGTCACTAGTAGGAGGCATAGCTCTAGAGACATATCGAAATACACCATCATGTGGAACTTTCAAACATTCATCCCATTCCACAGATGAAAATGACATTTCCTTTCTATTCACAAATGAAGTCACTCGGTTTTCATTCTCATATTTCTAAAAGGTTACAAACTCATAAAACTATTTCACTAACTTTGGAAAGTAAGGAACATTGTTGTTCAAAAAACACTCCACCCATTTTTGATCTTCAATCACTTCGAGCACTAAAGACTTTTTAGGCAGCAATCATTCTACACACAACTCCTTTTCAATCACAATGACTCTATTCTGCAGATGAGGATTCACTGGTCATCTCCCCGACCTAGTTCTAGTAACACTGCCACTTGATTCTTGATCAAACATCTGCTTCTTTTCTTTCGGCTCAATAGTGTCATCTCTGACAGTAGGAAGTTTGGTTTTTTCCATCACTGGTTCGAGGGATTTAGGGTTCTCAAGAGATTCAGGAGCTAAAGTTTGAGGGTCAAGGTTTGAGGCTCGGTGGATTGTGAAGTATCTAGGACTTATTTTTTATCATTTAGGGATCATAAAATAAATAAACAAAATAAAATAATGTAAAAATGATTCAAATTCTGGTGGCAGACATAAATTTTAAAATAGCTCACTCATCGGTGAGAATTCTTATCAGTGAGGTTACATCGGTGAGAATTTTGCATCGGTGAGAAGTTTACATTGGTGAGAATTTTACATCGGTGAGAATTTTACATCGGTGAGAATTTTACATCGGTGAGGTTAGCTACCGATCAAGGTTAAACATACCTAATTCATTTCTAATGTAACTTAACCTATCTGAACTCAAAGGTTTAGTGAAGATGTCAGCTAATTGATGTTCAGTACCTATAAACTCAAGAATAATATCACTCTTTTGGTAATGATCTCTCAAGAAATGGTGCCTTACATCAATGTGTTTGGTCCTAGAGTGAGACACAGGGTTCTTAGAGATATTTATTGCACTAGTATTATCACAATTGATAGAAAAATGCTTAAATTCATATCCATGGTCCAAAAGAGTGTGTTTCATCCACAGAATTTGTGCACAGCAACTACCAGCATCTATATACTCTGCTTCAGCAGTGGATAATGCAATATAATTCTTCTTCTTACTGCACCATGATACTAAGGATTTTCCTAATAAATGTCATGTTCCAGATGTGCTTTTTCTATCCAACTTGCAACCAGAAAAGTTATCATCTGAATAACTCATTAACTCAAAGGACTGTCCTTTTGGGTAAAACAAACCTAAGTTTACAGTATGTTTAAGATACTTAAAAATTATTTTAACAGCAATTAAATGAGATTATTTTGGGTTAGCTTGAAATATTTCACACATACACACACTAAACATAATATCTGGTCGACTAGTAGTAAGTTAATGTAATCTTCCAATCAAACCTCTGTAATTTGTTTGATCCACTGGTTTCCCAGTTTCATCTGCATCCAATTTACAGACTGTACTCATGGGAGTTTCACTCTCCTTAATACTATCCAAACCAAAACGTTTTAAAAGATCCTTTGTATATTTACTTTGATTCAAAATAATACCATTTTCATTTTCAAAAACTTGAAATCCAAGAAAATATTTGAGTTCACCCATTAAACTCATTTCAAATTCATTTTGCATACTCTTTGAAAAATTAGTACATAAGGAATGTTTAGAAGATCCAAAAATAATATCATCAACATAGATTTGTATTATCAAAACATCTTTAGAAACTATTTTAATAAAAAGAGTTGGATCAGAAATCCCTTTAATAAAACTTTTTGAAATAAGAAAATTACTAAGTCTATCATACCAAGCTCTTGGAGCTTTTTTTAAACCATATAAAGCTTTAGAAAGTTTAAAAACTTGATTTGGAAAATGAGGGTTAGTAAATCTAGGTGGTTGTTCAACAAAAACATCTTCAATTATAAAACCATTTAGAAAATCACTTTTGACATCCATTTGATATAACTTGAAAATCATATGAGCAGCATAGGCAAGTAAGATCCTAATGGCTTCTAATCTGGCTACAGTTTCAAAGGTTTCCTCATAGTCTATACCTTTCGATTTACTATATCCTTGTGCAATTATTCTATCTTTGTTTCTAACTATGTTTCCAGAATCATCAACTTTGTTTCTAAAAACCCATTTAGTGCTTATTGTCAAAGTGTCCTTAGGTCTATCAACTAATTCCCAGACTTTGTTTCTTTCAAATTGATTTAACTCTTCTTGCATAACCATTACCCAAAATTCATCATTGATAGCATCATTGACATTTTTAGGTTTTAGTTGTGAAAGAAAGTCTTGATGTTCAACATGGTTTCTTAGAGAAGCTCTAGTCTGTGTCCCTCTATCAAGATTACCAACAACAGCATCCAAAGGATGATTCTTTAGAATCCTTGTTGATATAGTAAAGGTATGACTATAAATTTCAGGTTTATCTATAGGTTTATATTCTATAGTAGTAGATTCTAGAATATGTCCAGAACTAAATGTTTTTACAGCAGGTTCTTTAGACTTATCATTAAGGTCCAAAACACTCAAATCTTTTTCAAGATTTTCAAGAGAGGTTTTAGGCTCATGTGGATCAGTTACATTAAACATGATGTGAATATATTCTTCCACACATTTGGTTATTTTATTAAAGACTCTATAGGATTTTCTAGTTAAATAATAACCAAGAAATATTCCTTCATCACTTTTAGAAGTAAAATTCTCCAGATTATCCTTTGTATTAAGAATAAAAACTTTGCAGCCAAAGACTCTAAAGTAACTAACTTTAGGTTTTATATTATTCCATAACACATATGGGGTCTTCTTAAGAACTGGTCTAATTAAGACTCTATTAATAATATAACAAGTTGTATTCACAGCTTCATCCCAAAAGTAAATAGGCAGGTCATATTCATTAAGCATAGTTCTAGCTATTTCTTGAAGGGTTCTATTCCTTCTTTATACCACACCATTCTGTTGAGGTGTCCTAGGAGTAGAAAAGTTGTGACTATATCCATTGTGTGATCAATAGGATTCAAACTCTTTATTTTCAAACTCACGGCCATGATCACTTCTCAGGGTTTTAATCTTAAGTCCACTAAGATTTTCTACAGATTTGGAGTATTTAACAAAGTAAGAACAAGCTTCACTTTTGTGAGCTAATAAGTATACCCAAGTATATCTAGAAAATTCATCTACTAGGACATAGACATAGTGATTCCCATTTAAACTAGAAACTCTTGATGGTCCAAACAAGCCCATGTGAACCAACTCGAGAGGTTGAGAAGTAGAAACTTCATTCTTTGATCTAAAAGAAACTTTATGTTGCTTTCCCTTTTGACAAAGATTACAAACTTTTTCATTTGGGAATTCGAGTTTAGGTAGGTCTCTAAATAAGTTCTTCCTAGTAAATTTTATAAGTGAATAAATGTTGCAGTGTCCTAATATTCTGTTCCAAAGCCAAGATTCTTTATGAAAATCATTTAAACAAGTAACATTTTGTTTGGCTAAAGAATTTGAATAAACAATATAAACATTGTCATTTATTAAAGAAAAAAAATACTAAAACATTCTTAGAGTTAAAAACATTACAAGAATCATTTTAAAACTTAACATTAAAGACATCATCAAATAATTGAGAAATACTTAACAGATTATTCTTAAGTCCATCAATAAATAAAACTTTAGAAATTAAAACTGAATTAGAGTTACCAATCTGTCCTAGGCCGATGATTTTTCCTTTAGAATTATCACCAAAGGTGACATGGCCTCCATCAACCTTTGTTAAACTTTTGAAGCATGAATAATATCCATACATATTCCTTGAAT
Source organism: Viscum album (assembly GCA_963277665.1). Classification (NCBI taxonomy): domain Eukaryota; kingdom Viridiplantae; phylum Streptophyta; class Magnoliopsida; order Santalales; family Viscaceae; genus Viscum; species Viscum album. The sequence continues at coordinate 1,652,909,475 of OY728157.1, read as the reverse complement.
AGCCACTATCCAATTACCATACCTTCTTGCGAGAACTCTTCAAACATGTTTCCTATAAAAAATATTTACACAGAAAATGATTTTGGTACCCAGATCTTCCTGGGTCTAGAAAGGTTAGCAATCAAAGCTTTAGGTAACCATATTTATCTTATGGGTTTCATATAATTTACAGAATCGATATATTTTGAAAGATAAAATTTATTTGACCTATAACGATATGAATAACTAGTTGATACATAGGAATTTCTAGAACTGGAATAAGCAAAATTTTGTCCAGACTTAGAGTTAAATCGAGTTTTAGTGAACTGTCTCTATCCAGGTTGGTATCCCAAACTAGTAGTGTATTTAGGTTCAACTTTCTTACCTAACATTTGATTTAGAGTATCTTTTCCCTTTTTGAACTTTTCTAAGTCCTTTCTTAGTTTCTCATTAGACATTTTCAGTTCAGTGTTTTCCTTTAACAATTGATCACTCTTTTTTTTCTATATCAAAGGCTGATTTAGCAGTGACAGTGAGAGCATGCTATTTATTTAATGACTTATATTTGTCATTAATTTTATTACATGTTTCTTCCAGCATGTTACAGTATTCAAACATTTCAGCCTTAGACATATTTCCATCATTGTCTGAATCACTGTTATTTATAGAATAATAATCATTTAGAACAAGGGAAACTGGTACCTCGGATGTGTTGGTCATGAAGCACATGTTGGCACGATTCTTCTCAGAGTCAGAAATTTCATATTCACTTGTGTTATCCTCCGAAGCACTCCAGGTTTCTTTCATAGCTTTCTTGTACTTCTTTCCCTTATAATCATATTTCCTTTTGACTTTTAATTTTGGACAATCAGCCTTGATGTGTCCTTTCCTTTTGCACTCATAGCAGACTATTTTATCATCCTTTTCAGCTTTCTTCTAATCCTTTTTTCAGTGTCCCTTGTTTTCATACATTTATTTATAGTTAGATTTCTTGAATAATTTCTTCTTCCTATAAAACTTCTTGAATATCCTGGCTATTTGAGCCATCTCAGCATCACTATCAGAGTCTGAATCTTCACTTGTTGAACTTTCAGTTTGTATTTTCATTTTCTCCTTGTCTTTACTCTTAGAGGCAGTAGACTTGAAAGCTACAGATTTTATCTTAGGTTCATCATCTTCCTCCTTGTTCACCTTGAGTTCTTCCTCATACATCATAAGCTTACCAATAAGATCTTTTATAGGCAGTGCTCTAATGTCACATGACTCTCTGATTGAAACAGAAGTGCCTCTCCATCGGTCTGGAAAACATCTCAGTATCCTCATAATTTGTTCCTTTGGTGGAACAACCTTTCCAAGTGAGCTCATTATATTGACTATCTCATTAAAACTGAGATACATATCAGAAATAGGTTCATCAATCTTCATTTTAAAATTGTCATATTTAATAGTATAATTATCCAATCTCATTTCTTTAACATTGGTTGTTCCTTCATGAGAAACGCCAAAAGTATCCCATATTTCATAAGCAGGTTTGCAAGCAGATATTATATTAAACTCTTCATCTCCTAAAGCACAATACAGAGCATTCATAGCTGTACAGTTATTATTGTAAGCAGTCTTTATAGGTTCATCCCAAGTTGTTCTTTCGGTTTCTGGAATTTTATATTGAGACTCTATAGCAGTCCAGATATCAAAACCCATACTCTCTAAATGAATTTTCATTTTCAGTTTCCACTGGGAATAGTTGGTGCCACTGAAGAATGGTGGCTGGTTAGTAGCAGAACCCTCTATTCTATTGTCCATAACTAGATTTTATAAAAGAAATTTTAAAGAGATAATATTATGAACTAACAGAAATTTAAGATCTTTAAATATGCAAATAAAATCACAATTGAAAAACATAGTATGTCAAAAATAATTTAACAAAAACAATCCTCTGATACCAAATGTTGGTCGGAGTGGATACTCATGAGGGGGGTGAATTCAGTTCCAATTAAAATTTTCGTTAAAAAAATATTTCTCTTAATAATCCCCAAATTAAAAAAAAGTTAAACTGTAGTGAATTTACATAGATTATAAATGTTCAATTAATTTATCTAAGATTGATTAGGTCTCAGTTAACGTGACCTGAATATTAGATTAACCTTTGAAACTAACTTACTGGTTTAAAATAAGTATAAACACTTGCTAATTTAACTATCAAAGTAGCTTTAAAATAGTTTTTTATTTCAAAGTAATAATAAGAGGAATAAGATATATATAAATAGTATACTTATGACTTAAACTAAAAAAGGACAAAAAATATATCCAAGAGGTTCAGTCTCAAGCCGATACTTAGTCCTCTCAACAATTTATATAAATTTATCCACACCCTAGATCAGGGTAAGCAACAGTGCAATACTGCCCAGGTCAAAAGACCTCTACCACAGTTCTATGTGGGAAACAAACAACAGCTCACAGCTTTCCATGTCTTACTCGACCTCTACCACTATCCACAATGGGAAACAAATAGTTATGGAGTTTGAGTGAGGATTTAAGAATCCTCCAGTTTAGCTTAGGAGACAGTGTGTGTGTAAAATAAACAGGGTACACACACTGGTCAAAATGTAAGAAGAAGTAATCACTAAAGTAAGAATGAGTTTCGAAGATCTTTAGTGATTGGAAGTGCATCTCTGGACTTGTTTGGTTGGTCAGAAAGGCTGCTGAGTCCTTCTCTATTTTCTGCTCAGAAAATAGAGTGTCGTTTTCTTCTTTTGGTTCTTGGTCCTTCTTGTCATCTTGAGTGCATGAAGTGATTGTTGTAGTTCTTCATTCAAGATGCAGGTTGTGGTTTGCTTCAGAATGATCGGCCTCAAGTATGTTCAGAGTTCTTGGAGTATAGATGTAGCCTTGTGTAAATTCTCCACGTTTGAATGCTTGTTGAGCTTTTTCCTTTTTCACCTTGGTGTGCATTCTTAGTTCCTTGATTCTCTCTATTTCATTACTTCGACACACTTCTATCTTTTTGTATATGCTTTTTTAGTGTTCTCTTTCCTTCCCTTTATAGATTTCAACTCCAGCAAAAAAGGAATGATTACTTTTTGCGTGGGTACTAGGTATGGTTCCCTGATATGGAAATAGAATTAATTAAATAGCATTAACTGCATTAAAACCAACAAATGTAACTATTAGCTTAATAAATAAATAGTATTTAGAGTATAGAGTTTTACTAGTTGGTCAATTAGTAGCTTGTGTTGGTAAATGTGTATGGTGGACTCTGTAACAGGTCCTTCCATCAGTAGCTCTTTGATCTTGCATCGGTTGCTCTATATACCATTGACTTCATTCCATCAGTTGCTCTAGTTCCATCGGTAGCTCTTGGACTATCGGTAGATCGATGTATCAGTGACTGTACTTGTATCGGTAGACTTACTCTATCGGTAACTATCTGTGAACTGGCTCTATCAGTAGACTTCTATCTATCGGTAGCTATTGTCTGTCGGTAGCTCTGGTTATTGGTGATTGTCTGTGCTCGTATCAGTGGACTTACTCTATAGGTAACTACTGGTAGACATGCACATCGGTAGCTCTATACATATCAGTGACCTTTGTGTATCGGTGACTCTGTCTATTGGTAGACTAAGTCTATCAGTAGATTGAGTACTAGTAGCTCTTTACCAGTAGCTATACGTAGATCAGTGACTTACACTTATCTATTTTTATGCAAAACACATCCAATTGGGTTAGAATTACTTTAGAAATCATATAAACATGTATAAACAATGATTAAAATATTCCAGATATTATTTTAATATTATTATCATCTTGATCATAGAATATCATAAATTATAAAGAATTAATATATAAATAAACATTAATTGGGATTATCAAAGTATATGAAAGCATAATTGGGATTATCAAAACAGGTGAGGTCAACAGATATCTTCTTTATTATTTATTTGGATGTATTATGATTATTTCAAAGAAATTATTATGGAACTCATTTATTTTCCATGGGTTAATCCAGCTATGAAATGGAATAATAGTCGTTTTTATGACTTTTATATTGAAATTCATGCTATATATTCTTTATTTATTTTATGGTTCTTGGTAATTGTATATGACGATGGGTGGTTCTATGAAAACCCATGCACGGGTGGGTCCCTGGTATCTCTCCAATGAATTGGGTATTGAATTTGAGGGTATGATTATTCAAAATATGGGATGAAGATAACAAATTAAGTTTCCCCTAATAAATTGTATGAATATACTGAAATAGTTATTCCAAGTATAACCGTGTTGGTTATTACAAGTGCAACTATGATAGTTACTCCATTTATAATCATGATTGTTACTCCATATGAAATAGTGGTATGAAAATGTTCCATGGCACAAATAGTATTTCCTTATGCTTTCTATGGTTTTCTTATGATTCCTTCAATCAAGATTGACATTACATGGCCCGTGATTAGTGATTCTAGTGAATCTTTCCTTTTTTAAATATTTATTCCATATTTCATGATGGATGATATAGGTATTGATGGGTATTAATTCCCTTATGTTATTCATTATTATTATGGCATCATACCATTATGATCATCTGATTCTAATTTATGTCTTTCAATTGTTAATTCTTATGTTTACCCTTAATGAGCATTTGATATTATCATTACTATTTTTATTTTTCCTCAGGTTATGAGGAAATATGTAAAATTATTTATGTCTATAATAGTTTCATATTCTTTATTTTAATAACCTAATGAGAAATAAGATAAGCTGGATAGAGTGGGAAATGATGCTGACCTATATGATCAAGTTGTTTATAAATCCATTTTGTCAAGTGATTTTCATAATTCTTTAAAAATATAAACCTAAAAGGACCTAGGGTATATAATTGAGCCAATATTTCCTTTTTATGTTATAATTTTTAGGTGAAAAAAATTGGGTCACATTTATCATCATCAAAACCATAAATGTAAAGTTTAGGTTTTTAGCACTAGATTTGGGAGTATGGGTTCAAGACTATTACAATTGGTATTAGAGCAGGGTTTAGATAACATTGTAGATTACTCTTTTTTTCCTGATAATTTATCTTAAATTTTTTTAATACCATCATGGGTCTATATTTTTAAGGTTAATCATAAGTTCAAAATCATAGACACCCCTTTTTAGGTTTAATGTGATGGGATTTTACAATTATTAATGAGGTTTTGGGAGATATTTTATTGGGTTGAGGTATTTTTAATCCTTATGATTAATCTAAATTATTATATGAGGAGTCGAGGTTGAATTATATTTGGGAATATTACATGATATTAATGTTTCCTTATAGTGATTCAGATTATTTATGAAAACTATGATCATATTTTATTAATTATGGGATTAAGGTATATGATTTTTGGGTATATGACTTTATAACTGACTAATGTTAATTGGAGATAAATGTTAAATTATTATACGAAGGATATGTGATCAAATAAATATGATTTTTGGGTTTTAAACATATTTAATAACATTTAAATGAATTTTAAGGATAGTTATTTATGTAATTAATTAGTTTGATCTTTGAGTATTACTATTTAATTTTGGAGATTAATCTATTTATATGAAATATTAATTTTGGGAGTTCTCTTAAGTTATATGAACCATTTTTATTTTCCTTGATATATATGTATAGTAGAAATTTACAAGGATCTTCTTCTTGGGTGAATTCCTGCATCCCATGCTCCACTCACCTTGTTGGGTCACCCAGTGTCTCACTGGGTGGGAAGAAGGGTCAAGATCACCTAGCTGATGGATTTCTATGTCAAACCATCACTTATAGGACTATTACCTCATGGGATGCTCTATCATCTTAGCTAGAAATAGCTCTTTCATGGGTAGGGCTTCTCCAGATGACCTCTTTGTGGGGAGGGGGTTTCTAGGTGTGGAGGGTTCAAAAATGCCACTCCTGAAGATTCCCTCCTTCATAAAGAAATAAGTATAGTAGCAATAGTTTTTACCATTTTTGGAACAGTGTGGTCTATTATAAATTTATTTGAGTGCTTTATACATGGAGAATTCAACTTGAATACTCATCATTTGTAGAAAAATATGAGATTGTGGAGGAAATTGAATAAAGTATGAAATTATACTTATCAAGTAAGTAAATTTCCTTATATTCGTCAAATTCCTAAAATATAAGAAAATGATATCGAAACAAAACATTTACCCTTTTTCTTTTCTTACTGAGAAAGCAATTTCCTTTTAACCCATCACAAATTTATGATTTTGTGATGGTTAACTTTCACAAGACCATGTTCTATATCACTCTTTTTTAATCCTTGGGCATTAGTTTCTTTCTTTGAAGTCCACATTTTCACATCCCACTAATTTTCTTATATTTTGAAACCTAATATGTTTCATCACATATGACCTTTATACTTCCCTTTCTCTCTTTTCAAGTTGATGTTCTATTGACTCTTTTTATGATGTGGGTTTCCAAGAAAGGAGCATTGAAAAGTCAAACACTGGATACTAAGACCAAGTTTAAATTGTGAGTACATAATTTCTTGGGGGTATTTAATATCCTAATAATTTATGAAAATTACATTATGGTTGATAGAGTACAAAATATTAAACATTGTACTTTAGTGAACTGTTAAGTATTATTATTTAAATATAATTGTTATAACCAATCCGTTGAATTGGTGGTCATAAATAGAATTAAATAATTTTTGAAATTTATATAATGGTTCTAATAAATAAAAATTTATTGATTAATTCTTCATATATAAGCACTAAATTTTTAAAAATTCATTTTATGCTTTAAAAAGACATTTTCTCCAAAAATTATTTTTATTGTTTTTTTTTTGTGACAAAATAATTATAAAATATTTATTGAAATTTTAGAAATTTTATTTTATAAAAATTATATCCTTTTTAAAGTCATAATATCAAAAGAAAATTGGATAAAATTTTTGGTATTTTTCTGGAAAGATTAATTTTTGCAATAAATGGTGAAAAATACATATTTTTAATAAAAACTGTATTCTCTTTTAAAGTATTTAAAAAAGTAAAATTATCTTTTTAGTTAGTTTAAAATTTAATTAGTTCCTTTTTATTTCAAATAAAAAACTTATGGATTTTTAAATTAATTTTATACTTGAATTTAGTATGGAAACATTTTATATTTAAAAATGGTATTCTTCAGAAAAAATTGTTTTTCATCGTGCTTTGGTGATTTAATTTTTAATTAAATTCTGGAACTTATATGTTTCGATTTTTTAAAAATTGAGTCCATTTTTTTAGTCATGAGGTAAAAATTTGATAAATAGATCCCTTTTATTTTTTATCAATTTGAATATTAACTTTATTAATTTTTGTTACCACTAGAAAGAATAAATCAGGCAATTAAAGTTATAAATATTTTGAAATAGACAATAAATTGACCCTAAAAATTTCCTAAAATTTATTATATGATTAATTTTTTTCCACAATCATACAAGTATCATTTATATGGGCTTTTTCCATTTTTATGTGATTATAAATGTTATAATATTTTATTTAAAGAAAAGTCAAAAATTTCATACTATTTTTTTTAATAAATATAATATGTTTAACATTATTATATCCAAAGTATATGTTCGGTTATAAATAATATTTTTAAATATAATTGATTTATCTTCATCATGGTTATTAATATATAATTTTTTGTGAAGAAATAATTACTTTAAATTCTTACACAACATTGTCACGGTAATTATTTATTTTATTGAAAAATTAATTAAATTATATTTAAAATATTAAAGAAAAATAATTTTAAGTAATTAATGTGATAAAATTATTTTATATATGAAAATTAAATTTTAGTGGTAAAATGAAATATTTGTTTTTAATTTTACTTTTTCTTTTGATGTTACTAAAATCAAAGTAATGAATAGTTCTAAAAATTGACATTAATAATATTTTATAATAAATAATACTTTTTTAATGATATAAAATTACTAAAAATATTAGATTCAGTAATTTGGTTATTATATGGTCTATAATATCAACCATGGTCCATTTATGTGTCTTTTTTCCACTTATTTTAACTATCTTTATGCTCGAAGAGTAAAAAACCTTACTGTCACGATATGTTTAAAAAGTGTTAATGAGAGGTTAAAACCAAATGATAACGATAAAAATGTGACCTAATTTTTTCCAAAAATTATTTTATGAGATTATTTCAACTTATCTGTGTACTATCTTTTAAATAAATCACTTTTTATCCATTTTTAATTGAAAAATAATTTATATTAATTTAATATTTTGAAAAATTAAAAGACTGGCCCTCCCCTCTCTTATAAAAGGGAACCAATTCTTCTCATTTCATCACCCCTAAAGAACCTTTCTGTTAATCCATCACCTACCTAAATACCTTTCTAACATACATCAGTATATTCTTTAGGAACTATTTTTTGTAGAATCACAGTCTTGGTGGTCTTAAGTTGTTAAGAAAAAGAGGTTTTCCAAAGAAGTGGTATTGCTTTTAACTGTGTATTTTAGTTTTATTTAGTAATCCACCTCCTTTAAATATTCTCAAACCATGATAAAATAAAAAACCATTACCTTTCATTAACTGATATGTTACTATTATATTTTCATCTCTTACATCCAACTCCTCTTCTATCAAATGGAAAACGATAACGTTGTTCGTGTGTATGGCAGACTATTACCTCATAAACTTATATAATTCATTTTCCATCACCACCCCTCATGGATTTTTATTATGATAGAATTAATGTTTATATATTATATTAATTACATGTTTATCATTTTAATATTATAATATTATATTTACCTTTTCGCTTTTCCATTTGCTAAAAAATGATAGCGTCATTTGTGCGTATGTGTAGTCTACCGCCTCCACGAAGCGATGTGATTCATTTTTCATCATCGCATCACAGGAATGAAATATATAAGTTTATTTAAAGAAATAATATTATTTTTATGATAAATTATAATTTTTTAAAGATAAAATTATATTTAACTTCTTTTCATTATGATCTTTGAAAAAAATGGAAACGTTACTCACACATATGTACGACATATCATTTATATGATTGTAATGTAGTTAATTTTTCATAACCATCATTCAGGGTTTGTTTTAAAATTTTAATTGATGTATAAATATAATAATTAATTTATTAATATTATTATATAGATTATTTAATAATATAAATTTTGACCATGATCAACATACCGAAAACAATTTGAAGTTATGAACTCAACATCCCCAAAACACCTTACATGAACATAATTTATTAGGTAATTAAATATTTCATTAAATTATATGAAATAAATGGTGTGAGTGTAATTTAATAATACAATAAATTTTCTTTAAAATTTAAATAATCGATACAATTTTATTATACAAGATTTAATGAATGTACATGACGTGTCAGACTCTAGGTAATGGATTTTGTCTTAATTTTCCTTCATTAAAGAATATTTTATTATTATACATCAAATTTTATTTATATAGTGTATATAATAAACCTTTTACATATTTTATCATGAATAATAAAAACTTCATTATAATTAATGTTTATATTTGAATTATTTTATCAAATGGGGTTTGACTTGAAGTTACCGAGGGGGAAAATGGTTTTTAAATAAATATCCTTTCATTGGGTTATAACTCTACTATATTGAATTTGTTATGTAATGATTATATGTGAATTTATTTATAAATTATTTTATTATATATTTACACTTGTATTATTTGTATTCTTATTTGTTACACATAATTTATCCATTAATTAATTTGTAATACAAATATATGATCTTTGTATGATCTTGGAATGGGTAATTCATATCAAATTATCTTTCCTTGAGACATACGTTTATGATATGAAAATATATTATTTTATGAGGTTTATATATTTCAAAATTTCCATTTTATATAATTAAACTTGTTATTTTCAAGATAATTTTATGTTTCATTTTATTTTTTTCTTCCATAGGTCTTATGATTGTTAAGTTACCAAAGTGAATAAGTATTTATGTAACAATCTCCTTTATTTTCAAGATTTTTTATAGTCAATGTTCCTTTGAAGGAAATCATGTGATCTTGTTTTATTGAAACAAATCTCTTTTCCTCACCTATGTTTATGAATTTTGTTGACATGTTTAATTTCCACATACTCTTTAATTGATAAATGAAGCCTCAAGAAATTTTATTGTAAGTGTTACCGATCTTGTATCTTCTTTTAGATGAGGAATATTTCTCTTCCATATCCATGTTTTCTAAAATGTTTTAAAAATATATATTTTTAAATAAATGAATAGTTAATGAAATTTTCATGACCTTTTACCTTGTTTTAAAAAAAATAAAAGTAAATTTCAACATTTTTCAAATGGTTCCCTTTTTACTACCCTTTACAAAGTGTTTGAAAATATTGTTTGTGTTTAATGTTTACGTCATGAATGAATTTTCCCACCATAATGATACCTTAATGATTTCATGATTTATTTAAAATTATTCAAGGATATTTTCAAATAAAATTTTTCTTTAATATGTGTGAATTTTTTAGTTTTTAAAATATATTTTCAAAGTGAAAAGGGTATTTTCATCAAAAATGTTTTTAATTATCTTTTAATGATATTTCCATTCATAAAAGTCAACAACCCTTGATGTTACTTATAATCCATTGGGTTTATTTTGTATTTATAAAATCATCATTCGTTGTCTATATGGATTATTATTATTTCAATGTGATTGTAAAGGTACCCATTTAATTCCATGGGTAAATCAAGTTATGATAAGAATAGTGGTTGTTTATTTGAATTTTATGATAAAATAGACGATTTGAATACATTATTTATTTTATGGATATTTTTAATTATTTATGATAACAGTTGGTTATATTATTAACCAAGTATGGGTGGTTTTATGATAGACCTCTAATTAATTTGGTATAGATGTTTAACATAAGATTATTCAAAATATGAGATAGATTTAACTAATTAGGTTTCTCTTAAGAGATTATGGGAATATACTATGATTGTTTTTCTAAGTATTAATTTAATGGTTATTAAAAGTTGAACTGTGATAGTTAATATAATTTTATCCATGATGGTTACACCATATAAAAAAGTTATATGCAAATTTTTCAAGACACCAACACGTTTTCCTTATGAATGTTATGGGATTTTTATTATTCCTTTTATCATGATTGACATTACATGGCTCATGATTAGTGATTCCAATGAATATTTCCTTTTTTAAAGATTTATTCTATGTTTCATGGTGGATGATATAGGTATTTATGGGTATGAATTATTTTATATTTTTTTATGATTATGTCATCATACCTTTATTATAATCTTATTATCACTAATGACTTTCTATTGTTAATGATTATTTTTACCCTTTCTGAGCACTTGAGATCACCCTTCTTATGTTTTAATTTCCCATGTTTATGAGGAAACATGTTAAAGTAATTTTGTCTAAAAGGGTTTCACATTATTGATTTTTATAACCTAATGTCAAATAATAAAAGTTTTGTATAGTGGGATATGATGTTGATATTTAAGAGAAAGTTGTTTATGAATCCAAGTTATTTAGTTTTTATCCTAATTATCTAAAAATATAAACCTAAAAGGTACTATGGTATGTAATAGATCCAATATTTATTTTTAATGTTGTAAATTTTAAATTGAAAAAATTTCATCACATTTATCGTTATCAAAACCAAAAATGTAATGTTTATTTTTTTAGCATCGAATTCTGGAGTACGGCTTCAGTGTTGTTACAGTTGGTATCAAATTAGGGTTTAAGTAACATTGGATATTAAGATGTTTCCATGAGAGTTTATATTAAGAGTTATGAATACCATCCATGATTTATAAGTTTAATTTTGATCATATGTTCAATGTATTATACACCCCTTTTCAGGTTTTAAGTGATGGTATTTTATAGTGACGAAATATATTTTTTTAGATGTTTTATTTGGTTGTGGTATTTGTAATCCTTAGGTTTATCATGGAGTATTATTTGATGTGTCAAGTTTTAATTTTCTTTTCAAATCATACATGATATTGATGTGTCAAGATGGTGAGTCATATTATTTATAAAAATGATGATCATATTTTAGAGATTATTTGATTAGGACAAATTCATTTTGGGTATATAACTTTATGAGAAAATAATATTGATTAAAGATAAATGTTAAATTATTCTTATGAAGAATATGTGATCAATTCATTCTGATTTTTGGGTTTTGACCTTGGTTAGGAATATTTTAATGAATTTTTAAGATAGTTATTTGTAGAATAATGTATTTTGGACTTTGAGTATTACTATTGAATTTTGGAGATTAATCCCTTTATATGAAGGTTTATTAATTTTGGGAATTATTATAACTTATCCTAGTGATTATAGTTTTTTTTACATATAAGGATATGAGTAAAAAAATTTATCCTTTTAGGGATTTTTTGTTTTGTTAGAATTGGGTTTCAGTTCTTTAGGCATGATAAATTATCCTTGAATACTCATTGTTAGGATAAAAAAAGATATTGTGGTGGAAATTGGTTAAAGGATGAAATTATAATTATCAAGTAAGTTTATTTACTTATTTTATTTGAGTTTATAAAATATATGAAAAAGGATCTTGAAACAAAAAAGTTATCTATTTTATTTTATTATCAATAAATAGGTGGCCTTTTAACCCATCATAGATTTACTGTTTAGTGATGGTTAACATTCTCATGACCATGTTCTATATCACTATATATTAATCCTTGGGAATTTTTTTCTTCCATGTCCATATTTTCACTTTCCACTAATGTTATCCTATTTTTAAACCTATCATGTGTTATCAAGATTACCTTCATTCTTCTCTTTCTCTATTTTGGAGTCGAAGTTCTATAAACCCCTTTAACATTGTGGGTTTTCAACAAATATATTTTAAAATTCAAACAATGCTTACTGAGAAAGATTTAAAATTATTAGGATTCAATTTATTAATGTGGGGGATGTAATATACAGATATTTTAATAAAATTAAATAATGTCTGATTTCATAAAAAATACACAACATTGGTCTTAAAAAACCACAAAATATTATTATTTAAATATAATAATTATAACCTACTTGTTAAATTGGTATTTATGAATAGAAATAACTAATTTTTGAAATATAAATAAAGGTTCTAATAAATAAAAATTTATTTATTAACACTATGGAAATAAGTACTCACTTTTAAGAAAATACATTTTATTCTATAGGAACACATTTTCTTCAAAAATGATTATTATGATTTCTATGAGTCAAAATTATCATAATAAATTTCTATAAATTTTAGAAATTTTATTTGATAAAACTGATATCATTTTTTAAATTAGAATATTTAATTTATAATTTGGTAATTTTTTTTATTTCTCTTAAACGATTTAATTTTTAGTGAATATTGAAAAATACTAATTTTTATTAAAAATTATATTCCCTTTTAAAGTATTTACAAAATTAAAATGATACTTTCAATTTATTTTGAAATTTAATTAGTTAGTTTTTATTTAAAATAATCCAATTGTTTTTTTTAAATTAATTTTATACTTGAATTAATTATAAAATTATTTTATATGTAAAAATGGAATTTTTCTGAAAACTTATTTTTTATAACATTTTTACGGTTTGATTTTAAATTACATTTTGAAAATTAGGTGTTTTTAATTTTTAAAAATGGGTCACATATTTTGATGTGATTATAACCTTTATATGTCCTTTTTTTATATTGGGATATGATCATAACCTTTATAATACTTTATTAAAGACAAATAAAAAATGGCATACTCTTGATTTTAATAACTATAACATTTTTAACATGGGTATAACAAAAGGATATGTTCAATTATAAATATTATTTTCAAATATATATTATTTATCTTCATTATGGAAATTTAATTTTAATTTTTAGTGAATAGATGATAAACTCAAATGCTTACACAGTGATGATGCAGTAATTATTGAATTAATAGAAAAATAAAATAAATGCTATTAAAAATATTAAAAGATATATAATTTTAGATAATTAATGTAAAATGAGAATTTTAAAAATTAACATGAAATATTAGGGATATAATAAAGTTTTTTTTGAATTTTACTTGTTTTATTGATGTTATTAATATCATAGTGATTAATAGTTCAAAAAAATTGATATTAATAATATTTTATAATAAATAATATTTTATTAAATCATATAATATTCCTAAAAAATAATATTTTTCCAATAAGTTAATATATTTCTTATAATTTCAAACATGTTCTATTATGGTCCTTTTTGATTTATTATAACTATCTTTACCCTCAAAGATTAAAAACCGTGTTGTCGTGGTAAGTTTAAAAATGGTTAACGAGGGGTTAAAACCAAATGATAAGGGTAAAAATGTGATAAAACGTATAAAAAATTATTTTTGAGATTATTTTGACTCATAATATTTATTTACTCAATTTAAATCAGTTTTGATCCATTTTTAATTGAAATTTAATATATATTAACTTAATTTTTTGAGAAATTCCAAGATTGCCCCTCCCCTCTATTATAAAAGAGAACCACTTATTCTCATTTCATCACACATAAAGAACCTATTGGTTCATAAAATATCTATCCAAATTCATTTCTAAAATACCTATCCACATTATATAGGCCTTATTTTTATATGAATATCAATCTTGTTGGTATTATGGTGTTAAGAAAAAGTGGTTTTCTAGAGAAGAGGTGAAGCTTTTAACTGAGTATTTTTGTTTTATTTCTTATTGAACCTCATTAAAATATTATTCAACAATGATAAAATAATAACACCAGTATAGTAAATATACTTGGTTGTTATTATCTTATTGGAATCACATTCATCTATCTTCTCTTCCATCAAATGGGAAACGAAAATGTTGTTTGTATGTACAGAGGACTACCACCTCGAGAACCGATGTGATTATTTTTCCATAACCACCCGTCATAGATGGTTATAATGATATAAATAATGATTATATATGATATTAATGACATTTTTATCATTTTAAAATGATAATATATCATTTAATTTCTAACCTTTTCATCCACTTAAAAACGGTAATATCTTTTGTGTGTACGAGTGGTCTACTGCCTCCACGAACCGATGTGATTCATTTTTAATCACCATATCACATGAATGATATATATAAGTATTTTTAAATGAATAATATTATTTTTATTTAATAATTATCTTTCGTTAAAAAATAAAATTTCACTTACCTTTTTTCAATAATGTTTTTTTGGAAAAAAATAGAAACATTACTCATACATATGTATGACCTACTCTCTCCATGATTGTAACATATTTAATTTTTCATAACCATAATTCATGGTTTATTTTAAAATTAAAATTTATGAATAATTATATCATGAATATTATACTATATATGATGGAATAATTACCATTTTTACCATGATCAATATACCAAAGATGATTTGAAGTTTTGAACCAAACATCCTCAAAACACCCTATGTGGATAAATTAATTTAGTAATTAAATATGTCATAAAACTAATTGAAAAAATTATTTAATAATAGGGTATTAATCATTCAATAGGTTCTTGAAAATTCAAATAATTTATATAGTTTTATTATACCGGATTAATGTAATTCACATGATGAGTTGTGATCGATGTAAGAGATTTTGTCTCAATTTTTCATCATTGGGGATTATTTTATTGTTATGCACCTAATTAATTTTATATTGTGTATTAAATTCCCATTTTACATATTATATCATGAATCCAACATGATTAATTAAATTGTATCTTTCAATTTGAATGATTTTATCCAATGGTATTTGACATGATGTTTCAAAGTGGTAAAATGGTTTTTATCTCAATTTCATTTAATTAGGTTATAACTCTTCTTTATTGATTTTATTATGAAATGATGTTGTGTGAATTTTAATATAAATTGTTTTTTTTAATATTTACACTTTTATTTTTTGGATTTATATTTGTTACATGTAATCTCTCCATGTATTAAATCTCAATTTAATGAAATGATCTAGGTAAGGGTGATTTGTCTCAAATTCACTTTCTTTGGGACATAAATTTATGGTATATATCTCTATTATTTTATGAAGTTTATATAATTACCCATTTACATGTTATATCATGAATATTATTATTTTCATGATAATATAAAGTTTAATCTGACGTTATTCTTTCACAGGGATTATGGTTGATAAGTTGTCAAATTGTCAAAGGATTTATATTAAAATATCATTTTTTAGAAATGTTTATATTAAATGTTACATTTAAGTAAATAATGTGTTATTATTTTATTAAACAAAAACAAATTCCTCACATTGGGTTATGAATGTGGTTCATATGTTTAATTTCCATTTCCTCTCTTATTGACTAATGAAACATCAAAAAGTTGTTTGTAAGTGATACTAATCTTTTATATTATTTTAGATAAAGAATATTTATCTTCCATATCCATGTATTATAAAATGTTTTCAAAAAAATAATTTTCTAAACATAAATTATTTCATAAAGATATTTTCATTGATCTTTTACATTATTTTAAATGGTTTTTTAAAATTAAATTTCATCATTTTACAAATGGATCACTTTTGACTCCCCTTTATAAAATTATTGAAAATAATTTTTATGTTCAATATTTACATCATGAATGAATTTTCCCATAGTCCTGAATCCGAAAAGGGTAATTTTCACAAAAATGTTTTAATGATCTTTTAATGGTATTTAAATTCATCAATATCAACAGACCTTGATGTTACTAATACACTATTGGGGTTATTTTTTATTAACAACAGCCTCATTATTTCTCTTGATGAATTGTGATTATTTTAAATATATTATCATTGAACCCTTTTCTTCTCCATGGGTTAATAATTTTATAAAAAGAATAATTATTGATTTTAGGAATTTTAGAATGAAATAAAATATCTTTATAATTTATTTATTTTATGGTTCTTGGAAGTTTTTTATGATTATGGGTAGTTTTTTAATAAGCCATGGATGGGTGGGTATGTGATATCCTTTCAATGCATTAGGTATAGAATTTTATGATATGATTATTCAAAATAAAGGATATAGTTAACCAATTAGGTTTCACCATAGATATTATGGGGATATATTGTAATGGTTATTCCAAGTATAACTATGATGGTTATTACAAGTGTAACTATTATAGTTACTCCATTTTTAATCATGACGGCTACTCCATATGAAAGAGTGATATTCAAATTTTTCAATATACCAACACATTTTTCTACACTTAATAAAGTTTTTTTAGGATTTCTTTAATCAAGATTGACATTACATGGATCATGATTAGTGATTCCAATGAATTTTTCATTTTTAAAAAATTTATTCCATGTTTTATGATGGATGATACTATCATTGATGGGTACTAATTCCCTAATGTTGTTCATTATGATTATTTCATCATAACTTTTTCTCATCTTATTCTCACTAATAACTTTCAATTTTTAATGCTTATGTTTACCCATACTGAGAATTTCAGCTAACTCTTATTATGTATCATTTCCTCTAGATTATGAGGAATGATGTTAAATTAATTGTGACTATAAGGGTTTCACATTATTTATGTTGATGACCAAATGTGAAATAAGAAAATCTCGGTATAGTGGGTGATGATGTTGAACTTTATGAGCTAGTTATTTATGAATCCATGTTGTTATGTTTTTAACTAGTTCTATAAAACTCTAAACCTAAATATTCCTAGGGTATTTAAGTGAACTAATATTTCCATTTGATGTTGTGATTTTTTGATGGAAAAAATTGGGTCACATTTATCAAAATCAAATCCAGGAATGTAATGTTTTTTAGCATTGGATTATGGATTAAGGGTTTAGGGTTTTACATTGGCACCCTATTGTAGTTAATGTAAGGTTTCATTGATGTTATGAGTTATGGGTATAATTTATTGTCATATGATTTGAGTTTTGAATCTTGAAATATGATGGGTGTGCTCAATTTCCTTTGAGAAATGACTTAAAGTTGGGTTCTCAACTTCGGTATTTATGAGGGTTTGGCTGACCTGGTATCATGGGTTGATGTTAAATACTATCCTTCGTGGATATAATATATAAATATTTGGATTCTTCCTTTTCCTATGCTTGTATTTTACATATAGTGTGATTATTCCTTTGGGATACTGCCTTTTGTTCCCATAAAATTTGGGTTTTGAGATTACCTATTGTTTTCTCTTTATAATGTGTTTTCGGGGTGTCATACTAGGTATATTTATACTCACCCTACACTAGTTTTTCACTCACACATTACGTGTGTGAATAGGTTTCATAGACTGGTGATGATGATCGAACCATGGAGCTATAATAGATGGTGGAGTTGATGCATAGTGGAAAATGGTAGTTCATGGTGGGAGATAATTACATGTTGTAAAGACCCGTAATTTCTGTAGAATTTTTTTTCTTAATTACATGAGAATTTTCTGATTCCGCAAAAATTTACAGCACATGATTCTGAGGCCCGGTGTGTCCAAAATCAATTTCTGAAGTTTTGTTTAGGTACGTTCAGTAAATGTACGAGCGATTTTTTATAACATTTGAACCAATGCCCAGAATTGAATTCCAAGGGCACAGTTTAGCACCAGTATTCGCATAAGAAGACATTCACCTTGATGACAGTTGGTGGAGAATAAAATTTACGTTTTGGGTTTTCATGAAAAAAATTTAATAAAATAAAGTGAGCTACACTTTAATTTATTTGAGCCGCCATGTGAGTGATGGGTAGTTAAAACCTCCTCAAAGATGTTTGAGGTTGGACCACCACACATTATCCTCCCATGAGAGGTTTTGGTGGTGGGGCCCACCCGAACATAACCTCCCACGAGAGGTTACGTTGTGGGGACCACACAGTACTAAACCACCCTATTAATGGGAGGAGAGTATAACCTCTCAACTCTCCCTCATTAATGAGGGAGAGCCTCTTGACCTTCCCATAATTTAATTGGTGCCAACTCCCCATTTAATTCTTTCCAACACATGTGAATTAATGAGGTGGAGCCTTTTAATTTAATTCAACCTTTTGAATTTTTTCCAACAAAATAATACATTAACTAATCTATTATTAGGCACAATGATTTCACTTGGAAGATTGAAGAGAAAACTATCAACGAGGAACCTCATCTTCCAACAAAGAATGTGTTCTTCCAATGAAGAACACATTCTTCCAATGAAGAATAGTGGCGACATTCCCCTTCGATCTTCTTCCTTGGATACCTACCGACGTGGAACCACATCCACAACAGTCGTGCTAATTTGGGAGTGGAAGAGTGGGGTGGACGCAACGAGCGAAAACTATGTCTTCTTCCCATGGCTTCACCATCGAAGACCGATGATAAAAGGTAGGGGGATTAAATTTATTTGAGTGCCTTATTTTTCCCTACTTTTTGGAAAATGATGGTTGTTGAGCTTCATTCTTATAAACGGTTTGCTATCACCGTAAACACGGAGGATACGGGCCAACCTAACATGTCCCGATATCCTCCGTTGATTTTTTCATGCTTGTGGCATTCTTCGGCATAGTGATGTAACAACGATGAGGTGAAGGAGGCGGCGACGACAAAGGTTGTGCTACCCACGGCCTTCTACGCGCCCCAGCTGGCCCGGCCGCTCCACCAGCCTGCCCCGGCTGCCCCACCAGCCAGCCCATGCCGCCACCCGGCCTTCCCGGCCGCCCCACCGGCCTCCCCAGGCTGTCGCCCGGCCTTCCCAGGCCACCCCCGGCCTGCCCGACCGAGTCGTTCCGGCCTTTTGAGTCGGCCCGTGGCCTCCCTCTTGGCACCGATGGCTGAACCGGCTCAGCCTCCCGTGTCGAGCTGCCCCGAACCGCGCCCCTCGCAGCGCTGGCCAAACCGAACCGACCACACCCCTTGCTACGACATTCGGGCCGAACTACCCACGCGGCCTGCTAGGCTGGACCCTGCGGGCTAGCCCGAACCTAACAGGATGGCCCACCCAATGAGTTGGGCTAGACCCAACCGGTCTGACCCAGTCGACCCAAACCGAGTCGGCCCAGACTATGACGGGCCGAGTCGGTCTGACGAGGTCGGACCGGACCCAGACCCACTACCAGCCTTTACTTTCTTTGGCCATATCTTTGGCACCTGACGACCGTTTGATGAACCATCAGCAGCACTGGTATTCATGGATCATTATTTTCCCTTCGAGTATACCCCACGGGAGTTCAGGGTAATGTTGAGATACGTTCAGATTGGATCATACACGAATCCAGCCGGGCCCCTGGGACTAAAAAGATTATCACTCACAAACCGAGGTTCGATTGACGTGCCATCTGTTGCATTAAGACCCCTATGAAGAGGCAGACCTTTGAGATACTTCTACGTGGGACATCATGACAGTTGGTGTATCAAACAGTAGCTTGTGGAGCGAATCTTCCAAAGATGATCAGTAATTTGTGCAGGAACCTAGTAGCTGGCTAAGACTTAACGACTACTGATCGAGCGACTTGGAGTGACTCGTATGGCCCATTGGTGAGTTCCTGGTTGTGGTGGCAGACCCACAGTGGAGGAGCGCCTATTTGTAGCGGCAAACCCTCGGTACTCGACAGGAGGAGTACCTCTTCAGGCTATGAGGAGGAGTGACTGGTTGTGGCGGTAGACCTATGGTGGGGAGTGCTTGTGTGTGACGAAGCATACCCATAGTACTAGACATGAGGAGTACCTCAGCAGTCCAAGGTTATTGGGAAGCGCCTAGTTGTGGTGGTAGTCCCACTGTACGTGATAGAGTAGGATTTCTCCAGTAGCTGAGGGTTTGAAATGTTACTACCCTTATAATAAAAATCTTGGTTGAGATGAGTTAGTATCTTTTGTGTTTACCCCATGATTGAGATGGATTACGTGATAACTTAGGTATATTTATGGGTATATACCTAAGTGAGTTTATCTGTTGATTTCATACATTGTGGTTTATCCTTGTTGGATTTTGTGAGACCTTGAGGGCCTCTGGGTCCCTACTGAGTATTGTTATACTCACCCATGCACGGGCTATGCCAACACCTCGTTGTGTTGGTTGCAGATGAAGGACAACGCTGACTGAATATCAGAGTAGCAGGACAGGACAGTACCCAGAGGTGGAGCTTACGACGAGTCGGTACACGGAGGAGGCTAACAGGCCTAGAGTTCTGAGGAGTCTATCTATACCTATACTATAGTTAGGAATCCCTAGAGGATGACCTAGTAGATGATTTACCTTTTCTTCAGTTGTACTTGTTTTTCAGTTGTACTTGTACTTTCCTGTTGGGATCGTATTTCCAGCCCCTTTTACTTTTCAGCACTACTTTGTTTACAGTTTTGCTTAGTGTTTTACTTTAAGCTCGTACTCAGTTGTGTGTGTTTACACTTTATAAAGGCAATGTATTCCTTGTTTTGGGTATTTACACCTTTGGTTCTAGTCACCATCCCCTGGCCTATGGAAGGCAGGAAAAGGGGTAGTTAGGGCATGGGCCCCAGAGGATGGGTCGTGACAAATTGGTATCTGAGGAGTCAGTTCTACTGCAGAACATAGGACTCTTATCTTTCATTCTGTGAAGCAATAGTGTTAAGGGTGATGAGTGTGGTTCTCTATTTAGGGATTCCAATATAGGTGTGGCGGCTAACGTATCCATACACCAGGACCCTGACTACTGATCTCCGACTCAGTGCATGAAAACACTGATTGCGTGTGTATTTTCAAAAGTTTTCTTTAAGTTAGCTCAACCAGGTCAGCTCACCAGGTATAACTTTTGACAGTGTCACATCTGTTCAGGATGCCTCTACACAGACAGCCAGTTAGATTTCCGGGAGAGTATACGATGACGGCCCACCGAGCGATGAGGCTCCTGAATAGGGCCCTCTTACTATGTTGGGACCTTCGGGTGGTATACCAGCACCACCACCACTCATTGTGCAGAAAATGCCACCAGGCACACTATCGGATGGTGCACGCTGACTAAGCACGTTGCATGAGTTCCAGCGGTAGAGGCCTCCGAGGTTACGAGGCGAAACGTATTCTCAGGAAGTAGAGGACTGGTTGGTGGCGATTGCTAGAGTTCTCCGCCTAGATGAGACACACATAGAGCAGATAGTGATCTTAGCTACTGGTGTTTTCCAGTGAGTGACCATGAGGTTGGTCCACATAAGTGATGAGGCTTCGGTACGTGGACTGCTGCCCAAGATTGTACCTTCAGGTAGTGTGTCTGCTATATCATTGCACGTTGGTCAGCAGTTACAACCAGAGGTACCGGTAGATGACACATGTTGTATTAGTGACTTAAATGTGTTTTAGCATCAAATACCCATCAGGTTTCAAGGTGATCCTGACTCACAGGCGGCTGAGGACTGGCCTGAGAGGTGGATGAGAGTTCTCTAGAGCTTATACAGCTTCATCAGGACGACATTTCGGTAGCTGAGTATTCATTGAGGTGTACCGATCGTTCCCATTACTCGATGAATACGATACGACTAGTGATTTGGGGCTCGGACTATAGAGCGAGGTGTGTTTTAGGACATCTGAGCCCACACCTTTTCTTAAAATGCTAGAGATAACCATTACGGTTGAATGTTCTTTGGCTGAGCGAATACAACCAGTGAATGTTAGTAATGGGAAATCATGAAACCGGTGCCAGTCTTAGAGACTTGTGTGTGTAAAATGTTTCAAGAAGAGGAAGTGTTAAGGAAAGATGAATCTATAGGGAAGCAGACGTGGAAGTAGAGCTATGAGAGCAGCATGAGGTGGTGTACATTTCGACATGTTACAACCACCCGCCTTTGTAGTCCCCACCAGGCTCAGGGAGCAGGAGGGTAGGGGAAGAGAGTAGCTGCATGAGGTCAAGGAGTGTGACCCAAGTGCTCAAGGAATGATATGAGGTATGGTTTTTTTCTACCACTAGCTGTCGTATCCATAGACATAGGTACCAACCATTCCTTCCTTCCACGAATCTTGTCCCAGTCCTAGAGTTTCGGGTTAAACCATTGACTTGACCCTCATGTGTGGAGATACCTTTGGGAGAAGACTCGATAATCACACATACGCCGACGGTGTGATCTGACCCTTGAGGATAGAGTTTCAGTTAGAACCTATTGGTGGTAGCGTCAATGCCTTACGACGTTAGTTTGGGTATGGAATGGGCAACAAAATTTCATACACAGAGTGAAGTTATTAGGAAAAAAGGTCATGGTTTATCTACAATGTTGGGATAAGGTTTTCATTAGTCTGCGAAAAAGGAAACCCAGGCAGCATAGGTTAAACTCTTTCGTAGGAGTGTGTATCTGATCACTCTTGAGTCGGTCAACCATACCATCATGGAATTAAGAGTTTGGAGTTTTCATTTTCAAACATGAGGGATAGAACATGGGGACATCTTTTTAAAAGATTTTTCCAGGATCCCCCCCCCCCCAAGGGGGAGGGATGCCTAATTTGGCTAGATAATTATGAAGGTTCGTTCCAGACAGCTCCAGAGTTCCAACACCACTACGAGCCTTGAAAAAGAAGGGTAAAACCTTCATGTGGTCAGAGAGATGTTAGCAGAGCTTTCAGGAGCTGAGGCAGAGGCTGACTAGTGCCCCCATCTTGAAGCTTCCAGAGGAAGGCATAGGGTACGTCGTCCACTGTGTCGTATCAGGGACCAGACTTGAGTGTGTCCTGATGTAGGAGCAAGAAGTTATCGCATATGGTTCTTGGTAGCTGAGATAGCACAAACAGAACTACGCTACCCATGACCTGGAGTTAGCAGCAGTGGTCTTTGCCTTGATGATGTGGCAGCACTATCTTATGGGATAACATTTTACTGTGTACTCTAATCATAAGAGTCTCACGTATATCTTCTCTTAGAAGGACCTGAACCTAATACAGCGCTGATAGCCTGAGTTCCTCTAGGACTATGACTTCGAGATAGTCTATACTCATGGGAAGGGGAACATTGTTGCAGATGCACTCAGCAGGAGGTCTAGTGTATAGATGCTAGGTGAAGTGACGGAGCAGATGGCCTCTTTGTAAATATCCTCTAGGGATAGAGATAGAGCATCTTTCCATCAGTCCCTTACAGTTAATCCCACACTTCTTTAGTGAGTCATAGAGGCACAACATGGGGACACTGATTACGTGACACAATGTGCTCAGATATCCACAGGGCAGACACCTGATGGATTTTCTGAGGGTGGGGAGCACATCATCCTTTTTAGAGGACGTTCTATGGTGCTAGTGTCACTTCCAAAGGAAGTTTTGAGGGAGTTCCACACATCCCTTTTAGCGGTACATCTGGGAGTATCGAATATGTACCAAGACCTCTGGCGATAACACTGGTGGTTGGGAATGAAGAAGGCAATTGCAGATTTTGTCTCTCGGTGCCTCACTTTTCCGCAAGTGAAGGCAAATCACCAGGTACTAGCAGGCTTGGTACAGCCTTTAGAGGTCCCAGAGTGGATGTGGGATAGAATATCCATGGACATCATGACGGGTCTTCCATGTAAATCCAGGGGTCACAACTCGATTTGGGTAATCGTTGACTGACTCACCAAGTCATCCCACTTCCTACCAATCAGAGAGCAGGGTTTAGTAGAGATATTGGGATGCCCCTATGTGCAGGATTTTGTGCAGTGACAAGGAGTAACCTCTTCTTTTGTCCCTGATCGTGAAATACATTTTACCTCCCGGCTATGTAAGGGGTTTCTAAAGGCTTTCGAGACGCATCTTCGTCTGAGCACCGCCTTCCACCCTCAGACGGATGGTTAGACTGAGCGAACCATTCAGACCCTCGAGTACATGTTCTGTGCTTGTGTCCTCGACTACGGTCGTAGCTGGGAGGACCACTTCCCTTTGGTGGAGTTTTCCTACGACAACAGCTATCACTCCACCATAGGGATGACACCTTTTGAGGCGTTGTACGGGCAACCTTACAGATCACCCTTTTGCTGGACTGACCCTGGGGAGTCAACACTGGTGGGACCAGAGATGGTATGAGCTACCACAAAAAAGGTGCAGATCATCCAGGAGCAGATGAAGATTTCATAGAGAAGGAATAAGTCATATTCTGATAGAAGACAGAGACCTCTGGGGTTCGAGGATGGCAACCACGTCTTTCTCGGGTCTCACCTCGATGAGGTCTACGGAGTTTTGGCCGAGGTAGAAAGTTATCTCTGATATTCATCAGACCTTTCCAAGTCCTCAGCAGAGTTGGAGAGGTGGCATATCGCATAGCTCTTCCACCTCAGTGGCACCGGGTGCATGAAATCTTCCACATATCCCAGCTGAGGAGATACGTGTATGACCCTTCTCACAACATCGACCATGGAGATCCAAACGTTGATGATGGGGATACTTTTATGGTGGTTCCAGTGGGGATTGAGGATCGCTAGGAGCGGGTTCTATGTGGACGGTCGATACCTCTAGTGCGCGTTCGCTGGCATCACGAGAACTTCTAGGAGAGAACATGGGAGCGGGAGGCTCAGATGTGTGCTTAGTACCCCCATTTGATCCCTTAGTTCGAGTTGTAGCTTACGGGGACGTAAATCCCTAAGGTGGGTAGAATGTAAGGACCCGGAATTTCCGTGGAATTTTTTTTTCTTAAATACATGAGAATTTTTTGAGTCTGTTAAAATTTACGGAACATGATTCTGAGGCTCAGTGTGCCCAGAATCAATTTCTGAAGTTTTTTTCGGGTACGTTCAGTAAATGTACGAGTGGGTTTTTATAACTTTTGAGTTGGTGCTCGGAATTGAAATTTGAGGGCACCGTTGAACTCGCAGCACCGGTATTTTTATAAGAATATTTTCACCTTGACGATAGTTGGTCGAGAATAAAAGTTAGTTTTTGGGGTTTCATGAAAAATATTAATAAAATAATGTGAGCTACACTTTATTTTATTTGAGCCTCCATGTGAGTGCCGGTTAGTTAAAACCTCTTCAAGGAAGTTAGAGGAGGGACCACCACACCTTAACCTCCCATGAGTGGTTCTGTGGTGGTGCCCACGCGAACATAACCTCCCGCGAGAGGCTACGTCGTGGGGACCACACGGGGCTAAACCCCCATATTAATGGGAAGAGAGTATAAACTCTCAACTCTCCCTCATTAATGAGGGAGAGCCTCTTGAACTTCCCTTAATTTAATTGGTTCCAACTCCCAAATTAATTCTTTCCAACACAGATGAATTAATGAGGTGGAGCCTTTTAATTTAATTCAACTTTTTGAATTTGTGCCTACGAAATAATTGATTAACAAAACTATTATTGGGCATAATGATTTCACTTGGGTGATTAAAGAGAAATTTCTCAATGAATAACCTCATATTCCAATGAAGAACACATTCTTCCAACAAAGAATGTTGGCGACAGTCCCCTTCGATGTTCTTCCCTGGACACCTAACGACGTGAAACCACTTCCACAACCATCGTGCAAATTCGGGAGTGGAAGAGTGCAGCAGACGCGACGAGCGACAACTCCATCTTTTTCCCGCGACTTCTCCATCGACGACTGACGATTAAAGGTAAGAGGATAAAATTCATTTGAGTGCCTATTTTTTCCTCTATTTTGAATAATGAAGGTTGTTGAGCTTTGTTTTTATGAACCGTTTGCTATCACCATAAACGGGGAGGATACGGGCCAACCTAACAAGCCTGACATCCTTCGTCGATTTTTTCCTTCTTGTGGCATTCTTCGGCCTGGAGATGTAACAACGATGAGGCAACGAAGGCAGCGACGACAAAGGCTGGGCTACCCGCGGCCTTCCGCGCGCCCCGACCGAACCCCGCCGAACCGCGTCGGCCCTTCCCGCACCCCACCAGCCTGCTCGCGGCCTGCCCTGCGCCCTCTCGACCGCCCTGCCGACATGACCAGGCCGCCTCTCGGCCGCCTCTCGGCCGCCCCGCAGGCCTGCCCAGGCTGCCTCCCGTCTGGCCTGGTCGCCCCGCCGGCCTGCCCCTTCCGCTGCCCGGTCGCCCCGCCGGCCTGCCCCGACCACCTCCCGGCCCACCCGGTCGCCCCACCGGCCCGACCCGGCTGTCGCCTGGCCCAACCGGCGGCCCCGCAGGCCTACCCTGGCCACCCCCGGCATGCCCAAGCCACCCCGACCTGCATGACCGGGTCGCGCCGGCCTCCCCGGTTGTCCCGCAGCCCCCCTCACGGCACCACTGGCCGAACCCGCTCGGCCTCCCGGGATGAGATTCCCAAACCACACCCCTCGCGGCGCTGGCCGAACCGAACCGGCCATACCCTCTAGGCCGAGCTGTACCCCTCGCATGACCTCCAAGACAAACTGCCCATGCGGTCTGCTGGGCTGGGCCCAGCGATCTGGGCCGAACCTAACAGGCTGTCCCGCACAATGGGTCGGGCCAAACCCAACTGGTCTGACCTGGTTGACCCAGACCGGGTCGGCCCAGACTAAGATGGGCTGAGTCAGTCCGACCGGGTCAAACCAGAACCGGGCCCACTACCGACCTTTACATTCTTTGGCCATATCTTTGGCATCAGATGATCGTTTGATGAACCATCAGTGGGGCTTGTATTCATGGAGAACAACGGTCCCTTTGATTATACCCCACTGGAGTTCGGGGTAATGTTAAGATACTGTCAGGTTGGATCGTACACGAATCAAACCGGGCCCCTGGGACTAAAAAGCTTATAACTCACAGACCGGGCGTCCGATTGACGCACCATCTATTGTGTTGAGACCCCTATGACGAGGCGGACCATTGAGATACTTCTACATGGTACTTCGTGATAGTTGGAGTATCGACCAGTATATTGTGGAGTGGATCTTCCAGAGATGAGCAAGCATTTGTGTGGCAACCTAGTAGCTTGCTGAGACTTGATGACAGTTGATTGAGCAACTCGGAGTGACTCGTATGGCCCAGTGGGGAGTGCCTGGTTGTGGCGGCAGACCCATGGAGGAGGAGCGCCTGGTTGTGGTGGAAGACATATGGTGTGGATCGCCTCTGTGTGTTGCAGTAGACCCACTCGACTGGAGGAGTACCTAAGTAGTACAAGGTTAGTGGGAAGCGCCTGGTTGTGGCGGTAGGCCCACTGTACTTGATATAGGAGGAGTTCTCCAGTAGCCGAGGGTTTGAAATGTTATTACCCCTATAATAAAAATCCTGGTTGAGCTGAGTCAGTAAATTTTGTGTTTACCTCATGATTGAGATAGATTACTTGATAACTTAGGTATATGTATGTGCATATACCTAAGTGAGGTTATCTGTTGATTTCATACTTTTTAGTTTATCCTTGTTTTATTTTGTGAGACCTTGAGGGTCTCGAGGTCCCTACTGAGTATCCTTAAACTCACCCTTGCACGGGTTGTGTTGGCACCTCGTTGTGTTGGTAGCAGACGACGGACAGCGCTAAATGAGGATCAGAGTAGCAGGACTGGACGGTACCCAGAGGTGGACCTTAAGACGAGTCGGTACATGAAGGATACTGACAGACATGGAGTGTTAAGGAGGCTATTTGTACCTACCCTTCAGGTAGTAATCCCCAGAGGATGACCCAGTAGCTACTTTACCTTTTCTTCAGTTGTACTTGTTTTTCAGTTGTACTTGTACTTTCCTGTTGGGCTTGTATTTCCGGCCCCTTTTACTTTTCAGCACTCCTTTGTATACAGTTTTTCTTAATGTTTTACTTCCATATCGTACTTTTTTTGTGTGTTTACACTTTATAAAGGCAATGCCTTTTCTGTTTTAGGGATTTACGCCTTTGGTGCTAGTCGCCAGCCCCTGGCCTATGGAAGGTGGGCTTGGGGTAGTCACATCACGAGCCCCGAGGGATGGGTCGTGACACTTGTGGAGTTCATTCCAGAAGATCATATTGTGAGGAGGCATACACTTATTCCTTGATTCAGTTTCACCTATTAGTTCTATTTACTTCATTTGTATATCCCCTTCTAGGTTTTGGCCTTTGTGTAATTTTACTAATCATTTGAGGTCTCATGCATTCATTATATACATCTCAGTTGTTTATATATATATATATATTTCTTCTCTTGTTAGATATTATAACATATTTAGGTTTCATTTTTGTTATGGGTTGTTATAATCTAAGACATTTTAATGTATGTTTATGCATTCTTTATGTCATTAATCAAAACCTAACCTATTAAGGGAGCGAATGAGTGTCTACAATCAGCCAATTATCAGCACCTATGTAGATTGGGTTGGTGTTGTGTCAATTATTCTATTTTATATTTTTTTAATTTAATTAATTTTTCACTACTTCATATATTATCTATTACAATGGTCATACCAATGGATTAAATTAATTTTTCGTATAGATCCCTATATTTTGGGGAAGCTAAAAAATAGTTTGATCAAATTGTTTGTATAGGTGTCACATATACTAGTTTTTTAAATGAACTTTTGGTATATGTATGATTAATCCTAGGTACCCATGCCAACGGTTCTCTAAAAATGTTGGTATACTTCTATACTAAAGATTTTGGAAAACTGTTGGTATAGGATATACTATTATTATTCTATTTTAAAATATAATAATAAAAAATTTATCAAAATATATAATTACTTTTATGAATACACACGCATATATATATATATATATATATAATTGTTTTTTGTAAAATTTATCTTAGTCTAGTGGATAAGTCATTGATTAATAATAGAGGGGTTTTGAATTCAAAATTAGCCATTGATTTTTTTAGAGTACCTATACCAGTAGTTTTAAAAAACATTAGAATAATTCTATACTAAGGGTTTTCTAAAATCGTGGGCATAACTTCTTCTAACGTCCTGACCTGGGATCCATTAAAATGGTGTCTCGAGCCGGTGGGTCACATGGACATAAGAATGCCTCCTCATACACCAGAGGTTGATGACTAGTAGTGAGGGTCCAAGGTGGTATGGTGGGGAGACTATACCCTCATATTAGAGTAGCATAAAAAATATAAACAGAGATAAAAAATAGTGGTTGTATATAAGATAAATAACAACACACCAGAATTAATAATAATAACCATGAAGTATAAACATCTAATAAATTATAATAATAATCAATCTATAGGCTAATTCATATACAAAATAATTTCATGGAATATTGATGTACAAAAAATGGATACAGGGGATACAAACCATAAACATATATAACATATTGTACAAAAAGTAAAAAATATCAAAAGGTTTCTCCATTAGCATCATGAGAATACACCCAGTCCTCTTCTCCTTGCATCACGCTATAAGAAAAATAGATCAAGCATCTATGACAGGGTACTTGCCCTTCTCAAAACCTGCAACCATGATGTCTACTCGGGTACCAAGGGTGGCCAAAGTAGAGTGTGAGATAAACTTAGTAGGACACCACCAAAAGTGTCTAGAATAATCAAGTTAGTATGTATATAATTATAGTTTGTAGGTACAAGGAATAATAATTAACGTTAAAAATAAATAGCAATCATCTTAGGTTCTAGTAGGACACCTGTTTGAGTCTACCTGCTTTGCTATAGGTCGGAATAAGTCTGATTAGTTAACAATATTAATTCATATATAAGTAATCGTATATAATATGTATACATGTATATACACTATATATGTACGAGGATATATAGAAATATACATAGATATTGGGTGCTAGCTGGACTTAGGGAATAACTTAAGCATCCATGACTAGTCAAAGAAGCGATAGGCTCCAACGAAGGGTACAGACCACGAATATCAGATAAATATGAGACATATTTCTCGTCACTCAACATAGCAGTTTGATTCATCATTCCTTGAACCTGACACAAGGAAACATGGAACATCATGCCCATCATCCAAATAAAATTAAATGGTGTGAGACACCATTCCCATTACACTATGTAATGGATCATGAAATTCCATGCTCAACAAAACCCTTAACTGTTTCTCACCATTCAATATCCATGATCTAATAATAATAATATGTAATTTCCATTTAAATCATTTACATTAATTTTTTCCCATCTAGCCATGGGAATCATAATTTTTTTATTAATATATTCAATTATCAATCACATTATGTGCTCTTTTCACCCACTTCCATTTAATTAAATTAAACCATCTAATTTTTAAAGCATGAAAAATAAAAATCAAGGTTAATCTAACCCACTTAAGAGGTGGTTGGGCATTTGTGCACATACATTAAAGAGGGAATTTAATTAAGCTCACTAAGGGGGAGATGATCAACAAGGTATACACCCTCTAACCACTCAACAATGCTATAAGGGAGTATTATAACATTCTTTGTTTAATTTTGAAATAGTAAAAGCATTTTAAGGCAATGCGCGAAAATGTACATCATGCAGTGTGGTGAAAAAATGCCATAAAACACCTTAACTTTTAGGGGAAATTTCTAAAACACCTAACTTAGGTCTATGGTTGACAACTCATCCAGTATAATCTTTAGATTTGAAGTATAATGGAAGAAAAATGTAAGAATAAATGAAAACTGATAACTATCCAATCCAATAGAAAGTATTCTGATCAATGTTTGGACAGAGGAGAGATCAAGGAACCTAGGTTGAGGCATGGAGGAGGTTTCACATGTGGATCCTCTCAGAAAAGTTGGGTCGTTAAAACATTATAAAAACAGTTTTTCAAACTGTTACTATAGATATCTATATAAAAGGTTTTTTAAAACCATTGGTATACTCGAGTAACAACAACTTTACACCCAACACCTCATCAAATCATTAGGAGATGCTATACCAATACTTTGTGGGCCAATACCAATGGTTATAAACTATTGGTATACCTAAAATCTCCAATATTGTTTTATCATTAAACTGATATAAAATTCCAAATTTAAAAGAAAATAAATATTTAAGGGTAAATAAACATATAAGGTGGTGAGATGATATCCTAATCCCACATGTAAATTTTTTTAGAACATATCATTATCCCTTCTTATCTAATTGGGTATTATGAGTCTTTTTCTTCAAAAATAAATATATTTAAAAAAAGGCTTTTGAAAGAATAATTAAAAATCTATTTTAGTTAAAGAATTATATATATATATAGTGCATGGTACATATTCTATTCAAGTATATTCCTTTTTATTTCATAAACACCTTGATTTTTTTCATGGGACATATGAATTTAGTGTTTCATGAGTTTTTGGATTAGTTTATTATAACATAGTACAATCACATAGGTCATTGTGTGTGTGTCTCTAATAAAACAAAAAAATTGATAATTTATAAATCCCAATAAACCAGCTTTAACATTTTCTCAAAAAATAAATAGATAACTTTCAAAACATTCAAAATACCCTCTCCTAAACTCAAGTTACAAGAAATCAAAAATTTCAAAACATCCATATATAAGGGGTTTTTTTAACGGCAAATGAAAATAGGGATTACACGAGGTTGGGTACCCCTGAGATTTGGGGTATATAAACCCTAATCTGTTCATTTTTACAAAAACCTAAGCTTAACACTATCCTGTAATATTTATAACTACTCATTTAAATACTTTAACATTTTAATTACCTAATTAAAAATTCAAAAGTTTAAATTTTATTTATAAACATAAAATATACATATCAAAAAATTAATCAAATATATTTTGTAATTATAATCTATTCAATAAAATAGTAAATAAATGAAAATTTAAGTTTTTTTATAAATATAATATGAAATGAACTTAAAAAAACCCTTAACCATTGTTTACCATCCAACATCCACAGCTTAATCATAATAATAATATGGAATTTCCATTTAAATCTTTTACATTAATTTATTTTTCTTTGGACATGGGTATTATAATTTTTTTAATTAATATATATAATTACATATTATGTGGTGTGGACTTTTCACCCACTTCCATTTAATTATATTAAACCATTTTATTTATAAATCAAGGAAAATCAAAATCAAGGTCAATCCAAACCACTTTGGGGGTGGTTGGGCATTTATGAACTTAAATTAATGATGTAATTTAATTAAGTTCACTAATGGGTGTGGATATCAAAAAGGTATAGATCCTAGAACTATTAAATAAGGATCTAATGTAGAATTATAACATGATTTATTTAATTTGAAAAGAGGAATGACATTTTATAGAATTGTGCATAAATTTTTGTTGTGTGGTATGGAAAAAAATACAACAAAACACCTAAATCTTTAAGGACAGTAGCTAGAACACCTAACTTAGGACCATGGAAGACCAATAATATAGTGACACCATAATATTTGAATTAAAATGATATAAAAATATAGTAATATATTAAACTATTTATCATTCCAATGCAACCGACAATGGTCTAGTTGGAGTTTAGATGGAGGAGAGATAAAAGAACCTAGGTTGAGGCATGCAGGAGGTATCCTGTGTGGCTCCTCTATGAATATTTGAGTCATTACAACCTTAATTTTTTAAAACAAATCATCCCTAAGCTGGACTTATGGGTGTATTAAGGAATTATTATAGAAAATATCTGACCACTAGGAACGTACGTTAACCTATCACTCTCGGGTCTCATCTTGTACTTAGTCCTACTACCATAGCACCCATACTAGAAGAAATGACCTTACTCAGAGAGACTTAATACTCCAATAAATGATACATAATGGGTACTCTTACAAATAAGCATCCACATATCACTCAACCTCCTCAGGCTATAAAATATGTGATGGTCCTAAATAGTACCGATAAAGCTGAGACATGTGAAAAATTTCATACATAAACCAGTATCTCTAAGGAAGTTAAATCTGGAAATCCATTAATATAATTCTCTCTGACATCTAAAAAGGTCTGATGAATATATGAGCTAGCTTACCTTGCCTCCTGATATATCACTGGCCTACTCTACATGAAACATGAAAGAAAAACCAATTCCCAACCTCAAACTCTAGAGGTTTTCTATGGTGGTTGGCATAAGACTGCTACCTGGACTGAGATATCAAAAAGCGCTTCCTGATTAACTATATTTTCTTTGATTTCTCCTGAATGATATGTGGCCCAAGAAATGTTTCATCCCCTTCCTCTAACTATTATAGAGAAAAACTTTAGGGCCTACCATATAAGCCTCATAAGGATCCATTTGGATGGTATCATGAAAACTGTTTTTATGAGTTAACTCAATTAGGGGTATATGTTTCTCCCAATAACCCTAAAATTCAATGAAATATTCTAGGAACATTTCCTATAATACCTAATTTGTACGCTTGGTTTATCCACCAGATTAAGGGTGATAGTCCATGCTTATAATCACCTTGTACCCAAGGCCTTCTTCAACCCCTTCCTAAATCACAATATGAAATAAACATCCCTGTTATACATGATAGAACATGGAGCTCCATGAAGGATTATGATATCCCAAAAATATATCCCTCCTATCTCATCTACCGAAAAGGTATCCTGAATAGGTAGTAAATGTGTTAATTTCATCAACCAATCAATGGCTACCCAAACTATATTATTTCCTCGAGATGATATGTGAAAAACAATCATGTAATACATGGGGACATTATCCCATATCCCCTCAAAAAGGGATAATGGTTGTAAGATTCATGTTTTTCATTAGTGTTCTTCCTTCATCTACTGATAGGTGTAACACTAAGTAAGAAATACATCTATCTCATATTTCATTATAGGCCACCAATATTGGTGGTGTAAGTCTCAATACATCTGGGTGACATTGGGATGTACTAACCAAGATGAGGCATGAGATTCCCATATCATCTCCTCTCAGATGTTTTATAGAACCTAGATATTTCCATGTATGCATAAAATCTCATCCTCATCTATGGTCCAATTAGGCGATGAATCCTTATCTGAAATACTTTCCCTCAGGACTAGGCCCTCAGGATCAAAAATTTTCCTCATCATTACCCATTCTAGAAGTGTAGAGGTCACCGATAAAATTGGGAGGATATTTTTCCGAGGATCCTCCTAAACCTCAATATGGATCTTTGAAAAAAAGGCAATAAGCTATCACTCACCATTGGCCTTTTGAACTATCTATGCCTGAGTCTTCCATCTCATAGAATCAGATACTATATTTCCCTTACCGATCATATAAACAAGCTTGAAATTAAAAGAATGTATGTATTTAACCCATCTACGCTACATGAAAAGAAGAAGCACACTATGTAAATATATACTTGAGGATTTTTTGATCAGTGAATACCACAGAATGCTCTCCATGAAAATAATGTCTCCAACATTATAAAGAATAAACTATCACTACAAGCTCGAGATTGTACATCAAGTAATTCGACTTGTGAGGACACAACATTCAAGGCCCATATGCAATGACTCAATCATCCTATATCGGAACCACTCCCAGCCTGATACCTAATTTGTCATAGTAAAATATTTAGATTCTACTCAACTCTGTTATAATAAGGATTTTCACTGATGTCAACCTGGATTTTAATTCCTGAAAGGCTCTTTAGAAAGCTTATGACCAGAATAATTTCACACCCTTCTTATTCAATCCCATAATAGGATCTAAAAGGTGTGATTAATCCTATACGAGGCATCTGTAATATCCAGCTATTACAAAGAAACTCCATACATCATAGATATTCTTGGGCTTCTCCCACATAATTAAAACTCTTACTTTATTTGGGTTTATAGATACTCCCAACTCTAAGATGATGTGACCTAGTATGTGTACTTTGTTAATCCAAAAGATGTACTTGGTGATCTTTTCATAAAGCTGGTTCTCTCTCAATGTATTCATCACACTATCAATATTTTGGGCATGGTCATATCAATTCAAAGAAAACACTAAGATATCTTCAACAAAAACTACCATTAATGAATCCAGATATAGGTGTAAAAACATATTCATTAGAGCCACGAAGACAAATGGTGCATTTATCAGATAGATCAACATTTCAAGGTACTCATAAATACCATATATAAAAACATTATTATTTATTACACATTAATTCATGATTAATTACTAAAAATTAAACTTAATACAACCCAAAAGATTGAGAAGCCTAGTGTATTTGGGAATTAGGTACATAATATAAGATTTTGAACAAGGGATACAACAACATTATTGAAAACCTTCTTAACATGATTCTAAACTTCCATATATTTTTAAAACTCCACGGGATAACCATGGGACAAACATAAGAAAAGAGAGAGCTATAAATCCCATTAAGGGAATAAATATGGAATAACATGAAGATAACAATATATGTTACACAATAGGTGTATAAATTGGGCATAAAAAGATTAGGGATCATAAACTAGACAATGCGACGTGACATATCATGATACTCATAATATGTGAAATGTTGTAACAACTTAAAACACTGAATCATAAACATAGGTCAAGGATAAACCCACCAAGGCATCATGGTGGAAAAAGTCCCATAAATAAATAAGGTTCGCTCCATCTCCTAGTGGGATGTATCGTGATACTAAACATTTCTCAATGCATTGGAGCACTATCTGGTCACACCCATCATATTTATTTCATTCTCATTCTTAAATTTTCCACAAAGATCATAAAACATAGATTAATTCATAATTATAATTTATTCCATGATTAATGAGTGTGGAATAAATATATGTAACATAAAAATCAAAAATTATATTTTCTTAAATGTGAACACCCTTGATAGGAAATGGATATGGTGTTCACTACAGAATTGTTTTGTTGTGGAAGATCACAGTGAAATTTCAGCAGCATAACGGTGTCACATAACGATTCATAAAAATTGGTTGATGAGAGATAAATGGGTCAATAATAACATAGAAATAAAATGATAAGTAATAGGGACATGTAAAATCATATAACAACATTATAAATTTGAAAAATTGAAGCTGTAAGGTAATGAAGAAACTTGAATAGAGAAAATAATCTTAACTATATTTCGATATGTTAATGGGTGTACATAAAGGATAATGGGAGGCTTAATGAGAGAGAAAGGGGATATCATCATTTATAAATTAAATTTAAAGTAATGGAAATATATATGAACTAATTACAATATAAGCATACAGAATTTAAGATACATAATATAAAATAATTTCCTAAATAGAAATGGGAAGAGAGAAATCCCTTACAAAATTTCAGCATGGTAAAGGGTGTACATAAAAGATCATGGGAGGATTAATGAGAGGGAAAATGGTATCTCATAATTTATAAATAAAAATTTTAGTATGTATGATATGTAATAACATAACTCAACATGAAAAAATGGAAATTAAAATCATAACATAAAATAATTTCTTGAATAAAAAAAAGAGTGGACGATCCCTTGCGGAATTTCAACATAGTAACAGCTGAGGTAAGGGTCAAAATGAGAAATTATAAATGATATATCATTAATATAACATCAATTGTAAAGTAATGGAATGATTATAAATGAATTAAAATATGAAAAATTGAAATTAACAAGACTAGTTTCAAATAATATGCTTGACTTGAAAGGAGGAGAAGAAGGTCCCTGACTTGAGCATGTGACTCCAAATGATTAAGAGGGTATTATTGAGAGCTTTGGGCAAACATGAGAGGAATATAAAGAGGTGAGGAAAGATTATGAAGTTATATAAGGAGTTTTTGTAGAGAGAAATTGGATCTTTGGTGGTTTTATGTTGGAAAAGAGGGGGTTTTCTTTTTTATTTAGGTTTTGGACTCTACATAATAAAATATCCAAAACCACAAACCATCTCATGGTTATTGAACATAGTGTCTACCAAATTTGATTTATATTCATTATTTTATAATTCCAAGCACATAAAATAATAAAATTATAGACATTATTATGTGGAGTTGTATCATACTCTTAAAGAAATGATTTTAAAACCTTGAAATATATTACATGTTTTGGAGGATTCATACTGGAATCTATAAAATTAATCAAATAAACATAAAATGACATTATTTTAAAGGGAAAAATATATTTCGTCTTTTATACCATTTTTAGTATTTATTACATCACTTTTTTGTCCTTATGATGTCACAATACATAAAGTGTATTTATATGGTATTTATTTTTTACATGAAAATTTGACTGTCATAGAAAATTATGAAAAATTCACCATTAGATAATTTAGATGTTATTATTACAAAAATAAATTTAATTTTTTGTAAATAATTTTCTAAATATTTTAATTTTAACTTTTAATATAAAATAGATATTTATTGAGAAATGTTGGGTTTTTGACAATACGAATTTTCGAACCCCTATAAAAATTACATTTGAGTTCATAAAAATCATATGATCCCTTTATAATAAATAAAAAAAATTATAATAATATTTTATTAAAATATCACTTATTTAAAAAATATATAAATTCATCTAATGAAATGTATTAATTGTAATTGCATACTACTTAAAAATACAATTTGTGTTTTATCGTATTATTTTTTTGTCAAACTTGTTAAAAAATAATTTATTAAGTAATAAAAATATAGAATAATTATAATAATTATTTTAATTAAATATAAATATAAATATTCATATTATCATATTTAAATTTTTTCTACTCTTTATTAAAATATTTCTACCTTTAATTAACTGGTTTTCTTTTTACCGTGGTAATTTAATATTTACTACAATTATTATTCATATTGTTAAAAAAATAAGTTGAACTTATTACCTAACATGAATTGAGATGATTCCAAATATAAAATCAATTTTTTTAAAATAAATTCACATAAGTGGAAGAATTTAATTTAAAATAAAACTATCAAGCGCGATGGAAAGTAGTTTTCCAAAAAATCCATTTTTTAAGGAAAAGATGCTTTCTCTTTAACTATATAACTAGTTATATTAATTATATGGATTTAAATTCATAAATATAGATATATAATATAAAATTTTAATTTAAAAAATTTCTCATTATTAGTTATTTTAATCAATTATAAATGAGATACATTTGTCAATTTAAAATAGTTTTCAAAACAAATATATTTTAATCGTAAAAATAAACTTATACTAAAATTTCGTATTAAGAGGATATAAAATTTAATAATTTAATAAAATTATAGAATAATTATGTTACCTTGAAATATAATTAAAAGGATAATTATTCTTTTTAATTAATTTATTTATCAATATAAAAGTCAATTTTACATAAAAATGTATTTTTCACTATATATTGAAAAAACTATATTTTTCAAAAAAAAATCCAAATTTTAACCTTAAATTAATTGTGATTAGATGATATAAAAAATGGAGTTCATTTTATCAAATAAATTTTTTAAAATGGTAAAGAAAATAATTGTAATTTATTTTTCATAAAAATAAATAAAAAACATTTTTAAAGAAAATATTCAAAAAAAACATTACCCAAAATTGATTGATTATTTTCTCATAATTTTTCAATATATTTATGACATATAAATATATTTCATATATTATTTAAACCTACTCATATCCATAAATTTAATAAAAAGTTTAAATCATACATATTTAAATAATCATTTTCTGTTTGGGTTCGGTGTTTCATATCGCATAGGCTATCGAACAAAGCCTTCTCTTTTGAAAACTCTAGGCGTTAAATTATTCCCCCTTTAATAAATTTCTTCATATCAATTTAAACTTGAAATCAATAAGAAATTTTTCAAACTTTTAAATATGTTTATTGACAACCCACATCATAAAAGCGCTTAATAAAACATCCTCTTGAAAAGAGATAAATATAAGTATGAAGGTCATTACATAACTAGGTTTGAAAGTAGGAGAACAGTAGTGGGAAATGAAAACATAGACATGAAAGAGAAAGATAAAACCAAATAAATAGTTCAATGTGATAGATAACATAGTCAAGATGAATTCAACGACCATATAACCATAAATCTATGATGGATAAAATTACCATCAATTCATTAGAATATAGAAATATTTTCTATTCAAGATTATTTATCTAGAGTTATGGAATTACTTTATAATATCAACTAAGAACATAAGTAAATATTCTTTTTTTTAAGTACAAATAATTTTCATTATAATATCATCTTTTTACCAAAATGATGAGAACTCAATATGATTTTTAATACGTGAAGCACTGGAATAAACTTTTAATGGATCACATAATACATCAAAGAATAAAAAAGTTATCCCAACTATCTTTACTAATTCCAAAATGGTTATTATAAAGTGAGATAATACCTTAACACATTTGTCTCCAAAATTATATAAAAACCCAAAGGTTTAACATATATCATTCCTTGAATAAATACCCATATGTAACACTAATAACTTCAAAATTAAAGAGTGTTTTAACCTCAAAGTATGTCTCATACCATTATTATTACACCTCTAAAAATTTAAGAGCATTAATCTCAGATAATTCTAATGGGTATATATTCCTCAAACCAAATAAAACATCTCCCAAAATATTGTTAATCACATCAAATTAATAATTTTTATTCCTGTAATATGTTTCCAAAAATATCATACTAAACTTCCATCACATAAATCTTTAAAATTTGTATCATTTCTTTTAAAAATATGTTTAACCTTAAAAAAATTCCCCAATAATCTTGAGTTTCGTCTTATAATAAAAAACCTATTAAAGATGATCAATCCTGAAATAATTTGTTTTCTAAAGTATCACATTATCGCTAAATCAAATTTATAGATTGTTGATAAAATTCAAAATAAATTTCAAGTACTTTTAGAAAAACCACTATAAAAATCCTTAGATGTTTCTGGATTCTTATATCCATAATACCATTGATATAATAATTTTAAAAAATAAATCTAAAATACCTATACATAAACACATTAATCATTACACTAAAATAATTTCCATAATATAGGTCATTCCTTATTCTTAAACATTTGAGATAGATACACTTGATTATAGTACACAAATATCCATACTATATAATATTTATCCTCCTCCTTATAATTTTATAAAATCGAATGGTGATTCATGGTATAGATGTTGAATTCCTTCTCACTATAATTTATATTGGATTTATAATTGGAAAACCATTCTTTAAATAATATAAAAACAAATTAAACTAAAGTATGAATCCTAATATTTTCAAGATGAACATTCCCATTAACATCAACATGGTATAAATCGTAATTTTTTTGATGAAGCCAAATAATTTTGAGTGGTGACTCGATATTATTAGAAACCATACTATTATTATAGTAGTGTGTGAACTGAAATAAAACATGAAATACACTACTCTAGAGTGAAGGATACATGTACATGATTCGTCAGGATCCATCTCAACATTGGACATTCCTTGTTCCCTTTTTCCTAGAGATTTTTTATGCTCATCATGCTTCTCAGCCCTTCGAATAGGGAATTGGATTAAATAATTCTCAAATTCTCTACATATATGAAATAGAATTTTATATGGAACTTCAGATTTATTTATATTCATCCATCACATTATCCATTTTTTCATGTAGATTGGATATCTTATTCTACATATTCCCACACTTAAAATGTCTATTAGTCCCTCTGTGACATTTCCCTTGGTGCATCTTTCCACAATTACTTCACAAAGGAATTTGGGTCCCATTTTCCTTATCACCATTATTAGATAAACTCCCATGAGATTTTTTCTTCCTATTTATTGACTCCTTTGGGAATTTAACAAAGTTCTGGTTTTTAATAGTGATTTTTGATATCTAGTTTGGCATAATCACAATATGTTCTTCTTGATCTCCCATCCAATTAGACATATCTCTTGGGCAATAAATATATTCGCCTTCACATTGGTTGTTGGCTCAGTTAATCTCATTTCTGTACATTGGATATAATAAAGGAAAAAGATTAAAGATGATTATTTTTAAAAACATAAACAATAATCTAATGACACTACAGTGATAACTTATAAATGAAATATATTTCCTTAAATTATGAATTTATATGCTTCAATATGTGTAATCCATGATCTATTTTCTAACATTGGCACTTAGGGGAATTTTTTAAACCATAATAATGGTTTGTAATAATATTATAAATTTAAAAAATCATATACCCCTAGAGTATCAAACCAGGTGCACAGTAACTCTCATTTTCATGTCCCAAGTTACCCCGAGTTAGGCTTAGGACAACATGTCAGAGTTGTTACTTATAGCTACATATGTTCCAGAACCACACCCACTTGTAGTATCCAGAAAAGGAATTATTTACTTGATAAACCACTTACTCTATAATTAACAAAAATTGGGGATGTTTTATTATACTTAGTCTTATCAATAAGTCTTTCTCTAGAGTTTTATTATCGTAATACCAAAAATAACTAAACTTTTTC
The DNA here is from genome assembly GCA_963277665.1 of Viscum album. Lineage (NCBI taxonomy): Eukaryota > Viridiplantae > Streptophyta > Magnoliopsida > Santalales > Viscaceae > Viscum > Viscum album. The sequence continues at coordinate 1,652,867,307 of OY728157.1, read as the reverse complement.
TCTAATAGAAACTATAACAATCATGTTCTTTATTACACATTAACTCATAATATATTATATAAAATTACACTTAATAAAACCTAAAAGATTGAGAAATCAAGTATATTTTATAATTAGGTACATATCATAACATTTTAAAAATGAGATACAACAAAATTATTGAAAACTTCCTTAACATGCTTTTAAAATTCCATGTATTTTTAAAATTTCACAGGATAACCTGGGAAAAAACATAAGAAATGGGTGATAATTAAAGCCTAGTAAGGGAATAAACCTATAATAACATGAATAGAATAATAAATGTTACACAATAGGAATATCAATGGGTCATAACATGATTAGGGATCATAAACATGACAATGAGACATGATATATCATGATACTCATAACATGGGAAATGTGGCAACAACTTAAAACATTGAATCATAAAAATAAGACAATTCTAAACCTGCAGAGAAATCATAGTAGACAAAGTAACATAAAGAAATCAGGTTCACTCTTTATCCCAATGTGATGTATCATGATACTAAACATTACTCAATGCATTATAGTGATATCTGGGTGCACCCATCATATTCATTTCATTCTCATGCATAAGTTTCCCACATAAATCCTAAAACATGGATCCATTAATCATAATAATTTATTCCATGATTCTGGTGTGTAAAAAACATATGTTTAATACCCAAATCATAAATTATATCTGAATAAATGTAAATACCCTTGATAGGAAATGGGTATGTTATTCACTATGAAATTGTTTTGACATTGATGATCCTAGTGAAATTTCAGTAGCATAACAGTGTCATATAAAGATTCATAAAAATGGGTTAATGAGACAGAAATTAGTATCTCATCACATAAAAATAAAATGGGAAGTGATGGTTTCATGGAAAATCATATCCCAATATTATAAATTTGTAAATAGAAGGAAAAGGTAATGAAAAAATTTAATAAAAAAAGAATCCTAATTATATTTCAGCATGGTAACGGGTGTACAAAAAGGATCATTGGAGGATTAATGAGAGGGAAAGTGGATATCATCACTTATACATTAAGTGGAATGTAAGTTAAATATGTAAGAATATATTCCAACACAATCAAATATAATTTAAGTGATATAATAGAAAATATGTTCTTGAATAGAAATCAGAATAGAGAAATCCCTTACAAAATTTCAGCATGGTAACAGGGGTACATAAAAGATCATGGAAGGATTAATGAGATTGAAAGGGGTATATAATCATTTATACATAAAAAATAAAATTATGTGAGATGTTTAAGAACATATACCAATGTAAAAAAATAGAAATTAAAAAGCATAACATAAAATAAGTGTTTTGAATAAAATGGAGAGTGGAAGATCCCTTACGAAATTTTGGATTGTAACAGATTGGGTAAGGGTCAAACTGATAGTGGATAAAGTATATATCATTCATATAATATCAATTTGATGGTAATTTAATGGTTATATATTAATTAAAGTATAAAAAATTGAAATTAATAAGACAAATTTCAATGAAAGTGCTTGAATTGAAAGGAGGAGATAAAGGTATCCTTACTTGAGCGTGTGATTACAAATGCTTGGGAGGGGATTCTTGAGAGCTTGGTAGCACCATGAGAGGACTCTATAAGGTTTAGGGAAGAGTATGGACAATATACAAGGATTTTTAGTGTATATAAATGATATCAAGGGTGGATTAATATAGGAAAAGAGGGGGGTTTCTTTCTTATTTAGGTTTTGGAATCTATATAATAAAATATCTAAAACCACAAAACATATCTTAGTTTTTTCCCATGGTTTTTGAAAAATGGGAGTAGTTTTCAATATTTTATAATTCAAATGGTATAAATTAATAAAATAATACCCTTACTAATGTGGAGGTGATTCATACTCTTAATGAAATGATTTTAAAAACATAAAACATATTACATTTTTTGGAGGATTCATAATGGCATTTATAAAATTAATCAAATAAATATAAAATCACATTATTTTAAAATGAAAATATATATTTGGTCATTTATACCATTTATATTATTTATTACATAACTTTTTTGTCATTATGATGTCATAATACACAATGTATATTTTTATGGTATTTAATTTTTACCCAAAAATTTGACTGTCTTAGAATATTATGAAAAAATCACCATTGGATAATTTAAATGTTCTGATTAAAAAAATAATATTAATTTTATCTAAATAATTTTCTAAATATTTTAATTTTTGACTTTTAAAATAAAATATATATTTATTGAGAAATGCTTAGGTTTGGATAATAATAGTTTTCAAACCCTTATAAAAATTACATTTTGACTTAATAAAAATTATATGATCATTTATATTTAATAAAAATTATTTTATATTAATATATTATTAAAATATAATTTATTTAAAAAATACGTTAATTCGTCAAATGAAATTTCTTAATTGAAATTGCATACTACTTAAAAATACAATTTGTGTTTTATCGTATAACATTTTTTATCATACTTGTTACAAAATCCATTATAAAGTAATAAAAATAGAAATAAATATAGTCATGATTTTAATGAAATTTAAATATAAATATTCATACTATTCGAGTTACTTTGTTTCTAGTCTTTGTTAAATTATTTTTACCCTTAATTAACATATTTTCCTTTTACCATAGTAAGCAATATTTACTATAATTATTATTCTTATTGTTCAAAAATTAAGTTTTCTTTATTATATAATATAAATTAATATGATTCTAAATATGGAATATGTTTTATTAAAATCAATTCATAGAGGTGGAATAATTTAATTTAAAATAAAACCAGCAAGTATGATAGAAAGAGGTTTTCTGAAAAATACATTTTTCAATGAAAAGATGATTTCTATTTAACTATATAACTAGTAATATTCATTATATAGATTTAAATTCCTAAATATAGATATTTAATCTAAAAATTTAATTTAAATAATTTATCATCATGGATTATTTTAATTAATTTTATTCAGGAGACATTTTTCATTTTAAAATTGTTTTCAAAACAAATGCATTTGAAGCTTAAAAATAAACCAATACTAAAATATAGTATAAAGATTATTTAAATTTTAATAATTGAATAAAATTAAATAATACTTATATTAAATTGAAATCAAATTAAAAGGATATTTATACATTTAAATTAATTAATTTATCAGTATAAAAGAAAAATTTACATAAACATTTTATTCTTCACTATTCACTGAAAAATATATATTATCCAAAAAGTTCAAAATTTTATTCCTATGTTAATTATTATATGATGATATAAAAAATTGAGTTTATTTTATCAAATATTTTTTTTAAATGTTATAGAAAATAATTATAATATATTTTTCATAAAAATAAATAATAATCATTTTTTGAAGAAAACATACAAAAAGGCTTTACCAAAAATTAATTGATTATTTTATAATCATTTATCAATATATATAGGTAATATATATATTTTATAAATTATTTAATTCTACTCATATCAATAAATTTAATAAAAATGTTACTATTGTCAAATTTAAATAATTATTATTTATTTAAGTTCGGTGTAGCATAACGCATAGGCTATCGAACAATGTTTTCTCTTTTGAAAACTCATGGTGTTACACCATACCTACATTATAAATCTTTACACAGTATTTGTGAATTCTTGACACACACTTGATGATAGAATGACCTCAAATCAATCTTGGAAAACACCCATGCTCCTCAGAGTTGATCAAAGAGGTCGTCTATTCAAGGCAGTGGATGTCAGTTCTTAAATATGAGTTGGTTCAACCATCATTAATCTAGGAAAATCCTAAGGGTGTCATTTGCCTACTTAGAAAAAAATATTGGTGAGGCCCATGGAGAGGTTTTAGGTCAGATAAAACCCTTAACTTCTAGGTCTTCTAATAGCTTCGTGAGCTCTAGAAGCTTCATAGGTGTCATATTATAAGGAAGAATGGACAATGGGCTCTCCCCATCACTAGATCAGTTGTAAATTATACCTCTCTCACTGGAGGTATCCCAGAAAATTCATCAAGGAATAAATCCATGAAATTATCCACCACATGAGGGTAAATGGTAGGTTGCATTCCCCTGGTCATCCAAGAAGAGACAAGTGATCTGGGTTGTCACCTTGCCCAGCCCATAATGCTCAGGTAGAGTTCAAGAGGCATGGACATCCCATTTTCCCTTGTGAACAGGTCTACCACTCTATGGTTATGTAAATGTCACCCTCTAATGTTAAATATCGATGTGATATTGACAGGTAACTAACCATTTCATCCCAAGAATTACATAAAACCCTATCATGTATAGGATGAAAAGAGTCCACACGAACAGATAATCGCCTATCTGAAGGGTAAATTCCTTACATCAGTGAATACTCTCTGACCAGATACAAAAATGGGTATTTACTGTCATCATGAAACAAAATTACTCTATCTTGAGGCCCAAACTCTCTATAATTTCTATATATAGTAAAGAGTGTGATGCACCTATGACAAGTAAATAATACACTAAGGTTAAGACTACTCGAATAATTCATCAAACAGTAGAGGGTATGACACTCTTCCCCTATAGTACAAGATTCACTTCATGTAACTATCCCATACTGTGGACTTGAGTTGTAGCTTGACTACCCTAAGTAGGCTTGATCTGTTGATGCTATGATTCTTGAGTACGGTTCCCCTGCTATGACTAATACCTTGGCTTGACTAGCTAGTAGTATTCTAGCTGCCTGCCTAATGAGGAACTACAGGCCCTACTCTAGTACAAGGAGTGGGTGTATATCCTCTCTCACTAAGAACTGATGGTAAGGTCTTGAAGAAGCACTCAATATAACCCATCCTGATGAATCCTATATATTCAATTGGATCTTGTATAAACTAGGTTCTATGTGTCCCATTTTCCCGCACTGGTTACATATAACAAAATTGTCAGTACGAGATGTCTGGCTACCACTAACTCACAAGAAACCTCTATGTGATGCTTTCACCCACTTAAAGAACCATTATCAGGTCTTGGTGTCGAATTTCCCTGGATCACACCATCAGCATCCCTCAAATTACACTTAGTAATGAGGTTCTATTACTATCTCATAAATAGTGGTAAATTGGAATAAATTAACCCAAAATCATATGCCATATGCCATCCCATCCTCAAACCGCATTTCTAATATAAGTTCATCATTAGTTTGAGTCGGTGTGAATCAATGCAACTTAGTAAAATGGGTAGAATAATCCATTACATGCATATCTCCCAATAATAATTTCATAAACTCTATAGCTCGGTCTACCCTCAATGTCTGTGGAAAAAATTAATCATAAAAGACCGTCTGGAAGTCCCTCTAGACCATATATTGATGTCAATTTTCTTGAGTAATTATATCCAACCATCACTTGGTGTATCCATGAATTATATAAGAAGTGAACATGACCCTCATCTCCGAAGCCATCTCCAGATGCTTGAATATCGTCAACATGGACTCTATCCATGATTCTATATCCTGAGTTCCAACATCAACCAAGAAGGTGGAAGGATGATGCTACTAAAACTCCCAATTCAACTATATCATAGTCGAGGCAGGTCAAGAAACTCCTTAAATATACTACATCATATAAAGGAAATGCTTTTGAAACTGGGTGTCAATGTCTAAGTCAGGAATAGAATGTGGTGCCCCTTGTGACACTACTAGAGGTAACACTGGTGGCTCAGGTCCCACCAACTCCATAGCATGGTCATCACCACCCTATGGTCGTATGACTCGATGTCATCATAGTGGAATTATTCTACAATGTCAAATGTACACCTCATAAGAGAAATTTAACAGTTGAACATATTGTACATAAACGATATGGATAGGTACATAGCCTTCCAATTGAAAATATCACACCTCTTTGCCTACTCCAAAATCAAGGTCTAGGTGGTAAAGGAAGACCATAATAGGCCATAAGGATCATAAGAAACACCCCCAACTACCCACTATTAAGGTCGGGTTTGGGTCTAGGTCTTGTATCACATGACTGAGGTCCCGGTATATAGAGTGTCAATTGTATGTTATAGAGGAAAACACCCTTTTATTTGCAATTGGAATCCCCGTTTAATGGTAAACATTTCATTTATAGGATTAATTCATTTAATTTCATACCCTTTTATATACAGACATATATATATGTATATATATATATATATCACAGTTCAATTAGATGTGTCACCATTTCAATTTTTTAAAAATTTCATACTTCTTATAAATTGCAATTGGCACATCATGTTACTACAACCTGGGCCTTACATACGGTGTCAAGATGTAACAGGTGTTGCATAATGATTTGATTAGATAAATCATTATTCCCAATTTATAGAAGTACATGATTCATAAATTAAAACTTGAATTCATGTAATCAAATAAACTTACATTAAATTCCATAGACCCAATGGTTCATGGCTCAAACATGGTATAACTGGTAAATTAAGGTGTCATCGTCAATCTATGTGTGAAAATTCTATTTATATTGATGAAGGCACTTTAATTAATCTAATTATTCATCCCTACAAGAAATGTTAGCACAATTTCATATATAATAATCTAGGCACTAACTATATGCAACGGGAAATGCACGCAGAAAGTAAATGTGGCATGGAAAAATGCATGGAATATAAGTCTTAATGTGCCTATAATGATGCATGACATGAAAAATCATTTTCATACTAGGCCAAGCAATCAGAATTCCATAACGATAATATCAACAGAAAAATGTCACAAAAATTTGCATCAATTAATGGTGAAATGTAATAAATTGTAACAACCATAATACAATAATAGTAATAACCCATCCTAGGTAATCTGGGTTTCCCCTATAAGTGGGTTAGATACTCCTAGGTATAGACTCAATACCAAAATCTGACATATTCCTAGTATTTTTTCTGCAACCTAAATAGTAATACAAAAGGATAATAATCCTCTATGATACCCCTTTGTAACATCCCAACTCATGAGCCACTAAAACGGTGTCTTGAGCTAGTGGGTCACATGGCCTCAAGCTCAAGCACGCCGCCCCGTAAGCCAGCAGCTTCCAACTAAAAGGGTGGGTCCAAGGTGGTATAGTAGGTATACTATACCCTCATATCAGAGTATAATATTAGATATAAATAGAGATAAAAATAACAAAAGCGTATAGGATAACTAATAGAACAATAGAAGTAAGAGTAACAACCAATAGTGGGAGTATAAACATCCAAGAAACCATAATAATAATCAATCCATATACTAAGTCGTATACAAAATGATTTCATGGAATGATGATGTAGAAAAAGAGGATACATGGGATATAGAGCAAAGTCATATACATCATTCTATAGAAAAATTAAAAATGACCAAAGGATCGATTCACTAGAATAACAAACATATGATCGGTCCCCAGATTTCATGCTCCATGCTATAAGAAAAACAGATCAAGCATCCATGACAGGGTGTTTAACCTTGTCAATACCTACAACCATAAAGTCTACTCGGATACCAAGGGAGGACCAAGAAGGGTGTGAGATAAACTCAGTAGGACACCTCCAATAGTTTCTAGAATAATCTAGTCAGGGTATATAGCATAACAGTGTTCATGTATAAGGAATAATATTTAATGCTAAAAATAAATACCAGTTAGCTCAGGTTCCTGTAGGACACCTGATAGACTCTACCTTCTTCGAGATAGGTCAGAATAAGTCTGATCAGTTAACCATATCCAAACTTATATAAGTAGTAATATGTAATATGTATACATGTATATGAACTATATTTGTAAGGACATATATATATAGGCATATACATGGAAACTAGGTACCAACTGGACCTGGGGCATCACTCAAGCATCCATGACTAATCTAACAATCCATAGACTCTAAAAAAGGGTAAGATACCTAAATCTCATATGAATGTGATACATCATGTTCTTCACTCAAGATATTGGGGTGAGTCTTCATGCTCAACACATGATACAAAAAATATGGAGCGTCATTCCCATCATACAAATAAAAGTAAATAATGTGAGACGTCATGCCCATCACCCGATGTAAAGGAGTGTGAAATGTCATGCTCAACAAAACTCTTAACCATTTTTCACCAACCAATATCCATAACCTAATCATAAAAATAATATTTAATTTCTATTTAAATCATTTACATTAATTTATTCCCATATAGCCATGGGTATTAATATATTTATAATTCATATATGTAATTACACGACATGTGGTGTGGTCTTGTCACCCAGTTTCATTTCATTAAATTAAACCATTTAATTTATAATGTAATCAAAATCAAAATCAAGGTCAATCCAACCCACTAATAAGGTGGTTGCGCATTTACGTGCTTACATTAAAGAGGGAATTTAATTAAGCGCACCCAAGGGGGTGGATTTCAATAAGGTAAACATCTTCTAACTATTATATAAGGATCTAAGGGTGTGTTATAACATGATTCATTTAATTTTAAAATGGGGAATACATTTTTAGGTAATGTATGGAACTATCTAGAATGCAGCATGATGAAAAAAAAGCTATAAAACACCTAAAATTATAGGGATGATTGCTAGACCACCTACCTTAGGTCTGCGGATGACCACTCGTCCAATATCGGCTTCATATTTGATGTAGAACAGAAGAAAAATGGAAGAATAGAAAGAACAATCCCTTAACTATCCAACACAACTGACAATGGTCCAATAAAAGTCCAGATGGTAGGAGAGATCAAAGAACCTAGTTAGAGGCATGGAGGAGGTCTCCAATGTGGCTCCTCTCTGAAAATTTGGGTCATTACAACTCTATACCAACAGCTGTCAAATCATTACTATAGATAGTTATATAAAAGGTTTTTTAAAACCATTGGTATACTCCAATAACAATATCTTTACACCCAACACCTTATCAAACTTTTGGAGGTGATATACCAATAGTTTAAGATTCAATACTAACTATTCTAAACTGTTGTTATAGCTTAAATATCTAATAGTGTTTTGTCAACAAATTGATAAAAAATTTCTGAATTGAAAAGACAATAAATATTAAAGGATAAATAAAAATATAAGAGGGTAAGATGGTATTCTAATTCCACATGGAAATTTTTTTAAAAGTTATGATTATCCATTTCTATAAAATTAGGTATTATGAGGTGTTTTCTTAGAAGAGATATATATTTAAAATATATATTTTTGAAAGAGTAATTAAATAATTATTTTAGTGAAATAATTATATATATATATATAGTTCATGGTACATTTTTTTGTTCATGACAATGACTTTTGATGTCACAAATACCATCACTGTTTTTCTGGGGACATATGAACTCACTGTTTCTTGACTTTTTGGAGTAGTTTGTTATCACCTAGAACAATCACATATGTCATTGTGAGTGTGTGTATCTAACAAAACAAAAACAAAATATATAATTTATAAAACCAAATAAACTAGTCTTCACAGCATTATCAAAAATAATTAAAAAACTTTCAAGGCTTTCAAAAATACATGATCCTAAACTCTGATTATAAGAAATTAAAATTTTCAAAATATTCATATGGCAGGTGTTTTTTTAAAACCTGATTGAAAATAGGGATGAAAATGGTTCAGGTACCCGTGAAATTTGAGGTACATGAACCCTAATCCATATCTTTCTACAAAAACCTAAATCTAACACTACCCTATTATATTTTTAACAACTCATTTTACAACTTTTACCATTTTAATTATGTGATAAAAAATTCAAAAGTTTAAATTCTTTTTATAAACATAAAATAAACATATCAAAAAATTAATCAAATATATGTTTTAATAATACTATATTCAATAACTCCGTCAACAAATTAAATTTTAAAATTTAAGTATATATAAAATATGAAACAAATTCAAAATAAATAAATATTTTTTATAATCATAATTTCATTTAAAATTTTCTTATTGATTGATTAATAATAATTTTCATAATCGGGTTCCGGTTTTTTGGTACCCAAAGAGTACATCTAGAATCCTACCTATTTATTAATTGGATTTTCAATTTGATACTCTAACTATATAAATACTCATTTAACCACTACCTTAACCATATTTAATCAGGTTGAGTAGTGTCGGGTATTAGGTTAACAATTACTCATTGCCATACTAAAAACCTCTCATCCTAGCTTGGTTTTATCCCGAATCAGACTTGCTATTTCCACCAACTCAGGATGGTCGATGTCAGCTCAATGCACAGGGAAGCTAATACATCAAGAATGAACCAAACAAAAACAACATTTTATAGTCAATAGGTCAGACCATCCAGTCCAGTCTTAAAATGAACATATTTTTTTATTATTTTAAAATTTAAAATTTTGTTGAAAGAAAATTAAATAGTGTATAATTCAATAAAAATTGTAAATTTCTTCCTTAAGTTTTTCATTTTTAATATATATTTTTTTTTTCTAAATTTTATTTTTATTTACATAAATTTTATTTAATAAAAGGAAACAAAATTAATTTTTCTATAAAAAAGTATAATATTTTTTCAGACAATTTTGTTTTAAATTAATTTTCATAAAATCAATTTTTTATTTTTATAATCATGCAACTTTTGTAAAACACTTTATTAGTTAACGAAACAAATACATGTAGAAAATTATGGGTGCATGTATATTTTTTATGGGTTGTGTTATCTGGGCCATGCCCCCCAATCATACAAGTCTAAAAATGGATGTTTTCGAAATTTAAAAGGAGGAATCTTAAATTATGTTTTTTCAAGATATCTTAAAATTATTTAAAATGAAATCATACTACATTTGGTTCATTTATTTATTTAAAAATATTTTGATCGATGCAGATAAAAAATAATTAAAAAGTAAAATGAAAATCTGAATTATTTTGGAAATAAAAAAAATTACCTTTTAAGAAACTAGAAACCTTAAATAACATATATAATTGTATCTTCACTTTTTAAAATATTATTTAAAAATTTTAAAATTACATTTTAGGGATAAAATTAATCATTTTTATGAGTTGAATGAAATATTAATTTTCATTAAAAATATAAAATAAATATAAAATACTTATATATTTATAAAAATAGTAAATGGATTTAATTTTTTTTAGAAAAATCTAGACTTGATCGATTGAGATAAAACATTTGAGATTAAGTTTTGTGGCTCATGAGGGTTCTTGATAAATTCTTTACCTGTGAATAATATTATATATATATATATAATGCAGCATACATACATACAACAAAGTATATGTACATATTGTAATGTCAAATATTGAAACATAGTCGTGTTATTATGAATTAGATATTACAAATATTTAGTTAATGTACAACGGTCACATACAAGTATTTTAATCCCTATGGTATTTTTTGGAAGGTCTCATATTCAAGTATCCCTATGCATATATAGTATAGATATTTTTTGTTTACCCCCTCCCCACACTGATGCAATATATTTAGGTAATAATACCTATAAAAATGGGGAAAATATAATTTAATTAAATAATTAATTTATTAATCATTGAATTAAACACTCCATTCATTTAAATATAACACATGAAGAATATCAAAAAAAACCAAACCAACCATCAGAATGACTTACCACATCCACAGCTGATGCTTGGAATCGATTCCATGTTGCTTGCCGAAAATGTGTGTCGAAGGACAAGGCCACATGAATGATAGGTTGCTAGCAAATAAAACCTAGGGAAAAATTAGTGACCTTTAGAGAACACCCAGGGAAGAATTGGTGACCTCCGCGGATGCTTGGGGAAGAATCTCTAGCCAAGGGCTCCTGAGGAAGAGAGGTCCCCCACCACTAAAGGTGTTTGCTGTCTATAATTGTACTTTTATTCATCGATATCAAGTGTGAATATGATACATTAGTATTTTCAAACTCCTAAAACTCATCTAACATTGATGTTATTGATATTACTGGTACAAATTTCATTTTTAAAAGTGTTAGAACTAGGCTTTATTAGCGCTAAAAATGCACTGACTATACAAGCGATGTTAAAAATCATCCTTTATCAACAAGTTTTTTTAGGGATGATAAAATTTGAAGATTTTTTTTTAGTGAAACCCTTTTCTCAGCGCTTATAAGCCCCATTTCTTATCACACTCTACCCCACCCCCACACCCCTCACCCAATATCACACACCCCTTTGTGATAGAGAGGCTCCCCACTACCTTCTCACCCACCCACACTCTCGGGGACTTAATGAATTCTATATGTAAAACAAACCCCTTTACCACTGCACTACCTCGTTAAATTCTAAATTTTAAGATATTTCTTTTTATTTATAAATATTTATATAAATATTATTCATTTTTATATATATATATAATTATTTCAAATTAAATTTATAAAATATATGTCTCTATGTGTGTATATAATATATATATATACTTAAATTTATATAAATATATTATATATTAATATTCAATTACATTTACATATATTGGAAAATAAATATAAATATATATTTGTTTATTAATACACAAATATGTATATATAAACATTATATATATTTTTTTAACTATGTATTTATATATATTGAACAAAGGGATAAAATTTGAAAGATTGAAGATCAAAGATTACAAGGGACTTCATCCAAGGAGGAAAGTCAGCTAACCAAACATGTTTAACACCAGAGTGACATTGAGTATCAAAAAGATGATCCACTCTATTCTCCTCCCTTTTGATGAAGGAGAAATAGAGATCTAATAAATGATGGTGAAAGGGACCAGATCATTATAATCACACAACCAAATTATTATAATTCTCTCTCTTTTTCATGGATAACATTGATGATGGTAAAACAATCTGACTCAATGATAATCGACTTCCATCCCTTCTTAATATAAAGAGATAATCCAACCCATATTGCTTGGGCATTGGCCACTGGAGAATCCAACATGCATTGGTTGACTCATGACCAGCCACAAGAATACATCCAAAGGAACACAGACCATTACTCCAAAACCAATAATTCCATTCCCAGGGAGGGATGTAGCGACGCTAATTTTTAGAACACCTGAAGAGGGTGGAATACATGATTTGATACAAGGGCTTGCGCTAGGACTCCCATTTTTAGAATCAATGAGCTTCCACATATCAACCCAAGAAGTATCCCTTTCAACCCATAAATGATTTGGTTTTTTGATCTGGTGGAAGATGAAATCATTTTGACGGACCTAGATGAACCAAGAAATCATGCATAAAGATAGAACATTCTCTATAGGAATGGAAGTGCCCCAAGAAACTAGTAACACTACAAGATGAGACTCCCTGAAAAACAAATCCTCATTAGAACACTACGAAGCCCAAATATCTCAATCCTAATGGCACTGAAAAACAACATGTGAGGGGGATTTAGGCTCTTCCATGCACAAGGGACGAAGAGGATAATCATAATCATGGAATAAAAGAGGATACATTTGGATGGGATAATTCTAGTGAATACCTAACACCAAAAATAGTGAACCTTGGGGGGACCACCAGGAACCGAAGAATCTTCCAAGTCATGTCGTTATCATTGTTTTGTGTGCCGAGGGCCAAAATGTAAGCATAATTCACTGAAAATATTCTGAGAATCTACTTGCACCATTAAATAATAGAATTCCCCATATCACTAACTCAAGGAATACTATTAATGATTTTAATATCTTTCTCATTAAACCATTTGTCTATTATGTCATAACACTATCTATTACCTGTATTGTTGAATAGGGTACACATAGTTGCACCCTCAAACCCAATGGTCACTGGGGAGGATTCCAAGATCCAATCATCTCTAGGGATCCAAGGATCCTTCCAAATATTGATGATGGTAGAGTTCAAACATGCATCCATATCAATAGTTATTCATGTTATAATTTTAATTCTTGTTTCAACTTTTCTTATATCGTTCATTCATTTATTGAATTTTTATGTTATCCAAATGTTATTAAATGACTATTACTCAATAATAATTATCAAATTGTTAACTAATATTATTTTTTAGTTATTTTATAATCCATTTTTACTAAATATATTTTATATTATGTGTAAATGAATATTTAGTCTTATATAAATAACATTTAATAAAATTTATTATATTTTTATTAATATATTTATATTTATATATTAATATATGATTTATAATGATATATATTTCGTTTTATGAAATATACCATTTATCTACATTAGTAAAAAAATGATGATAAATGGTAACTTTTATCTGTGCTAAAAAACGCACAAATAAAGGGTAGCTTTTATCAACGCTTTTTTTAGCACCGCTAAAAGTATCATTTATCTTCACTTTTTTAGCATGGATACAGGACATATTTATCAATGCTGGTAAAAAATGATGATAAATGTTACTTTTTTATCAATGCTAAAACAAAAGCGCTGATAAAGGGAAGCTTATATCAGTACTAAAAAATCATTGAGGGTGTTAACCTAATGAGAGGAGATGCACTTGGAATCCACTGTTTCTAGCCTCCCTAATTTTATGTTTCTTTTTATTTTCATTTTCACTTTTACCTTGTATGTTATTTGAACTCTTTTGGAGAATTAAATAAATAAATATAATGATGATAATGATAAAAGGCACCCTTTATCAATGTTGATAAACATGACATTTATCATCACTGTAAAAAAGTGCTAATAAAGGGTACCTTTTTTAGCACTAAAAAAGCAATTATAAAAAGGGGTCTTTTATCAGTACTCTTTTTGCGCAGATAAAAGACAACCATTATCAGTGCAGATAAAAGCGAGTATTGGATAAACCCAAATCTATATTAGTATATCTCATGAGCTAAATAAGTGCTTATATATAATAAAATCAAGTGAGGATATATATTTCCTGTCAAACACATTGATGGCCCCAATATCCTTCTTAACCTACAAGTAGACAAGGGTTGTCCCATCTTCCATTAATGTATTGTCTTTCATCATTGACATACACATTGATAATATATTTAAACATAGATTAAAATGACATAGAACTAATGTCCAAATATTTCTCTCTTCATGTTGGGTATACATCAATCATTATATTCAAAGGAAACCTGAGTGGTATTATACTTGGTCTGAAACAAAATAAGTAATAGAATCATCCATGTTGTGCTTATTATGACAAGTCACATATGATTTATTGGATTCTGATTGTAAATTTTGAAAACACATTGTATAGTTAACATTGTGTTCCATTTATACTCACAATAGCCTGACATCACAAATTTTATTTCATTGGTGTTTTTTAGGAATGGATAAAACCCAATGTTATTAAAATCTTGGAGAATTTCCATCATAATATATGTTGTGTTAAATGAATAAGAAAAAAAGATGGTGAGATAGAAAATCTATTATCTTACATTATTTATTCATGTTATACAAATTAAAAACATTTTATTAAAACATCATATCATTATTATCCATTAGCGAAAAATTTACAACAATATTTGATAAAATAAGGCAATGCTTATAATGATCAATCAGTGAATATAACAAGTTTTCACTCTAAATGGGAAGTTGATTGCATTCTAACTAGAAAATCTTGCATGGTGGGAGGATGAGTTTAGTGGGAATGATTTAAAATATAATTAATTAGAATATGATATTTCAATACCCATTTCGTTCACAAAAAATAATCTAATAAGAAAAAAAATAATTTCATTTGGTACCTTCAAAGATAATTTGAATCTTAGTTTGTAGATAAGGAAAAATTGTTACTTTTTTTGTTAATTGTTATAATGAAATCATTTTTTACAAATTTAATTTGTTTTTATGACACTATAAAAAATTTAAATGTAAATTATAGGAAAATATTAATTCTATTCTTGTGGAGTACTTCATGGAAAATGAGGTTAAAGTGGATCCTTTTTTTGATGTATCCCAATTAAGTATTATTTATGTATAACATGCCTCCTTATTTATAAAAATTTATGTTTTTTCCACAATGTTACTGATGTTTTTTTCCATTCTTTATTTTTGATATGATACATTAGGTAATCAAATTTATACATATTTTATATAACATAATGTTATAGAACCATACATTATTGATTATTTTGGAATCAATATCCATTGAAACACACTTTAAAAAAATAGGGAAATATTTCATGAAAATCACCTTCAAATGGTATTTTTATAAGCTATTTCTCCCATGGGAAGTATATTTTAATTAATATCCTTATTTCCATTATGTATATTCTATTTTAAATAATCATTTTTGGGGATGATTTGGGTGAATAACTATTAAATTGGATATGATAAAGTGTTTAATCAAGTAATAAAATCTTTCCTAACATTTATTATGAGTCATCAAGGCCTCACATATTCATTCATTAATATAATAATACAATGTAACTTTTTCATTAAAATATGTGTAGACTAGGAATGTGTGAAGACACCTGAGAGGGGGATGAATTAGGTGCTATTAAATATTTTACCAAATACCAATTTCTCTTTTAATATTTTACCTTAAATAGTTTTGAACCTCAATTGATGGGTATGAAAAATGGTTCTTGTTTACTTTAACCTATAAGAAACACTCACATGTAGTGATGTTTGGAAAGTAAAGTTAAATAGAACTATTTTTATAAGGTTAATACCTTCTTGAGAAAACTACTATTAAATGTGATTTGTATCATTCAAGTCAAAAAAATTCCACAAATAATTTTATCTTCAATTACAAGTTGGTTTGGGAAGTTACTATATTGAACACATTTGAGTAAGGATCATATAGAAATAAATATTCATCCCACACATACAAATCATCCTTATATATTATAATATCTCTTGACATTTATCATCAATTAAAACCTTACAAAGTATATATTCTTTCAGTATAGGATTCCATTGCATTAATATCATTAGATCTCTTTTCTCAGCACTGAGTCTTCAACTATATATTGATCCTCAAGAATAGTTTCATGAAACTTAGTCTTTAAAAATAAATTTGGTCCTTGATCATGTGAATAATATATTTGAAGGATTTTATCACTCACTTTAGCTCTTATGATCTTGAAGATCCCAAAAAATATTGAGATAGAAAGGCTCAACACAATAGATAATGATCAACAATGTGAATCTCTCTCTCTCTGATTTCTTCTTCTTCTTTCCTTCTCATTGTATTATAGGAACTGTTCGAAGAACCAGTTTTTTATTATTATTAATCTTTGAGAATTGACCAGTTATTAAAGTAGAACTAGGCTAGCTTCGTCCTCCTCTTCTTTGATACCAGATGAGTTTACTTCATTATAACTATATCGGCTTCCACTCGTTCAATTCAATGAGATCTCTATATCATATCTCTCAGGTTACTCTCTCATTATATGTTTCTACATTTTATATATGATCATATCCATATATATTAGAGATTTAATTCTAAACTATTCCAAAAAATGAAAATATCTCAGCAATATTATGGAATCCAACAATCAAAATATTCATGTCATAATTTATACTCCCATGATCTCCAATTTCCTTTTAATTCTCAATATCTTATATCTACAGAATTTTTATGAGTGCCCTTTGTTGGGACCATGATTTTTGGAGGTGTTTCAAAGTAGATAGAAGATGTTTAGAGGAAGTTTTTTTAGCTTGAAGAAGGAGTTATCCTTGTATTTTCTTTTTTTTTCTTATCATAAAACACATAACTTTTTTAATCCTTAAATCAAATAGTGAATGGATGAGAAGACCAGACTGAATTTTCCAGACCAATTTCATCAGATAAAATGTTATAAATAAAGATTTTTTGGTATGAGAAATAAGGTTAATGGTTTTCTTGTATTCCTTATAATGTTCATCAAATAGAGTTTTTGGGGAAGTATAAATATGTTGAATATTTTTTATTCATAATGTTTTTAACATCATGATTTAAGAAAGATCTCATGATCCCAACATAAGTCGAAATAGGGATAAATTTATTTATATGTAAAACGTTCATACTATAAAGTTTTGAGGAACTTCACTGGATATAAGATTTTTGATGGAGTTTTTCAATTCGGAGAGGATTTATTTCTCAATGTAATAAAGTTTCTCATTCCAAATTTTGATGTCTGTGGAGTTAGAATAATTATTGGATAGATTTTTTTATAAGTATTTTGATAATAAGTTTGTTATTGAAGTTTAAAAAGAATTTGTTGAGGAATGTCATAAGGAAAAGTCTAATTAGGTGAAGACCAATGAGATGAAATCAAATTGGATGAAGTTTTATTGAACAAATTCCAATCAGATGAAGTCTATCAAACGAACACTTTTGATATCATCGATCTGAGTCTATCAGATGATTTTTTTTACAATGTTTATTAGATAGAGATGCATTACATTGCAAAGTGAATTTGTCGCGTGATGATTATATGGATGTCTCTGAGTTATCGAATAGAAGTTGTTGAGATGAAATTATGTGGTTTAAGACATAATACATATTTTTAAAAAAAAATTTGGGGCCGAAGCCTCATTTATTATTAAAGAAAAGCAAAGACCTCTTTTAACTGGGTAGAGGGAGACCCATTACACTGCTCGAAGGCCCAATGGACATTTATCACATTACATGGCCCGTAGGCCCATTTTTTCTCAAATATATTAAAATGTGACACTACCAAGATAATCAGTCAATGTTAATAAAATCACAAATGAAGATCATGGTTCTCACCAAGAGTTAAGAAAGTTCGATCGAGTTTCTTAATACTGAGAATAAGGATGTTTGAGGAAATTCACAAGTGATGAGTCTATAAGAAGATTCTAGAATAATCTAGAAGTGTTGAGAAGTTCTTAGAGAATGGTTTTGATTGTGTGTTTCTATTTTTGATTTTTCATTGAGTGTAAATTTTAAATTGGATTCCCAACTTTTTTCCAACTCACGCATCTAAAAATATGGTACACATACAATACGAGGTTCTGTACTATTCATGTGTGTAAATGATGAAGTGCTACAAAAATAGTTTCGAACATAGATACTGGATACAAATATGAAGGAAAAATGTTTTAACAAAGACTTTTTTCAAAAAAATAATATCTCATTTGTATAAGAAGTTTTTAGTGGATATAGGATTTGTAATTAGAGGGATTAGACAAAAAGGAACGAGAACGAGTTTCATATTAGGTAGATAAGACAGACTATATACATAGGTGAATGGAATGACAGATAATAATAAAGTGGCATCAGTTTTCAGTAGGCACCAGATGGATATTAAATAATGGATGATCAAACAGATATATCGAATAAATAGGTGAACAAAAACACATTTCATACAGAAGTAAAAGTATGAAGTTATTACCTGTTGTTGGGAAAGAAAGTGAAGAAGAACTATTTATATGAAGAAAAAGTGGGAAGAGGAACAAGAAGTATAGTGAAAACATACCAAACCATGTTGGTTGAGGTTTCTAATAGTTGTTACAAAAATAATTGTTATATATTTTATCTATATAGAGATGAAATTCACTATTTTTTTATTATAGTGTTACACAAGTGTAAGTATATTCACTTATTACTCTAACCACATATAAAGGATTATTTCCAGTGGATTGTGTGCTATGGAATTATTTCCAAACTATTATAAGGACTAGATACTATTATTTAGTATTAAACCTTATAAAAACTTATGTTCATGTGGATTGTTCTTCTGTGTTTAATTTTTGAGAACTCATAACTCATTAATAATAGGTTAAAGTTTTTTCATTAGTAAGAAAATATATAAAGAAACTATCATTGATTAAAACATACCCCTCTCAGTGATCACACAAATTCTGATTTTCCCTTTCAAGTGGTATCATGGTGAAGGCTATCCGCATTGACTATGTTGAAAATGAAGAAAAATAAGTTTCCATGGGTGTTCATAATTCTGTGAATAGTGAAGGGATTATGGTATTTAATGGAAATAACTATCATATTCACAAAGATGGAATGTTATCCTATCTTATTTGCATTGACTATTATGTTATTGAGGCTACTACAGATGGGTTCCCACCAAGTGCTGAAGGAGCTCCACAAAAAGTTACTGATAAGAATAATTTTAAGAATGATGGGTGAACCAAAAATGATATAATTTCCTCACACTCTAAAAGTGAGTTTATTAGACTTAAAAGAGTTGAAATGAATAATGTCATTTGAGAAACGTTAAAGAACATATATGAAGGAAATATGAAAGTAAATAAAGAAAATTTACAAATATGGAGACCAAAGTACAAAGATCCTAAGATGGGTGATTATGAATTAGATAGTGACTTCTTTAGAAGGGTGAATGACACTATTAAAAACATAAAATGTATTAGTGAGAAGTAATAATATTGATTTATTATTGAAAAGAACTTATGAATTATTCCTGATAAATTTGATGTAAATGTTTTATAATTATAAATAGATATCTTGAAATTCTATCCCTTGATGATCAACATAGCACTCTCATAACTTATGAAAAGATAAGAGAAACTGTTATGATGATTAAAGAGAAGACTGATTGAGAAATTTCTTTTAAATCTTACAAGAAAGGAAATTCTAAGAAAGTTATCAACAAATAATATAGTGTGTTTGACACTGAAGATGATTTTATTAATTTTTTTAATTAATTTATTTATTCATTTTATAAAAAGGTAAAAACGGGAAAAAGAAATTACAAAGGAAATTTATCACTGGAATTATTTTTTTGTAATGATATTGGAAATATCACTACAAACACTTCATGATGAGATGAAGTTGAAAAAAGTAACGAAGATGATAAAAATTCATGTAGATAACTCAAAAAAATTATGAAAATCCCATTCCTATTCTAAGATAATGGATAAGAAGTTATCTAAATAGAAAAAGATAAACTATTTATTAGATTATGAAGAATATGGTGACAATAAATAAGAATCTAATAACTTCAATGATGATGATGATATTGAATAAATTCTTGGTGAAAAATTTAAGGATGAAAAATTCACTAGTGATGAAAGAAGTAGTTCGAAATAAGAATAAATTCATATGGATTGTATGCTAAAGAGATTGGTAAAAGAATATATTGCAATGATTGTAAGATTTTATTAGGATAATTTGAATTTTTAGAAAGAAAATATTTCATAAAAAAATTAGGAATATTATTTTAAAGATAAAACCATGTTGCTAAATAAATTAGTAATCTAAAAAAGTTGCTTGATGAAAATAAAAATATCAAATTCAATCTGGAAAAAAAGTTGAAAGTGAATGAGTAAGAGTTAAAATGTGTTCAACAAAAACATATTAAATATGATCGAGGAATTAAAATTTTCAAAAACACAGTTATAGAAGTTTATAATAGTTCTAAGAAGTATAAACCTTAAGAAGATCAAGAAAAATCATCCATAAATATTTGTAAGAAAGCTGAATATGTGCATTAGAAAACTAAAGATAATAATACCAAGTATATATCCAAAAAATAATAGTTAAAAAACCTAAAGCTATTACAATTGTATATTTTGTTGAGGATAATAATAAAATACTATGTTGTAATCAAAACATTGGTGTGCAATAAAATACCAAAGTTTATAGTAAGAAAGTTAAAGAAAAAAGATGTAAAACTCTAAATAGTGTGAAAGTTATAGAGGAAAATATGTTTTTTATGTTTAATGTTCGTGTTTTGGAGGATTTGGGGACACAAAATATATATGTCTATTTAATCATAAATGTTATAGTTAATATAAGAGCAAATGGAGGAAAATTTTGATGTGAATTCATCCCACTCAAAGGAGATAATATGAGAAAGTTATTCTAAAGATTGAAAATAGTTCCAACCCCTGGAAACTATTTGTGAAGGATGTGATAAACCTAGACATATTTCAAAAGGATGTCTTGTCATGATATTGACATAAAAGAGTTTATACAATAAATCTCAAAATCTATATGAGAATAAATAAAAATGAAATGAAAAAAGCCTTAGTTTTTGAAATTACTCTGAATTCTACAAAAGGAGAACAACCCATGATCTTGGATAGTGGATGTTCTTTATATATGATAGGTGATTTGAAGTTACTAAAGAATGTGAAATATTTTAAACAAGGTATAATGACTTTGGGAATTGATTAGGAACTCATAATCAATGGCTTTGGATATTATGGCATCGTGTAATAGAATATAAAATCCATATGAGCCTTATTTTTTGATGAGATAAAACACAATTTGTTAAGTGTTTCATAAATTTGTGATGAAGGTAACAACTTTTCCTTTAGAAAATGTGATTTTATTTTTAAAATTATAAAATATGGTAAAATTGTATCAAGAGGACAATAAACAAAGGGAAACTTGTTTCAAGTTGGTGATTCACAAATTTCATACTATTTGAGCATGATGTAAGAAAATTAGATGTGGCATAAAAGACTGAGGCATGCGTTAGAGTAATATGAGCAAGTTTTTGAAGAGAGAAAGTATTCATTATATTCTTGATATAATAAGAAGAAGTTATTAGTGTTTCACTACTAAAAAACACACTTTTAGCATTTCAAAAAACTATTTTTTAAATGTTAAAAGTAATGAAAATCTAAGTGATATACAAAGATCACATCCCTTATCAGCACGAGAAAAGGCGTTGATAAAGGAAACTTTATCCGCACTTGATAGAGCACTGATAAAAGGACTTTTTATCAACATTAGATGAAGAGTTGATAAATATGCCCTTTATAAGTGCAGATAAATGGACCATTTATCAGCACTATATGAAGCACTCAAAAAGTGTCCCTTTATCAGTGCTTCATCTAGCATTGATAAAATCCATTTCAGCTGCTACATAGCTACATCCCTACAAAATCCATGTAGTATCCTTGTAAAATCAAATACAATCAGAATTCATAAAAATTAATAGAAGTATATAATAAAATGGATTGGAATACAAATAACACACTTTACTATCATTTCAATTAAAATTTTACATAAAAATATTTAGATTTATTTTATATTTACAATTTACCAAAAAAATTAAAACCCATATAAAAAATAAATACTAGAAGAATATTTTCACCATTCATCCTCTATATAAAATCCCATCACTGAAAATAAAACCAATTTTTATTTTAATAACATTAAATTAGAAAATAAACAAATTAAAACATTAAAGTTATGTAATCCACATATGATTAATTATATTGTTAATTATTGTATATATTAATGATAATATTAGTATATCATTTTTCGGATTGATTTGAGACTAATTATCAAAAGTAAAAAATATATTATGGATCATTGTCATAAATTTTGAAAATAACCTGAGCTCATTTTCTCAGTTTTGGATATATGAGGCACGTTTTAAACTAACATGAAACTTATTTTAAAGACACGGACTTTGAGTCGTACTGACCACATCATGTGTCAGATTGATGTGCAGTCAATTCATACACATCAAAAAATGAAAAATGGATCGTTTTCATAATCTTTGAAGCAATTAAAGCTCATTTTCTCAGTTTTGGATATATGATATGTGTTTTAAACTAAAATTACACTTTTATATTGAAAACATGTACTTTGATTCATAGCAATCATATCATATGTCGGATTGATGTGTAGTCGACTCCTATATGTCACAAATGAATTATGGATCATTTTCCAAAATTTTAAAAACAATTTGAGCATGTTTTATTTGTTTTGACTATGTGAGTAATGTTTTAAACTAAAATGACACTTATATTGAGAATATTCATCACTATGGGTCATACCAAACACCACTATGTCAAAATTGGTGTTTAGTGGTGGTTTTTTTCATATAGAAACAGCTTTCCAAAACCACTACTTAATCGTATGTCAGCAATCAATCAGAAGAAGTTTTTATTATTTTATTATTTTATTATTTTATTATTTTATTATTTTATTATTTTATTATTTTATTATTTTATTATTTTATTATTTTACTATTTTATTATTTAATTATTTAATTATTTTCATAATTAATTAATTAATAATTATTTATTATTTATTATTTATTATTTATTATTTTCACTAACCAACCTAGTTTGACACCGAACTAGTAACTTGAGTCGATCCGCGATAAGGCCTAAGAGGAATTCCCGATCCATCTAGACTAGAAACTAGTGTTAGGGCATCAATAGAGAAACTAAGGGAACGATTTTTTCCAATATAAATAAACTTAACAAGAGAAAATAAACAGAGAATCCCAAAAATAAATACAATTAGCAAACTGCTCATCGTTTATACAAAAGTTAAGAAAACAACAAACCGAACTAAAAAAATCCAACTGAACATGGTGACCACAACATCTCCATGTGACCCTGAGTGTCACTCTCTGATACTGAAACCAACCATTTTCCATGAAGACAAAAATCAAGCAGAAACCTATCGCATAAGCTAAAAATAAGAGAGAACTATTAACGTGAGTATTAAAACTTAGTAGGAATGTCTGAAAAAAATCTATTCCCAATGCACTTCCTTTATTTAAAATTAACATCAATTTCAGGTTCGAAATACAATATATAAAACTAGCCTTTTCACATGTATTTTCCACTTTAACACAAAATACGGTTCATTTCCCTTTTCTCATTTAAATCCATACTTCTTTCTAAGAAGCATACATTAACATTTTTGAGGAGAAAGATAATGTTTTCAGTAAAAAAGCGGAAAGGCAGTGTAAAAAATTTTCCAAAAAATTTCCTTAAACCTTTGAAAACCGACTCATCACTTCTCAAAGAAATTACACCAAATAATAGAGAAAAATTATTTATCACATAATAAGGGAAATGGAAAATAATAGCACGCATAGAAAACCAACCAAGAATACATCTCAATCATCCACCGCAAAAAACTATGTTCCTAAGAACATGGGAGAACTTAAGAGCTCAGTGGAATAATTTGTAACATACTATACATCATGACTCATTGAGAAGGCATGACTCACTCGATGATATTAAATTTCACCCACACGCTCAATCACACCCTACCTGGTCTGATTGAGGGGAATTATCTCATAATAACAAAAACAAAACATATCCCCTACTATGGTCTGCTGTCCAGAGCAAAATCCTAAGCTAGTATATCAACCATTCACCAAAAATTTTCTAGCTATGTTGTGTTCCCATGTCAAGACTAAAATGGGGGTGATCCAACAATTCCATCCAAGCATCCAATCACTCGAACATATAGCACACACAATAAATTCACATAACAAGTGACCCTTGTGTCACCCAAAGGAACAACCTCTTACCTTTCAATCAATCAATCAATCATTAGGGATCCTATTAGTGTAATCCTCCTACAATAATCAACATAACTAATGCAAGATAATTATCCATGGAGAGTTTTCAAGATTACCAAATTTCACAAAAATGTCAATCGGGCTTCAAACACCCTTAAATAAATCATTAGTTTCCAAAGAACCAAATCCACCATTCCAAAAAGGTGAAAACACAACATTTGACATTTCACAACCATTTATAATCTTATATTAAAATAATCAAACCACATTTTCAAGCCAAAACCACTTTCATCAAGATTCCAAACTGGACACACACTATTTTCACATGTCATGCCATTTTCATATGCCAAGAACACACCTTTTTTAGATCCAACCCCACTTGGAAACCCCATTAAATAAACCCAAACCATCATTTCAAGTGCCAAAAATACACTTACAAATCCAAACCATGCTTTAAAAATCACAAATCACTTACATAATCCAATTAGGGGTTTAATCAAGAACTTGATGTGTAAATTTTAATGAAACAATGTCATATACTTCAAAATAATTATGAAAACCACCTCATTTCATATCAAAAAATTATTATAATGATCTCACATCACTATTTAACATATAAAGAAGGTGAAAAAAATTAATAAATAAATTATTCTTAAATTTAAAATGGAAATTGCAAAGGGAATCCTAACTCAAATCACCTGCACTTCAACAATGCCAACCTAAAATAACTCCATGAAGGTTCGAATTGGAAATAAAAAACAAGATAAACCTTCTACACAAAACCCACCAATTAAAAGTAAAATAGACATGAAATCTAGATATACAAAACCAAGGCAGAACAAGAACTCAAGATAAGATGGAAGAATAATGAAGACGAATAATAGAGGAAGATAATACCTTGAAGAATCACCCAAAAAACATTAATAAACAGAAGATCCATACCATGGGTGAGGAGGACAATCTTGGAGAATGAGGGAGGATCCCCCTTTGGGATGCACAAACTAGGAGGGGTGGAAAATGGGTTTTTTGGGATTAGAATCCCGAGATGGTATATGAGTAATTTCACATTTTCAATGACATGTGTTCGGTGCATGGTTAAGCCACACAGTTTCCCCAACCATGCACCAAATTAGCACCCCTTACTGGACACATTGGGCACTCACACGGTGTGGCCGCATGGCTTGGTAAATCATGCACCAACCATATGGTTCTATCCAAAATGGTAGAACCATGTGAACACCTTTTGCACAGTTTTCCTTTCCATATGTGGTCCATAAACCCATGACATAAGACAAATATGGACCCCCATAGTTTCATAGATAATGGAACATAGTTTCCCTTAATCTTGCACTAATCGTACGACACCTGCTTCTAATCCCAAAATATCCATTTTTCACCAAAACAATAAGGAAAACAACAAAATAAACATAGAACCAAAAATTTTAAAAAAAGGAACATCCAAAACTTGAGAGAAAAACTAAGAACCAAAAGATAAACTTGAATAGATGATGAAAAAAATTGGGTGTGACAATCCTCCCCACCACAACGCATTCCACCCCATAAAATACACAATACTTCTTGTTTATTGATCAAAGAAAGCGAATCCCCACAATTTCATGATCCAACCTATCATTCCAAGAACACCTCAACCACCACTAGAAAAAAACTCATACCTATTATCTAATACAAACCAACAAACCCAAAACAATTCTTGACAAATGACATAAAATTAAAACTACAACCCACACAACCCATCCACGGACAAAACTATTGGGTGTGCTTCTAAAGCTCAACATTTCCCCCAAGTGAAGAAAAATTAGAAGTTAGATAAATTATAATAAAACACCCATTTCCAGGCCAACACCAAAAATGAAACTATAATATCAACAAAAGGAGGCTCGGAAATACTCCCCACCATTATAAACCAGCTAGAAATGAAAAAAATTAGAAGATACCACACTAAGACCCATGTTGGGTCTTCCCACTATTTAGAACCGACCAACACCGACTGAAACTAATCAACCCCAGCCACAAGGTGTGGGGGGTGAGAGGATCCAATTAAAGATACTCCAAACCAATATATAAACCAAAAAAATGATTCAACATCTATATAAGATGAAAATATCTCTAGAAGAGCACATACCAAAACCAAACTAATCCATTCACACACCCCTGCCGATTTCCAAACTATATGAAAAGAATCAATCTAGGACCTATGACAGGAGCCCTAATGTCTTGAAGAATTTACATACCCATAGTCATGGTCATATAGTACCTGATCAAAACTCTTTCTTTTGGTGTAATGAGTGGCCAAACAAAACCCCAGGTAGAACCATAGGAACCCAACACACAATGATACTCACTTCACTTCAACAATGCACTTCATTGAAATGGGGATTTGGAAAATCCACATATGTAATCCTCTTTTACCCTAATAATTAATAGTAGGAATATGTTACCTGTAGAAAACACCTCCACTTAGAAAGGAAAAATTCATAATTTTCCAAAAGATGTGCATTCATTAAAATATGAGTTCTCAAAAGTTTCACAACAACCACTTTTACATTATAAAGAAGATTCAACACTGAAAAAACCACCAAACCCAACCATTACAATGAAATAATAGATACATAGGAAGATAATTTTAACTGATCCCAAAACATCACCCTACTCCTATAAACGAGAAGGGGTTTCTTTCGAAGGAGTGAATTTAGCTCCACGTTGCTTCTTGGAAACACCCAGATTGAACCACTACAAGTGACCCAAAAATACATAGGTATGGAAGGTCTTTAATGAACTAGGTAACAATGGCTTCTTATGATCTATCTTTCTACACTGATGTCACACAATGATCCCTCACTAAGAAAAAGTTGATGAAAGGTCTAGAGGACTTTTAATCTAACAAACAGCACCAATAGATTCAGGTCGCTTTCCAATCTACTTACTAAAATTTCATTCATCACTTATAGAGACTGGAGGAGGGTTAGATGCCTCAATAACTCCTATTAACATAGATTCAACATGAATAGATTGCCCCACCATGCCATCGAAATAGGTTAGACTGAACTCTGACACCTTTAACTGGTGATCAGGATGAAGCCCACTCTCAAAACACTGATCCTTCAAAGAATCATAAACATTCCACTCCATAAGGTAAGGAAATATATCCAAAAAATGAAAAAGTACTCCAGAACGGATCCATCAACTTTATGAAGACAAAACCTTTCCATCCCCTTCCTTTCCAACACTACCTCATAGAAAAACTACTGGATGATTGAAACCTTGAAGAAATACCAGGTGAGATCTTCCCGTGTCTTGATATAAGAGACCAACTCTCACCACTTATTGGTTAGAAATTCATGCATAAATGTATCAAAACTTAACTTCAATGACTCTATAAACTCAAAGAAACTAACATTTCTCTCAATTTTTCACATTCACTCTTGTTCTTTGAGAGGATCCACTTAACACTAAAATATATAAGGATTAATATTTCAAAACTCAAGAAGTAAGTCCTTAGATTTATTAACTATAGAGTCTTTTAACGGTAATCCACTCGTAGCTACACACAGAATATCCATATAATCCTTATGGGGGTCTACACAAAGAAACAGGGGAACCAATATCTCAATCAACACCAATTTCATCAATAAGAGTTCAAATTCAAAACACCACTTGAACCAACTTACCAAATCACAATAAAACAAGCCACACAACCAACGGTTATCAAAACATCATGATTTTCTGTTTAAAGATACTTTTGGAAGAAAAAAAACTCCATGGGTTGCACACCCACCAATGGTATTCCATTGAGCCTCACACATGGACATTCTCATGGCACCCTGGGAACCCATCAACTCATGCCAACCTAGACACTTTTCCTACCATTCCTTCAACCATCCAAATTTACACACATATCCATGCATGTATTCACTCATGGGAGTAGCAAAGGTCAAAAAAATTCTTGTTTTTCAAAAAAAATGTTCAGCATAATTTTACATATTCTCAATCCACTTCTCATTACAAAATTTATAAAAAATTGAAAAACCTCACTAACCACCAAGTTAAAAACCATTTTTGAAATCCAAACACCAATCCATTTTGTCTTTCTCAAAAAAAATCCCATGGATTCCTTCCAAAAATATAATTCATCATATTCCAAACATTTTTAAAAGCTCAACAAATCTTATTCCATCAAAAAATAATTTGATTAAAAAATCATTTATCCTTACTTAAAACATATTTATAAAATCATCATTAAAATAAACTTCTACCTCCAAACAACTGATTTTGATAGACCCTAGATTTTGACTATAAAATTTCAATCTCAATAAACCCATACTCATTTTCTCCAAAAAAACATTTTATAAAAATCCATATTCTAAGGATTTTATTACTAGAAAAACAGGTTGTGGCCACAAAATTATAGCCATAGTTTTAAAACCGTGGCTATAGGTCTTTTCTTCATGGCCTATACCCATGGTTTTTAAAACCATGGAAATAGCGCAAACCTATGTCCATGGTTATGTGGCCTATAGCCAGGGTATTCAAAACTATGTCTATAGTCCTTTTTTTGAAGGGCTATAGCCACAGTTTTGAAAACCATGGCTATAGGTCTCCCACCCTTGCACGGAAGAAAATATTTATCGCCAAATAAATGGAAAGAATAACTATTTCCATGGTTTTTAGGATAATGGCATGCTTTTTTAAAATATATAAAACATATTATATATGTATATATACAAAATCCTTGGTGGTGTAGTGGTTATGTCACTAGAACGTGAAAAGAAGGTGATGGGATCAAATATGGCTAGGCACGCATTATTTTTAGGTTATTTCCACGGTTTTCTAGGGCTATAGCCACGTTTTTAACTCTTAAAATAGGCCTCCTAATGCCATGGTTTTCTAGGGCTATTTCCACGGTTAAAACTGTGGCAATAAGCCACCTATTGCCAAGGTTAAAACTGTGGCCAAAGGTCAACTGCCACTGTTGAGAACAGAGACACCTATGGCCACGATTTTCAAAACTGTGGAAATAGGACACCTATTTCCATGGTTATAACTGTGTTCATAGGTCAGGCCCTACTACAATTATGATATCTACCACAGTTGGGAAAATAGGTGGCCATAGGCTATGACCAGGGTTTTGAATAGTTGCAATAGCCTGTTTTTCTAGTTCTGTTTCCTCAAAATAAATATGAAAAGTTAGTTTCCATCTTCTCAAAACCAAACCATTACAACTTTAAATATAGTTTTAACAATACTAGAATAATGGTTTTTAAAACGATTTTCAAAATCAAGGAAGAACAAAAATAATCAACAAGGGGAAACTAGAATCGATGGGTGAATTGGCCATATGGTTAGAAACCACATTCCAATCACACAATCATTACAAAGAGTTATATTGGACCATGTCCCCATGTAACAAAGGGTACTCTGAAATCAAGGTACTCTAAAGAACCATCCTTCTTTCATACCATTTTTTCACGAACCAATCTGGGTGGACCCCAAACTAGTCACCCGAGTCGATCCGTAATAAGGACTGTGAGTCATTCCCAATCCTCCTAGTCTAGAAATAGGTTCCAAAGAATCAAAATAGAAATAAAAGGAATGATTTTTCCCAATATAAATAAACTAAGAAGTGGATAATAAATATAGTATCCCATAAATAAATACAATTACCAAACTAATGATCATTTATACAAAAGTTGAAAATACAAAAAACTGAAAAAAAACCCCAATTGAACCTGACGACCACAACATATCTGTGTGACCCTTAGGGCCACTCTCTGATACTGAAACCAACCATTACCCATGGTGATTGAAACCAATATGAAACATGAACCACAATCTAAAAAACAAGAAATAACTATTGGAGTGAGTAATAAAACTCAGTAGGTGTGCCCAAAAAAATATATTCCCAATGTACTTTTTTAAAATAAAAGAAACATAAATTTCAGGTTTGAAAAACAATATATAAAACTAGGATTTTCACACACATTTTCCACTTTAAAACAAAATATTTACCATTTCCCTTTTCTTATTTCAATCCATATTCCTTTACAATAAGCATACATTAGAATTTTTGAGGAAAAATATAATGTTTTTATTTTAAAAAATGGTAAAGGGATTGTAAAATATTTTCTAAAAATTTTCCATAAATCTTTGAAAACCAAATCGCCACTTCTCAAAAGAATTACACCACACATGAGAGAAACACCAATGATCACTTAATAAGGGCAATGGAAAATAATACCACACACAAGCAACCCACCAAGAATGAATCTCAATCATCTATTACACACAACTAAGTGATGAAGAACATGAGAGAACCTAGGAGATTAGTTGAATAATCTAGAATATACGATACATCTTGACTCATCCCGAAGTCATGTGTAACACCCAAATGTTTTATGAAATATTTTAAATAATTTTAATTCTTCAATAGCTTTCATTACATGCAATCATGAGTTTAAACGAATAGAGAGACTCCATTAATATAAAATGACTATTTTAACCTATATGTTAGGTCAAATGGAATAAATAAAACTAACTTATGAAATTGTATGGAAAATTCATTGACTACCAATTATTTATGAAAAAATAAATTGTATATTTGTATATTTATATTTATAAATTGAGTGAATTATTATTATTAAATGAAATTAATGAAAAATATATGTTATATACTTAAAATATTTTTACATTAATCTAACAGATGTTTTTATAGGGTATGAATAAACCCTATTTGATGTATATAATGTATAGTTTTCAAAAGGGTAATTTTTTTCCTTTTAATGGTGAAACAATTTTAAATTAAGATTTCGACACATCAAAAAAAATTATATAACAACATAAACATTTTATTTGGAAGTGGGATATAAAAATTTATTGTGGATGAATTTTTGATATTTTATGATAACTTTCATGTTTTGATGAATAATAAAAATACACTAAATTTTAATGGAAAACAAAAAATTTCATCAAAATAATTTTTATGGTTAAATTATAATATTGAATGGTTTTAAAGTATAAACAAAATATATTTTTATTACTAAATAAAATGTATTTCATTATCATTTATTGTACATTAAATTCATATGTAAAAATATTTCAATCTTTTGTAATGTTTTAACCTTTAAAACATGATCTCTCTTTCTAACAATGAGATTAATTTTAAATTAATTTTTGGAACTTATGTGCATAGAATTTTGAACACTGTATTTCATATTTTGAATTAGTAATTCCAAATTATGTAAATAGCTTACTTTTATTTTTTGGACATCATGAATAGTAACTTTTGTAATTTTTATTAATACTGTAAAAGGGTAAATTGGATAATTTAGGGTAAAAATAATATTATGAAATTGCCCTAACACTTTTCATAATATCATTGGATGATTTTGTTTTGACCTAAATCATCCTTGGGACGAAATGGTGTCCTTTCAAAGCCATTTGGATGAGATTAGTACATTTAATTTATTTTATTTAAAGTTAAATATGACTTACTCAGATTTTAATGACTATATCATTTTAATATAAGGTTATACAAAAGCTAAATTAGATTATAAATACTAATTTTAAATCTATTTTTTTTTATCATGAAAATTTATTTTTAATTTTTTGGAAATAAATAATTACCATAAAGACTTATACTTTAATGATGAAAAAATTATTTAATTGATGAAAAATCAATAAAATAATAATTATAAAAGTGATAAAAACCATTAAAACTGCAAACACATGAAAACATATTATTGGTTGAATATATCTCTACTATAACCATACAAGGGTTATGTAATTGACCATTTGGATCTTTATATAAGAGATTATGATACTTATATTATTTTATTTAAAGTGATGTTAAACTTGTCACATTCATGTTTTAATATGTATAACATTTTTAATGTTATATTTTCTAGAGGATATATTAAACTAAAATAATTCTTTTGAAATATAGTATATTTATATTTAGCATTGTATTTCATTTTTAATTTTTATTCAACAAATAAGTTGTGAAGACCCGTAAATTTCAAGGAATTTTTTTTTTTAAAAAATCTTTGGGATTTTACGAGTACGCAGTTTCTGACGGCGCTTGATTCGGAGGCCCAGTGTGCCCGGAATCAATTTTCGAAGCATGAGATCAGTACGTTCAGTGAACAAACGAGCAGGTTTTTCTAACTTTTGAACCGGTGCTCGGAATTAAAATCGGAGGGCACCGATGAATTTGCAGCGCCAGGATTCGCTTAGGTGAAGCTTAACTTCGGCCAGCAAGGGCTGAGAGAAAAAGTTATTTTTTTGGACCTTTCAAGAAAAATAATAAAATAATTTAAATGAATTATTTTATTTTATTTCCTTCTCCCTTTTTGGGTGGCGGGGCAGCGACAGGGCGGTGACGATGTACATCAATGAGGCTCATTAATGGGTCATTAAACTCATAGTGTAGTGACACATTAATGACACCATTATGGCAACGCTGCGACGTGATTCTTTCTATTTTGGCACACCGAGAATTTGGGGGGGAAAGAAATTGGAGGATTCTCTGGCGAACCTCTGATGGACATCTGCCCCAGCAAAGAACGAAGAACGCCGAAAAAACTTCTTCTTCTTCGAAGCCTTTCGAATATCGGATCCAGAAAGCGACGCGGACGCCTTAACCCCCTTGAGGGCGAACGCGCGACAATGAACTACAAATAGGTAGGGGTTTATTTTAAGAATGATAATATTCCCATGTTTGTTTTCCTCCAAAACATGAACGCGGATCAACTCATTATCAAGTTGATCCATGAATGATTATTTTTTGCGGGTTGGGGATTATTATTATTTGCGGGGGAATTGTTGGGAATTAAATTCAATCCTAACTAATTTTTTTTATGCCTCGATTATCATTGAACGTTATTGTTGTTCGATCCTTTTGTTATCAACTAATGCGGAGGGCGTGGGCCGAACAAACACGGCTGGCGACTCTCCGCAGTTTGTTTGTCTGTGCGCGTGTTGATGGGTGACAATGGAATGGGACCGCAACAGCATGTGGGAGTAGTCGTAGTGAAGAACGGGTCCCGGTAGAGCCGCAGGCACAGACGGCGGGCATATCGGACCACCGGAGTGCGTCTGGTGGTCTGCGGAAGGCGCTGCCGGCGCGGCGGTGCCGGCGACTGAAGGCGGCGACCGGCACCTCCCGGCCGCCCGGAGGCAGAGGCACCCCGGTGTTCCTTCGGTAGGAGTCGCCGCGGCTGAAGCCACATACCCCCCCTACTTAGCCTATTGTCCACGCTAGCGCACTCCCCCCCCCCCCGGCTGGGCCGAGACGGGTCGCGCGGACCGGGCCGGGCCCAGACCCCCCATTTCGGACCGCTTTCGGTCTTTTTCCCACATCATGGGATACAGACCTCCGATCGATATACCCTCAATTTAGTTGTTATCCTTGGATCGAGACGGTCGTTTTGGTATATTACACTCAAGGTTTCGGATAACTTTGGGTATGGCCGGGTTGGTTCGAACACGAAACCAACCGGGCCTACGGAGCGGAAACGCTTATAACTTGAGCTTCGGACGTCCGATTGACGTGTCGTCGACTTTTTTGGATTTATCTTAGTGAGACGGATCTTTTGGCTTACTCCGCTCAAGGTTTGGATGAAGCTGGAGTACGGTCGGGTTGGTTTTATCTTAAAAACCAACCGGGCCCTGGGATGGAAAAGCCAATAACTCCCAGACCGGGCGTCCGATTGACGCGCCGTGTGTCACGTTGAGTTCCTATTGATGAGACGGAACTTTGTAATACATCAACTCTGGAGTTTTTGATAGTTGATGTATCGACCCCCTTGGCTCGTGGAGCGGACCCTCCCAGAATCGAGTGTGCTGTGTGCGGGAACCCTAGAGCTGGCTGCGACAAAGATGACGACTTCTGTACAAGGATCCTCAGTGGGTTTGATGAGGACGACTACTGTACTAGGATCCTCAGTGGGTTCGATGAGGACGACTACCGTACTAGGATCCTCAGTGGGTTTGATGAGAATGACTGCCCTACTAGGATCCTCTGTGGGTTCGACGACGACCTCTACCGTACAGGGATCCTCCATGGGTTCGACGACGATGTCTACCGTGTTGGGATCCTCCGTGGTTTTGACGATGATGAATTCTGTACTAGGATCATATGTGGGTTCAGCAGTTTTTTCGACTGCACTTGGATTTTTTGTGGGTTCGGCAGCGATGACTACTATACTTGGATCCTCCATGGGTTCGGTAGTGATGACTTCTGTACTAGGATCCTACGTGGGATCGGCAGAGGAGATGATTCAGAGGCTACATCTAATCACCTCCACCTCTCTTCAAGAAGTAGTATACCTATGTGAGCTGAGTCTTGTTTCTCAATCATTATCATTAATGTGGTTGACTTTCTTTCCTGTGTGGAATGGGTTGTGATTTCCTATATGGACTGGGTTGTTCTTTCCTATGTGGACTGGGTTGTGATTTCCTATGTGGATTGTGCTGTGATTTCCTGTGTGGACTGGGCTGTGATTTCCTATGTGGACTGGGTTGTGCTTTCCTATGTGGACTGGGTTGTGATTTCCTATGTGTACTGAGATGTGCTTTCCTGTGTGGACTGGGTTGTGATTTTTTATGTGGACTGGGTTGTGCTTTCCTATGTGGACTGGGTTGTGATTTCCTATGTGGACTGGGGTGTGCTTTCCAATGTGGACTGGGTTGTGATTTCCTATGTGGACCAAGTCGTGCTTTCCTGTATGGACTTGGTTGTGCTTTTCTATGTGGACTGGGTTGTGATTCCCTATGTGGACTGGGCTGTGATTTCCTATGTAGACTGGGTTGTACTTGGGCTCGGGAGCTAGAGTCGAACTGTTACTGATGACTTAGGTATATGTATGGTCATATACCTAAGTAGTGTTGTTGATACTTCGTGATTGTATATTTCCTTTGTGGTTTATCCTTCATGGATTCTGAGAGACCTTCGGGGGTCTCGGGGTCCCTACTGAGTATCGTATATTCACCCCTGCATGGGCTATGCCCACACTACGTTGTGTTGGTTGTAGATGACGGATAGCGCTAATCGAGGTGGAGGCTTGAGGAGCTGGACGGTACCCGGAGGTGGACCACTTGACGGGACATACACGAAGAAGGCGACCGGACCCGAGGAACTGAGGTGACTATTTGTACCCACCCTTTAGGTGGGATTTTTGGAGGATGACTTGGTGTTGCTATTTTTTTTACTGTTGTTGTACTTTACTTT
Source organism: Viscum album (assembly GCA_963277665.1). NCBI lineage: Eukaryota > Viridiplantae > Streptophyta > Magnoliopsida > Santalales > Viscaceae > Viscum > Viscum album. Next base: position 1,652,830,931 of record OY728157.1, on the reverse strand, counting down.
TAGTTTTATTGTACTTTCAGTTGGGTTTATATTCTGGCCCATTTACTTTTCCAGCACTTACCTTGTGCTCAGTTTCGCTTAGTGTTTACTTCGCTTGTGTACTCTGTTGTGTATGTTACTTCTTGAAGGGAATGACTTCCCTACTTTTTTGGATTTATGCCTTTGGTGCTAGTCGCCAGCCCCTAGCCTATGGACGGCGGGATTAGGGTAATCACGGCATGGGCCCCGAGGACGGGTCGTGACATATTGGTATCAGAAGAGTCGGTTCTACCAAAGAACTCATGACTCTAATAATTTCTTCTATGTGAAGCAATAATGTTTAGAGTAATGAGTGTAGTTATCAGTCTAGGGAGTCCAGTGTTGGTGCGGTGGCCGACGTATCCATACACCAGGACCCTGACTTCTGATTTCTGACTCAGTACACGAAAACATTGATTGCATGTGTGTTTCAAAAGTTTTCTTTGTGATTACTTTATGTCAACTCACCAGGTATACTGTATTGACTGTGGCGCACCTGATTCTTTTCAGGATGGCCCCACGATGACATCCATCTAGGGTTCCAAGTTACGTGCGAGATGGCAGCCCACCAAGCGACGAGGCCTCAGTGCAGGGCCCCATTACAGCGGAGGCACCGGCGGTACCTCTACCCGACGAGCCACTGATGCCACCAGCCCCAGCAGCTAAGAGTGCATGTCACCTGAGTGCACTGCATGAGTTTCAGTGTCAGAGACCGACCAAGTTCTATGGGGAGACGGACCCTCAGGCAGCCGAGGATTGGATGGAGGCTGTAGTTTGAGTCTTTAGATTGGTAGGGACACCAGCAGATATCATGGTGATCCTTGCAGCGAGTCTCCTGCACGCAGCAGTAGGTAGATGGTGGAGCATGATTCTCTAGGTGCACGATGAGGCATCTCTGCTTTGGACGAACTTCGAGAGCCTCTTTCGATCGGAGTTCGTTTCAGCCACCCTCCGTGCGGTGTGCATTCAGGAGTTTCTACAGCTGTGGCAGGGCAGCATGACAGTAGCCCAGTACTCGGCGAGATTTACCGACCTCTCGCGCTACTCCACAGATATGGTACGGGACCCATTCTTTAGGGCCCGGAACTATGAGCAGGGACTTAGGCATGAGATCAGGGCTTCGATGATCTCCCTCAACATCCCGACATAGACGGGGGTGATGGAGAGAGCCCTTCTAGTGGAGAGTTTTCTCACTGAGCAGTCACCAGCGGCGAGACCCTCCGCAGGATGACCCGCAGTGGAGTCTTATGCAACCGGCAGTAGAAATATGATGCAGAGGACCAAGCGGGCCAAACCATCAGATGAGAAATCTCAGGAAACAGGTCTGGTTGTGCGGGGCACATGAAACAGAGCCAGCCACACGAGGAGAAGACAGTGCTATGCATGCGGTGGACAGGGTCACATGGCTCGAGACTGCCCGACCCGCCCTGCAGATGAGCAGCAGGCAGTAGAGGGACCTCCCAGGAAGAGTTTCGACCATCGTGGTCCACAAGGAACAAGCGGACGAGGCAGAGGAGATGGCCGAGCAGTGGGTGGTGGGTGATGCTTTGAGGCCCTACCACCACCACCACCAGGAAGACCACACTGACCGCAGGGAATGGGTGGACAGGGGAGAGCTCAGCTTCAGACAACTGAGGCCTACGACCATGGAGCTCAGGGAGTAGATGGATAGGAGCGGGACTAGCTCCAGACATGGAGACTTTTGTTCATGATGCTTCTAGATTTGTTGATGTTGTGTTTGTGGATGCTTTGTGTCTTGTACCTTGAGCTGCAGTAATAAAAGACACTTGTTCTTGTGAAATTTTCTTCCCTGTCCTTTTTATGTAGTGGATACTGAGAGGTTCCGGTTAAAACCATTGACTTGACCCTCACTTTTGAGATTCTTACTGGAGGATACCTAGTGACCACACACTGCTGCCGAAAGTGTGACTCGACCCTTAGAGGCAAGAGTAACAGTTGTATCTCTTGGTAGTAGCATCGAGGCTTTACGACGGCATCCATGGCATGAAATAGTACCGTTCATGACAGTACTGACTGTATTAGGCAAAGGACGTGGTTCATCCAGGTGACGAGACCATATTTCCCTTTTCGGTAAAGGAGGAATCTCAACAACTCATGTAGATCGTAGACAAAGAAGGGTGGAGTTGAGTTCTTAAAAATGGTTAGTCTCACCCATTGTTCGTCGAGCGAACAGTTTACGGTTCTCACCAACTTAATAGTCTCAGGTGTATCTTTTCTTAGAAGGAAATAAACCTGAGATAGCGGTGATGGCTTGAGTTCCTCCAGGACTATGACATTAAGACAGTTTATACTCCTGGGAAGGGGAACGTTGTAGCGGATGCTCTGGGTAGGAGATCGGGCATTCAGCTGTTAGGAGTGGTGAGACAGCAGCTGGCCGCGTTTTCAGATATCCATTGTGGATAGTGTTAGAGTGAGGACATGTAGAACCAAAGATGGTTCAGGCTACGTCGGAGAAGGTGAAGATCATCCTGGAGCAGATGAGGACTGCACAGAGCAGACAGAAGTCCTATGTAGTTAGGAGGCGGAGACCACTAGAGTTTGAGGATGGCAACCATGTTTTCTTACGAGTCTCACCTCAACGTGGATTTCAGAGATTCGGCCGCGGTGGCAAGTTATCTTTGCACTTCATTGAACTTTTCCAGGTCCTCAGCAGGGTAGGCGAGGTGGCTTACCACCTGGCCCTTCCACCTCAGTTGTACCTGGTGCACGACATCTTTCACGTATCTCAGCTGAGGAGATATGTGCATGACCCGGCGCATATCATCGACCACGGGGAGCTGGACGTCGATGACGGGGCGACTTTTGCGGAGGTCTCAGTGGAGATCAAGGATCGATAGGAGCGGGTCCTACGTGGACGGTCGATACCTCTGGTGCGCATTCATTGGAAACACAGGAACCTCCAGGAGAGCACATTGGAGCGGGAGGCTCAGATGCGTGATCAATACCCACTTTTTTCCCTAGTTTATGATGTATCTTTACGAGGACGTAAATCCCTGAGGTGGGAGTAATGTAAAGACTCGTAAATTTCAAAGAAATTTTTTTTAAAAAAAATCTTTGGGATTTTACGAGTACGCAGTTTCTGACGGCGCTTGATTTCGAGGCCCGGTGTGCCCAGAATCAATTTTCAAAGTTTAGCTCGGGTATGTTCAGTGAACGAACGAGCGGGTTTTTATAACTTTTTAACCAGTGCTCGGAATAAAAATCTGAGGGAACCGATGAATTTGCAGCGCTGGGATTCGATTAGGAGAAGATTAACTTCAGCCGACAAGGGCTGAGAGAAAAAGTTATTTTTTCGGACCTTTTGAGAAAAATAATAAAATAATTTAAATGAATTATTTTATTTTTTTCCTTATCCCTTTTTGGGTGACGGGGCAGCGACAGGGCGGTAAAGATGCACATCAATGAGGCTCATTAATGGGTCATTAAACTCATAGAATAGTGATGCTTTAATGACACCATTATGGAAACGCTGCGACGTGCTCCTTTATATTTTGGCACACCGAGAATGTGTGGGGGAAAGAAATTGGAGGATTCTCTGGTGAACCTCTGACGGACTTCTGCCCTAGCGAAGAATGAAGAACGTTGACAAAACTTCTTCTTCTTCGACGCCTTTCGAATATCGGAGGTGAAAAGCGACGCCGACGCCTTAACCCCCCTTGAGGGTGAACGCGTGATAAAGAACTAATAAGAGGTAGGGGTTTATTTTGAGAATGATAATATTCCCATGTTTGTTTTCCTCAAAAACATGAACGTAGATCAACTCATTATCAAGTTGATCAGTGAACGATTATTATTTGCAGGTTGGGGATTATTATTAGTTGCGGGGGAATTTTTGGGAATTAAATTCAATCCTAACTAATTTTTTTTGTGCCTCGTTTGTCCTTGAACATTATTGTTGTTCGACACTTTTGTTATCAACTAACGCGGAGGGCGCTGGCCGAACAAACACGGTCGGTGACCCTCCGCAGTTTGTTTTTCTATGTGTGTGTTGACGGGTGACAATGGAACGGGACCTCAACAGTGTGTGGAAGTCTTCGCAGTGAAGAATGGGTCCCGGGAGAGCCGAAGGCGCAGATGGCGGGCAAATTGGACCACTGGAGCACGTCCGGTGGTCCGCGAAAGGCAGTGTCGGCGCGTCGCCGGTAGGAGCCGCCACGGCTGAAGCCGCCGCGGCAGGAGGCCAGACCCCGCGGCCGCGCGGGATCCGGAGGAGGACGCAACGCCCCACTGCATCCGCGGAGCAAAAAGGGAGGGGGGACCGTGTCCCCCCCTGCTCGGCCCGCTGGCCGAGCCAGCGCCCCCCCCCCCCCCCCCCGGCTGGGCCAGGGCGAGTCGCGCGGACAAGGCCAGGCCGTGCCCAGCTGGGCCGCGCCCCACCGGGTCAGGCCGCGCCCTACAGGGCCGGACCTGAACCCGGGTCGGGTCGACCCGGTTCGGGCCGACCAAGGGTGGTTCGGTCGGGTCGGGCCGGGCCCAAACCCCCCATTTCGGACCGCTTTTGGTCTTTCACCCACATCTTGGGCTACGGACCTCCGATTGACACACCGTCAGTTTCGTTGGGATCCTTGGATGGAGACGACCTTTTTGGTATATTGAAATCAATATTTCATAGAACTTTGGGTATGGCTATGTTGGTTCGAACACGAAACCAACCGGGCCCGCGGAGTAGAAACGCTTATAACTTAAGCTCCGGACGTCCGATTGATGTGCCATCGACTTTGTTGGATTCTTTTTAGGGAGAAGGTTCTTTTGGCATACTATACTCGAGGTTTGGACACAGCTGGAGTATGGTCGGGTTGGTTTTAGCTTAAAAACCAACCGGGCTCCTGGGACGGAAAAGACAATAACTCTCAGACCGGGCGTCCGATTGACGCGCCGCCTGTCGCGTTGAGTTCCTGTTGACGAGATGGAACTTTGTGATACATAAACTCTGGACTTTGTGATATTTGATGTATCGACCCCCTTGTCTCGTGGAGCGGACCCTCCTGGAATCGAGCGTGCTTTGTGCGGGAACCCTAGAGCTGGCTGCGATGAAGATGACGACTTCCGTACAAGGATCCTCAGTGGGTTCTACGAGGACGACTATCGTACTAGGATCATCAGTGGGCTCGACGAGGATGACTACCGTACTAGGATCCTCAGTGGGTTCGACGAGGACGACTACCCTACTAGGATCCTCTGTGGGTTCGATGACGACGTCTACCGTACTGGGATCCTCTGTGGGTTCGACGACGACGTCTACCGTGCTGGGATCCTTCGTGGGTTCAACGACGATGACTTCTGTACTAGGATCCTTTGTGGGATCAGCAGCGTTGTCGACTGCACTTGGATCCTTCGTGGGTTCGGCAGCGATAAGTACTATACTTCGATCCTCTGTGGGTTCGGCAGTGACGAATTCTGTACTAGGATCCTGCGTGGGATCAGCAGAGGAGATGATTCAGAGGTTACATCTAATCACCTCCACCTCTCTTCAAGAAGTAGTATACATGTGTGAGTTGAGTCTTGTTTCTCAATCATTATCATTGATGTGGTCTAATTTCTTTCCTGTGTGGAATGGGTTGTGATTTCCTATGTGGACTGGGTTGTGCTTTCCTATGTGGACTGGGTTGTGATTTCCTATGTGGACTGAGTTGTGCTTTTCTGTGTGGACTGGGCTTTGATTTCCTATGTGGAATGGGTTGTACTTTCCTATGTGGATTGGGTTGTGATTTTTTATGTGGACTGAGTTGTGCTTTCCTGTGTGGACTGGGTTGTGATTTCTTATGTGGACTGGGTTGTGCTTTCCTCTGTGGACTGGGTTGTGATTTCCTCTGTGGACTGAGTTGTGCTTTCCTGTGTGGACTGGGTTGTTCTTTCCTATGTGGACTGGGTTGTGATTCCCTGTGTGGACTGGGATGTGATTTCCTATGTGGAATGGGTTGTGCTTGGGCTCGAGAGCTGGAGCCGAACTGTAACTGATGACTTAGGTATATGTATGGGCATATACCTAAGTAGTGTTGTTGATATTCGTGATTGTATCTTTCCTTTGTGGTTTATCCTTCGTGGATTCTAAGAGACCTTTGGGGGTCTCGGGGTCCCTATTGATTATCGTATACTCACCCCTGCACGGGCTATGCCCGCACTAAGTTGTGTTGGTTGCAGAAGACGGACAGCACTAATCGAGGTGGAGGCTTGATGAGCTGGATGGTACCTGGAGGTGGACCACTTGACGGGACGTACACGGAGCGGGAGACCAGACCCGAGGAGCTGAGGAGACTATCTGTACCCACCCTTCAGGTGGGATTTCTGGAGGACGACTCGGTGTTGTTGTTTTTCTTACTATTGTTGTACTTTACTTTCAGTTGTACTGTACTTTCAGTTGGGTTTTTACTCTAGCCCATTTACTTTTCCAGCACTTACCTTGTGCTCAGTTTCTCTTAGTGTTTACTTCGCTTGCGTACTCTGTTGTGTATGTTACTTCTTAAAGGAAATGTCTTCCCTACTTTTGGGATTTACACCTTTGGTGCTAATCACCAGCCCTTGCCCTATGGAAGGCGGGCTTGGGGTAGTCATGACACGGGCCTCGAGGATGGGTCGTGACATAAGTGTATTAAACAATTTCACAAAATTGATGTTGTAATTATTTTATTAATGGAGATAACAACTAAATATTATTAAAATATTAAAATAAATATAATTTTGGATAATTAATATGTCCCATGAATTTTCTAGATTTCCTTTTCCTCCTAGTAAAATAATCAAATAATTAATTCAAATTTATTTTTTTATCTTAAAATATTTATAAATCGGTGAATTTAATAGAGTCAAAATTGACACTATTGATTGTTTATCCAAAAAAATATTTTATTTAATTATTTAAAAAACATTAAACATTTTTTAAAATATATAATAATTATGATATGGTATAAAATGTTATAAATAATTTATTTATGGTCTAATTAACATAAAATATATAAATATTTCACCATTTTAATATTGAATATTTGTTACCCTAGTTAAAAATTAAATAGAATAACTAAGTGTTAATTAAAATTATAAGGTTTAAATTGATAGAAAAACATGTCTAAAATTTATTTGTTGATGATATTAAAACATTATATCATCTTATATTCAAAATTGGGGCATTTTGGAGGTTTTTTATGGGTTTTTATTTTATTATAAATTAATAAATTTGGAGATCCCAAAAGAGCCCCTCACCTCAGAAATAGAAGGGCACCTCCTACCTCACCTCCTCACTACACTTTGAGCCTTCATGTTTAGATATTCCCTACCAATTTCATTTATATGATTCCCTAGTTACATTATAGAGGTTCTTATTTTCTTTAAAAACCTATTCTAGTGATTTAAGAGGATATTTAGAGGGAGCACGTCGAAGAAGAGGAAATCTCTTCTACTGATTCTTTCATACTTATTTCTTCTAATACTTATTCTTCATGATTTGTATCATTATAAAGTAATAAATACAGTATTAATTATATACTGATATGTTATTATTATTATTAAATAATCATATTCCATCTTCTATTCAGCATATGAAAAACAAAATCACCACATATGCGTACGTACAACTTACCATCTCCATGCCAAAACATAATAAGTTTTTCACCACAACCATACTTGGATGGGTATAATGGTGGAAATATTAACTATATATAATTATTAAAAAATTATACTTATTTTTAAATATTATACACCATCCACTTCAATGCCATTCAACAATTATGGGAATGATATCATCACTCGCATGTACGTACGGCTAACCATCTCCACAATGTGATGCGATTCATTCTACATGATCTTTATTAAATAATGATTATATAAATGAATTAATTGAATCAATATAATATATATTACACTAATATAATTCATTAAATGATATAACTATAACCGAATAGAAGGAGGAACAGATTATCTGACAAAACATGCGTAAGAAAATAAAGAAGTTAACACCTGATGGACGAGTAATAATGTTACTAAAAATGAATGATAAAATGATCATAGATGATATCATAAAAATGAATATGATTCTGAAATAAGTCAATGAAATTATTTAAACCATTATACATGTGGTTCAGATACATAAAAATGATATCAGACCTAAGGTAGGGGATAATTTCGTAATCCCATTATTATCTGAGATCGTTTATAAGAATGTATTTACTGAGATATATTTTTCATCCATGTGTATGTTTCATAATTATTTATTCCAAAATATTATTTCTATTATTCTACAATTATTTAGTTTCAATTTAACCCAATGGTTATTTTTTATTAAATGGTATGAAATTACTCTTTTTTTGTTTTCTATATGAGGTACTTTTTGACTTTTTGGGAAAAAGTATTAGGAGAATGTGTTTTTAAATTATACGAAATGAATAGATTTTTACATTTTCATAATCCCTTATTTCCATGAATAATCTAATACATGATTTCATGTCTATTTTCAAATAAATTCTTTTCTTTTAAAATTTCATGACATTATGTTAAAAGAAAATGTTTTTAAAGAAAAAGGATATTTTCATCAAGAATTAATTTCAAGTGTTATATCAAAATTATTTTCCATCTAAGATGGAATTATATAATAGGGTTATGAATCAAGTATAATATATTTATTATTATAATTGTTTCATTGTGTTTATTAGGGAATACTATTTATGAAATCCTTTTTTTTTAATGTATTGTGTTATATTGGAATGATGTTTAAAGAAACCCATTTTATTACTTGGGTTATGAGGAATAATTTATTTTTTTGTGGAACATGTAAGGATGATTTCATTACGAGATTATTGGGACCTATATCTCTATCCAATGATTTGGGAAAAGATTTATATCTCATTATATAGATAGTTCTGGAATGGGAAATGATCTCAGTTCAATAATACAGGGCTGGAACAATGATTGTGCTCAGTTTAGTAGTGGAATTAACCTGCTATGATGGTATTGGAAATAATCCTTGACTAATATGAAATGATTTTATATGCTTATGACTCTTGGGATTATGCTCATTGATTCTTATGAACTTTTATGATTTATAACAAGGCATGATATCACGATATTTCATATGCAGGATAAGATTTTAAAATGTTATTTTCTTATATATTATGATTATATTAGGATTAATATCTCCCTTATTTACCCTTACTGAGAATCTGAGCTCACCCTTTCATATGTTTCTTTTCTCTAGGTTATGAAGAAGTTTATTAAGTAATATATGTCAAAAAGGAGTCTATTTATGAAGAAATAAGTCGGATACAATAAATATGTCTTATGAACAAGTTGTTTATATTTCCCAATTTCTAAAGACATTGTACCTATATGGTCCTATTGTGAATTTTTTTATATTTTTAAATGAATATTCATAAATATTGAAGTAATATCAATGTGTATAAAGTGTGGGTCATTATAGTTTGTCTCATAGGAAATGTATAGTTAATTTTTGGAAGCTAAGATGATAAAACCTTAATAAGAACTGAAAGGATATTCCAAAGTATAAGTTAAAATAGTAGTGTTTTAGAAATGGTCATGAATAACCTTAGATAAACCCTAAATTTTCCTAAATTGAAATTCTATTCTTGGTTATGTGATTTTACCATTATGATTAGTGTTTCTCACACAATGATTCTTGGTTTTATTCAATGGTTGTAACCCTAAGGAACCATGTTAATGTTGGATGTGATGTTAAATGTAATGATTGTCCTCCTGAGCAACCAAATGTTATGGGAGATGGAATAAAAAATATTGTAGTTATGTTCACACAAATTTCTCAAGCTATAAAACATATAGGACTTCAAAACAAACAAATGATGGAACTACATTCTATTGAGTCCTTTATGAGGCAACTTCTAGCTTCATTCATTGGGTCTTCTTATCCACTAATGGATGAAAAATGGATTAATAGCACTAAAAAGATATTTTCAGCTCTCCAATTCCCAGAACATGATAAATTAATATTAATAGTCTATCGTTTGGAAGGTGAAGCTGATCAATGGTGGAACCTTATTAATAATATGAGGAAAAGAGTTGGAATTGAATACATGGAGTGGGATAAGTTAAAGAACGTATTTTTCTATAAGGGATTTACTCATACTCTTCGAAAAAAAGATGGAGAAGTATTTCCTAGAGGTTAATAAAAAGGACAATGAATCTGTTGGTACCTATGAAGAAACTTTTACAAGACTTACAAAGTATGATTCTATAATTATTATCCAACCTGAGCGTAAAATTGATCGATTTTTTAGTGGATTAAAAACAAGTCTCCAAAGGTAATTTTCTACAGGGGACTTGGGAAAATATAAAGACCACACTGAAAAGAAGATGAATTTTTCCTTATTCTTAATTTGTGGAAATAAACATGGAGTAAATTGTCTTTAAGGGACTAGAAAATGTTTTTAAGTGTGTAATAGAAGGTCATCTAGCAGTTGAATTTAGAAGTGATGGGGAAAAGATGGCTAATGATGCGAATATAGAAAAGGCTACACAGAATGAACCTCCTACACTTCAATGTTACAAGTTCAAGGAAATGGGGAATTATGAAAATCAATGCTCTAATCCAAGGGTTATTGATGATGATCGCTGCCAGCAAACTCTTAAGGCCAAAGATAAAGGCAAGTCACATGTGATCACTATCGGCTATGAAGAGAACGATAATAAAGTGGTGAAAGGTAAAATTATCATCCACTCTAAATTAGAAAATGTTATATTTGAATTAGGATCCAACCACACATTTATTTATTAATAATTTTCTAATAGTATCTCTTTATTACATCAATAATTCAATGTTTAGTTAGACGTGACAACTTTTAATGGCACAACAGTTGCATCAAATGTTTATAATTCTTCTCTGGTTGAAGTTTGTGGGAAATTGATTCCTATAAATCTTTTGATACCTCCTATAGTGGAATTTTATTTGATTATTGGAATGGATTTTCTTTATCTATATGGTGCTCATATCAATTTCCAAGTAAGGTAAGTCACATTTCATACTCTGGATCAATAAATGGTCATTTATCGATGTAAGGATGAATATGACCTTCCAGTAGAAATTTATTATATATTGTGGGTCTTGATTCCTAAAAATGAATGTTATCTATCTCAAATGGTTAGGGAGAAACTCACAATTAACAATAAACTCATTTTATGGATGTTTAATGATTTCTTTCTAAAAGAATTTATGGGACTTCCATCGAATCGTGAGGTTGAGTTTTCAATAGAACTCATACCGGGTGTTATGCCTATTTCAAAGACACCTTATAGAATGGCCCTAATAGTGTTGTAGGAATTGAAGAATAAACTCTAAAAGAATCTTACAAGGGATTCATACACCATAGTGGATAACCTTTTGGTGCACCTACTCTATTTGTTCACAATAAATATGGATCATTGAGACTATGCATTGATTATCGAGAACTTAACAAGTTCATTATCAAGAAAAAATATCCTATTCACCTCATTGATGACTTATTTGACCAACTATGCAATGCTCAATACTTTTCCAATATTGATCTTTCTTCAGGATATAATCAAATACGGGTTAATAAAAAGGATATACCAAATACGGTATTCCGTACAAGGTATGGACACTATTAATTTATAGTGATGTCTTTTGGTCTTACTATTTCCCCTATAATCTTCATGGATATAATGAATATATTCTTTAGAGGCTATATTGATCAGTATTTGGTAGTTTTTATAGATGATATTCTTGTCTATTCGAAGATAAAGGAAGAGCATGAAGATCAATTGATAATTATACCAAAGACCCTAAGAAAGGATAGTTTTTATAAAAAAAATTACCAACTATGAATTTTGGCTTCATAAAGTTTCCTTTTTGGGTCTTATAATATAAAGAGATGGGATATCTATAGATCCAACAAAAACAGAAGTTATTGAAAGTTGGCCAAGACCAAAAATGGTAACTGAGATCTGATTTTTTCTTGGTTTGGCTGGATATTATCAACATTTTGTGAAAGATTTTTCATTATTATCTAATACACTCACCAAGTTGACTCGGAAATGAGTTAAGTTCATGTGGATGGTGGAATGTGAAAATAATTTTAAAGAGATAAAAAGAGGTTAGCTAGTGCACCTATGATCACACTGACTTGTAGTGGAGAATGGTTTGTGATCTATAGTGATGCATCTAAAAAGATAATGGGATGTGTTCTTAGAAAAAATGATATGGTGATAGCTTATGCCTCATGAAAATTGAAAATATATGAGTAAAATTACCCAACTCATTATTTGGAGTTAGGTACGATAATGTTTGCACTAAAGATATGGAGGCATTATCTTTTTGGTGAAAGATGTGATATATATGCTGATTATAAATTTTTAATGAATACTTTCTCACAAAATGAGATGAATATGCATCAAAGAAGATGGTTGGAGTTGATTAAAGATTGTGACTTCTTAATACATTACAACCCTGAGAAAGAGAACAAGGTGGCAGATGATTTGAGTCGAAAGGACCCTGCTAGCCTATCCATGATGAGGATCACAAAAGATCTAATATTTAGGGATTTTCAAAGGATGGATCTTGAAATTTTAAACAAAGGAGAGAAATATTATCTTTCTCAAATGAATTTTCGACCATCTATAAAATTAAATATTAAGGAGGCATAGAAGGAAGATGTAGAGCTATAAAAGTAGTTGTAAAATGTTCCTGCATTCAACCATAATTGTGATGGAATAATAAGGTTGAAGAGCTTGATTTGTATTCATCCCATACCATAATTAAAGAAGGATCTATTGGTTGAGGTTCATAGTTATTTATTATCTATTCAACATAGAAGCATAAAGTTGTACATGGACTGGAAAGAGTATTTATGGTCAGATGGAATGAAAAGAGATGTTGCTGAATATGTCTCTTGGTGCTTGGTTTTTCATCAAGTTAAAGTTGAGAGATAGAATTATAATGGGATGTTACAACCATTACTCATACGAGATTGGAAATGGGAAAGCATCACTAAGAACATTATCATCGGACTTCCTAAAACCTCTAAAGGAAATATAGCTATATGGGTAACATTTGATCATCATACGAAGTTGGCACACTTAATTTCTATTAGAGATGATTTCTCTCCTGACCAGATTTACAGGATATATGTAAAGTAATTGGTAAGATTTCATGGAGTACCACTTTCTATTATATCTAATTGGGATCTGTGGTTTACCTTGTATTTTTTTTTTTTTGAAGTCTTCAGAAGGCTATGTATACAGAGTTAAGTTTTAGCACTTCTTATCAACCTCAGAAAGATGGCCAGTCTAAGAGGACAATTCAAACTCTAGAAGACATTTTGAGATCTTGTTATGTGTATTTAAAAGGTAGTTGGGATCAATACCTACCTTAGGTGAAATTTTCTTACAACAATAGCTTTTACTCCTATATTTAGATGGTTCATTATGAAGCATTCTATAGAAATAAATGTAGAACTCTAACATTCCAAGATGATGTTGGGGAATGAAAACTATAAGGACCTGATCTTGTCGATGAAATGGAATAAAAGGTTAGATCTATTCAATAACACATAAGAGAAACTCAGAATAAAAAAACGTTATCTGGGAAACTGAAGGAAAGACCTAGAGTATGAAGTGAGTGACAAGGAATTTCTACAAATATCTCCATGGAAGGGAGTAATGAGATTTGGAATGAAGGGAAAGTTGATCCATAGTTATATCGGTCCTTTTAAAAATCTGTATTGTGTTTGAAAGGTAGCTTACTGATTGGTGCTTCCACTGAATCTCTCTAAAGTTCATGATGTGTTCCATGTATCTCTCATGATAAAGTATATACCTGATCCTTTAGATGTACTAAACTCAAAATATATACCCCAAGAGAAATATTTTTTATAAGGAACAACCGATAAAGATTCTGGATCGTAGAGAAAAATTTCTAGGAAATAAAACAACTCTCTTGGTTAAAGTTTTATAGAAAAACACCAATTTGAGGAAGCTGTGTGGGAACTTGAGGATGTGATGAGGAAGAAGTGTCCTCATATATTTGTTTCCAAATGAGGAATTTCGAGGGAAAATTCAATTTAAGGTGGGTATAATGTAACACCCACATGTTTTATGAAATATTTTAAATAATTTTAATTCTTCAATAGCTTGCATTGCACACAATTGTGAGTTTAAACGAGCCGTGAGATACTCTAAGCATAAAATAACCATTTTAACCTATCCATTTGGTTAGTGGTAATTTATATAACTAACTTATGAAAATGTATTTTGAATTCATTGGCTACCTATTATTTATGAAAAAGATATAAATCAATTATATATTTTTATTTTTGTCTTAATAAATTGAGTGAATTTCTATTAGTAAATGAAATTAATAAAATATATGTGTTATATAATTAATCGAATATTTTTTATATTCGTATAATAGATATTTTTTCATAGGGTATGAATAAACCCTATTTGATGTAAAAAACCTCTATTTTTCAAAAGGGTAATTTTCTTCCTTTTAACGGAGAACCCCTTTTAAATTAAGATTTTGACACATTAATAATTTTTATATGAAAACATAAAAATTTCTTTCGAATCTCTATATAAAAATGTACTTTTAATGAATTTTTTATATTTTCTGTTAACTTTCAAATTTTGATGAATAGTAAAAATACACTAAATTTTAATTGAAAAAACTTTTTTCATCGAAATAATTTATATGGTTAAACTATAATGTTGAATTGTTTTAAAGTATAAATAGAATATATCTTTATCATTCAATATAATTTATTTCATTAGCAGTAATTTTACATTAAATGCATTTGTAAAAATACTTAAATCTTTTGCAATGTTTTAACTTTTAAATTTCGTTCTCTCTTTTCGATAATGATATTAATTTTAAAATAATTACTATAAATTAGATGCTTTGAATTTTGAAAAATAGATTTCATATTTGTAATCATTGTGTCTAAATTATGAAAATAGCTTAATTTTATTTTTTGTCATTATGAATAGTAACTTCAGTAATTTTAATTATTACGGTAAAAGGGTAAATCAGGTAATTAAGAGTAAAAATAATATTATGAAAGTACCCTAACACTTGTCCCAATATCATTGGATGAGTTTTTTAGACCTAAACCATCCTTGGGTCAAAATGGTGTCCTTTGGAAGCCACTTGGATGAGATTAGTACATTTAATTTATTTTTTTTAAAGAAATGTTAAGTATGTCTTACTCAAATTTTAATAACTATATCATTTAAATATAAGGTTATATAGAATATAAATCCGATTATAAATACTCATTTTAAATAATTTTTTTTATATATCATGATAATTTATTTTTAATTTTTAATAAATAAATAATTACCATAGAGACTTATACTTTAATGGTGAAAAAAATATTTAATTGATGAGAACACAATAAAATAATTATTATTAAAGTGATAATAACTATTAAAAGATCCAAAAACTTGACCAAATCTTAATGGTAGATTATATATCAACAAAAAATATTTAAGGTTTTAGTTATTGACCATTTTGATCCTTACAAAAGAGATTATGACACTTATGTTATTTTATTTAAAGTGCTGATAAACTTATCACATTCATGTGTTAATAAATATAATATTTTTAATGTTGGATTTTACAAAATATATATTTGACTAAAAGTATTATTATGAAATATAGTAGATTTATATTTATCATAGTATTTTATTTTAAATTTTTATTCCACAAATAAGTGTATTAAATAATTACACAAAATTAATGTTGTAATTATTTTATTAATGGATTTAACAAATAAATGTTATTAAAATATTAAAATAAATATAATTTGGATAATATATATTTAAAATGAATTTTATAGATGACCTAAACCTATTATTAGTATAATAAAATAATTGGATTGAATTTAAATTGTTATCTTAATATTTTTATAAATCAATGAATTGAATAGTTTCAAAATTGACATTATTGATTGTTTATCAAAATAATGTTTTATGTAATTGTTTAAAAATCATTAAACAATTTTAAAAATATCTAATAATTATTATACTGTGTAAAATGTTCTATGCTTTTTATTTATGTTCAAATTTACATCAAATAAATAAACATTTCACCCTTTTAATATTGAAATTTTTGTTACCCTAGTTAAAAATTAAATAGAATAACTAAGTGTTAGTTAAAATGATAAGTTTTTAATTGATATAAAAACTTGTCTAAAATTTATTGGTTGATGGTATTACAACCCTATATCATCTCATATATGAAATTGGGACATTTTTAGGTTTTTGGATGGGGTTTAATTTGATATAAATTAATATTTTTGGTGATCCCAAAAGTGCCCCTCACCTCAATTATAAAAGGGAACCTCCTCCATCACCACTTCACTTCACTTTGTGCCTTAAAACTCCTCCATTACATACCCAGTTTCTTTATAAACTTCCATAGTTACATTATATAGGTTCTTTTCTTCTTCAAATACCTACTCTACTACTTTAAGAAGAGATTTGGAGGGAGTACGTCGAAGACGAGGTAATCTCTTCTACAAATTCTTTCAAACTTATGTCTTCTTCTTCTTCCTATTAATAAGTTGTTTCATTATAAATTAATAAATCCATAATCAAATATATACTAATATTTCATTATTATTATTAAATAACCATATTCCATCTTCTATTTATCCTATGAAAAATGAAATTACCACGTGTGCGTACGTATGGTTTATCGTCTCCACGCAGCGGCGTGATCTGTTTTTCACCACCACCTTACTTGGATGGGTATAATGATGGACATAATAACTATATAAGATTATTATAAT
Source organism: Viscum album (assembly GCA_963277665.1). Classification (NCBI taxonomy): domain Eukaryota; kingdom Viridiplantae; phylum Streptophyta; class Magnoliopsida; order Santalales; family Viscaceae; genus Viscum; species Viscum album. The sequence goes on along the minus strand of OY728157.1, from coordinate 1,652,814,126 downwards.
ATTATGTTGATTCTTAAATATTATACACCATCCACTTTAATACCATTCAATAATTATGGGAATGGTATTGTTGCTCGCGTGTACGTACGGTCTATCATCTCCACGATGCGATGCGATTCATTATACATGATCTTAATTAAAGAATGATTAAATAAATTAATGGAATGAATCAATATGATATATATTATACCAATATCATTCCGTAAATGATAAAACTATAACCTAATAAGAGTAACAAGAACTTATCTGACAAAACATGTATAAGAAAATAAAGAAGTTAACACCCAATAGTTGAGTAATAATGTTACTAACAAATGGATGATAATATGATCATATATGATATCATAAAAATTAATATGATTCTGAAATAATTAAGCGAAATTATTTAAATTATTATTTATGAGTTTCATATACATATAAAGTAAATCATACCTAAGGTAAGGGATAATTTCACAATCTCATTATTATCTAAGATCGTTCATATGTAAGTATTTACTGGGGTATATTTATCATTCATGTCCATGTTTCCTAATTTTGTATTCCAAAATATATTTTCTATTCTTATAAAATTATTTAGATTCAATATTTTCCATTGGTGAATTTTTATTAAATGGAATGAAAGCAATCCTTTTTTGTTTTCGATACATTGTACTTTTCAACTTTTCTAGAAAAAGTACACCGAGAATGTTTTTTAACTTATATGGAATGAATAGATTTTTAGATTTTCATAATGCCTTATTTCCAGAAATATTCCTTTACATGATTTCATGTTTATTTTAAAATAAATTGTTTTCTTTTAAAATTATGTGGCATTGTGAGAAAAGAAAAGTTTTTTGAAGAAGAAAGGATATTATCCTCAAGAATTAATTTTAAGTGTTATATCAAAATCAGTTTCCATCTAAGATGGAATTATCTAATAGGGTTATGTTTCAAGTATAATATACTTATTTTTTCTATGGTTTTATTGTGATTATGATGGAATTATATTTATGAAATCCACTTTTTTACATGGATTATGTTATGGTGAAATGATTTTGAAAGAAACCCATTTTATTCCTCAGGTTATGAAGAATGATTTCTGTTATTAGGGAACATGTAAGATAATTTCATTATGAGATGGGTGGGACATATATCTACCTCTAATTCATTGGGTAAAGATTTATATCTCATGATATATACAGGTATGGAATTCGAAATGATCATGGTTCATTAATACAGGGCTATAATGAGAAGTGAGCTCAGATTAGTAATGGACTTTGTCCGCTATGATAGTCTTGGAAATGAGCCCTGACTAATATGAAATGATTTTATATACTTATGTTTATGCCACAAAATTTCATGTCTTATGTTATGACTTTTGGTATTATGTTCATTGATTCTTATGAAATTTTATGATTTATCCCATGGCATTATATCATGATCTCTCATATGCAAGATGAGATTTTCAAATGTTATATTCTTATGTATTAAGATTATGATATGATTGATATCCCCTTGTTTACCCTTAATAAGCATCTAAGATCACCCTTTCATATTTTTCTTTTCTCTAGGCCATGAAGAAGCTTATTAAGTAAGATATGTCAAAAAGTGATCTAGATATGATGAAATAAGTGGGAGATAATGAAGTTGTCTTATGAACCAGTTGATTATGTTTCCGTGTTTTTAAAGACTATACTTGTATAGTCCTGTCGTGGATTTGTTATATTTTGAAATTAATATTCTTAAATTTTGAAGTAATATCATTGATTGTAAATTGTGGGTTGTTATTGAATGTCTCACCTGATGACATCAAATTTCACCCACATGCTTGATTGCACCATATCTGGTCTGACTAAGGGGCACTATCCCAAAGCAAAAAAACATATCCCCTGCTATGGGCCACTATTTAGAGAAAAATCCTAATCTAGTGTGGCAGTCATTCAACTAAAATCTACTGTCTATGCCAGGTTCTCATGTCAATACTAAAATGGGGATGAGCCAATAATACCAACCAAGAATCCAATCACATGCACATATATCACACACAAGCAATCAATATAACTAGTCACCCCGAGCCACCCCAAGGAACAACCTATTGTATTTGAACCAACATATCATAGGGGCGCCTCTAAGCATTGGACTCGCACAAGAATCCACATAACTAAGGTGAGAAAATTATCAAAGGAGTGTTTTCAAGATTACCAAATTTCACAAAAAAATCCAAATGGGCCTCAAACACCCTTTGATAAATCATTGATTTCCAAAGAACCAAATCTACCATTCAAAAAAGGTGAAAACGCACCATTTATCATTTCATAATCAATTAGAAAATTCCATTTAAACACTCACACCACATTTCTAAAATCAAAACCACATCCATCAAGATGTTAAATGAGCTGCACAACATTGTCACTTGCCAAATCATTTTCATAAGCCAATCATACATCACTTTTAGACCTAAAACCACTTGGAAACCCCATTCAAGAAACCCAAACCATCACTTAAAGTTCCACAAATAAATTTACAAATCCAAAAATCGCTTAAAAAATCACAAATCACTTACAAAAGCCAACAATTCATTTAATCAAGCACTTAGTGTGCACATATTAATGAAAAATTTTCATATACTTCAAAAAATATTATCAAAACCACCTCATTTCATATCAAATAATTATTCTAAAGATCACACATCACTATTTAACATATAAGGAAGGTGTGAAAAATAATAAATCAATGTTTTTTAAATTTAAAATGGAAAGTGAAATGGAAAACCTACCTCAAATCACATGCACTTCAACAACGCCAACCCGAAACAACTCCGCGATTGTTCCAAGAGAAAAAAAACCAATAGAAACCTTAAACACAAAAAATCCCCAATTAAAACTCATAGAAACATGAACCCTAGATCCACAATACCATGGGAGAAGAATAACTCAAGAGAATATGGAAGAAGAATGATGGGGAAGAAGATATGTGGAGAATACCTTGAAGAATCACCCCAAAACAATTAAGGAATACTAGATCCACGCCATGGGAGAGGAGGATAAGTTTGGAGGAGGGAGGAACCCCATTTGAGTCACAAAAACTATGAGGGGACGAAAATGGGCGTTTTGGTGTTAAAATCTCGAGAGGGTAGAAGAGTAATTTCATATTTTTAATGACATGGGCATTGTGCATGGTTAGGCCACACAGTTTTCCAATCCATGTTCCCCTTACCAGACACACTGGGAACTCTCATGGTTTGGTAAACCATGCACCAATTGTGCAACATGGTTCTATAAAAAATGGAAAAACCACGCCCACGCCTTTCGCATGGTTTTCCAACTATACATGGGTCATGTGCCCCTGACCCAAGACAACCAGGAACCCGCACAGTTTCCTGGAGAATGGCACATCGTTTCCCCTAACCGTGTACCAACCATGCACCACCTGCAACCATGTCTGAAATCTCCATATTTCACTAAAAACATCCATAAAAACGAAGATATAAACACAAAACCAAAAATAAAAAAAGGAACACCCAGAACTCGAGGGAAAAACCAATAACCAAAAGATAAACCAGAACAGATTATGAAAATAAAAATCTGGGTGTGACAATTATTTATTATTTGTTATTTATTTAATTTTTACTATATATTACCATGTATATGCACATGTATATTCTCATTCCATATATAGAAATTCTACATCTGGTGAGATTTGAACCCCTTACCTCTTACTTATTCTTCAACGATATTACTACTCTAGCAGGCTCTTCATGTGGTGAATAAATAGAATTTAATATAATTATATATATATATGTGTGTGTGTGTGTGTGTGTTAAATAAAAAAGTGAAACCTAAAAATAGATACAAACTAAATTATTATTAATCAATAATTATTAATCAATAATTAATATTTAATATTTAATATTTAATATTTAATATTTAAAAATTAAAAATTTCTAATTAATAAATAAAATATAAATTAATAATAAATATATATATATATATAATATGGCATTAAAAGGTAAATAATAAATAGGTAATAATAAGTAGTAAATAATAAATACTAAATACTAAATACTAAATACTAAATAGCAAATAATAAATAATAAATAATAAATAGAATATATATAATATATAGTATATAATATATAATATATGATATATGATATATGATATATAATATGTGATATATAATATATAATATATAATATGTAATATGTAAAATATAATGAAAAAGTTCTAGCCAGAAGAAGAAGCTCCTGACTATTTATTAAAATATGAAAAAAAAAGTGAACAAGCAAGTAAGAAAATTGATGGGGTCATACAAAGGGGCATGTCCTAATCTAGAAAAGAAAGCTAAAGATCAAAAAAAGCAGGATCATTTCCATATCATAATAAGAATCATCAATATCACCAGCAGTCTCCCACTCTGACTGTAAATTTCCTAGATTTAGAATCCCATGGATCCCCTCCTTGGACCATTCCTTCTCTATAGCGAGATAGATTTTTGATGCCCTGGAAAATGACCTAGTAGACACATTCATGGAAAAATTGTAGCAAACCATCCATGAAATTATTTTTTGAGGAATTAGAACCAAACCTTCACTACCGGCCATCTTTACCCTACCCTTTCGTACAACATCCTTAAAGGAAATAGGATCACCACTAGTTGTGGATAAAAGATGAGTAGTATCAAATAAGACCATTTGATGCTCCCTATCACTTTCATAATCTGAGGCATTACCCCATTTCCCAGTAAATCTTGAAGAACTGATGATATTTTGAATCTCTTGAACATAATTCACACTCTACTGAACATCATATTTCCTAGACACGTCATCCTATAGAAAATGTCCTAAAAATTCTGCACCCAATGGCGGCATAATACAACCAAGCTCATCAATTTGTGAAGGAGAAAACCTTGACATGACACCAGCTACCTCATCAGCAGATTATCCCACCTCACTAGTGTGCATTCTATCCTCTCCAATACATTTCATGACAATAAAATCAGAAATACCAACCTACTCAATAGGATCATATGCAGCTCCGTGATGATTCAATACAATACCAATAGAAACACCGTCTTTTACCACCTTATATTGCATTAGAATAGGAGGGACCAACATCGTCAGGATTCCCATTTCCACTGCTCCTGCATTCCAGCTCCTCAACAGTTTCCCATGTCCTTATCAATTTTCTCCTACAAATAGTCTTAGGGTGTCCTTTTAATGAACAAAAAGTTAAAATCACATTTTTATGAAATATATTTTTGTCATGACCATTGATTTAATAGCTCAAACAGAAGTTTGGCAGTCATTCATGATTCACATTTATAGAGATATCATCATATAGTGCTAATAAGATAATATTATAAATCAACAAAGAGATTAATTCAACTTTCACTATGACCCTAGCATAATGAACAAATTTTGAAACCTTTTTTGTCCTATCCATTTTGATCGGAATTTCCACAGTAGAGTCTATATCAAACAGAATTCTAGGATGTCATAAGATCCATTTGTGACCAATGATTTTGGTTCAAACTTGATACAAAGTAATTTTAATATAAAATGTATTGAAATGGAAATCTCATTATTGAAATAAACCCATACCTGGCTTCAAACCAATTATTCCATTCCCTCGGGCTCTTCATTTCAAATCCTCTAATGGAAAAATGATGTGAAAGAGTACTCCCCATTGGAATGAATTTCCAATCAGAGAAACCACATACACTAATAAGATTCTAGACAAGATCCTCAGTTTTTCAAATCCTTCCTCCAGTAGACAGAACAAGCCTCACAATAATGGAGTTCTCAAAAATTTTAAAACTGTCAAGAATATATTTTGTATTTGCAATCACCCAGGTGTCAACATTCTTCACAACTCATTCTGGAACACCGTCTTTTAGAGAAGGAAAATGTCTTATATTGGAGTCTCATTTAAATTCCACAAACGCTGGTGGTAATTTCACTGCATTTGTCAGATTAGCAGATTTTATTACCTTATTGGAAGAACAAATTTGCCCCGCCACCACCTCCTTAACTGCAGCACATCGTCACCCCATCTCTGTAGATTGAAAATAGTCTACAACATAAGAAGAATGACACACGCCATCTGACTAAGCCACCAAGTCCATATAAGATCGCTTAGTATCATCCTCCATGGGCACCACAGATTGAGGGTTGTCCACATCAGATCTGCAAAACCCACTCGATTTTTTCACCAACAACGCAGACCGACTCCAATTTTTCATCTCTGCCGCAGTGGCCTTTATCGAGGATCTAGTCAACTCTGCCGCCAAAGCCACAAAACATGGATCAATGGAAGTCCAAATCAAGGCAAATGTCGTAGATGGACTCCAATTTTCCAACTCTACTGCATCAACCATCACCGATGATCTATCAATGTTGGTCGCCCATACTGCTAAATCCGCAAGATGCAGATCACCAAAAATCCCAATCAAGTCTGGTGCCACAGATCGACTCCAATTTTCTAACGCTATCGTAGTGGACATCATCAATGATCTATGAGCGTCGGTCACTACTGCCACCAAAGTCGCAAGTCAGAGATCTCTGAAAATATAAAACAAGTTAGCCAACACAGATCCCTTATCAACCGCACCGACGATTCAGGAACCTAGGTGTCATAAACCACAGACTCCCATCTCAGCCTATTGAATAATGCTGGGAACATTTGCACCTCCTTCCAAAAAGGACAGAGCTGAGATAGTGGGGAATTGCCATAGGAGAGGGGTGTTATCCCACCCGATATCCAAGATCACATGGAACCCTAGCTCCCGAACCCACACCGTCTTTCAAATATGTAATATATAATATGTAAGTAATGTATAAATAATAAATTAATTAAAAAATAAATTGACATATGATAAATAAAAAAATAAATATTTAATGAATATATATAATAATTAATTAATTAATAATACGCTAATAAAAAAAATAAGTTTAAATATTTTATTTTTTTATTTTGTCCTTTAATTTAGCGGCGGTTTTTTGAAACTATGGCGATTTTTTCAACTTTTTAAAAACAGCCGTTATTTTCCTTAGTTTTTTAAAAAACCGTCACTAAAAATAAATTTATTTTTTTTTTGAAAAAAACAAAATAACAATTAAAAAAATAAATTAAAAAAATTAAAAACCATTTGGCAGCAGATTTAGAAACCCCCGATAAAAAACTATTGTGAAAAAACCGCTGCTAAATCAGTTTTTTCTTTTGGTGCATATCGTGTGTCAGATTTACATGTCTTACATTCCAACATTTTAGAATTATATTATGGATTATTTTCATAAATTTTTAAAATAATATGATCTTTTTTTCTTGGTTTTGTCTATGTGATAAGTATTTTAAACTAAAATGACAATTCTATATTCAAAACACATACTTTGAGTCAATCTGACTACATCGTATATCAGAATTACATGCAATCAATTGCAAAATGTCATAAATAAATTATAGATAATTTTACTATTGTTTTAAAATAATATGAGCTAGTTATTTTGGTTTTGGCTATGTGATAATTATTTTGATCTAAAATGAAACTTTTATACTAAAAACACACATGTTGAGTCATACCAACAATATTGTGTGTTTAATTGACACACATTGAATTATTACAAATCATAAATATATTATGAATTTTTTTCAAAAGATTGAAAAAAATACAATATCGTTTGATCAGTTTTGGCTTTGTGATATGCATTTTAAACTAAAATGACACTTCTATACTGATAACACACACTCTGAATCATTCCAACCGCATAATTTGTCTTATTGACATGTGGTTGACTTCTATACATCATAAATATATTATATATTGTTGTTAAAAAATTTGAAAAAAAATCTGAGCTTGTTTTCCTTATTTTGGCTATTTGATGTGTATTTTAAACTAAAATGGCACTTATGTATTCAAAAAAATGCACTTCAGGTCATATAGACCATATCCTATGTTAGATTGATATGTATTCTATAACGCCCCGACCCCAGTTACTCAGAGTCGGTGCATTACTTCGTAACATTGGCATGATCACAAAAGATCAAGTCTCGAAAGACCGATTAGTTTAGTAGCCTTGGAAACACTAGATACATTCACAAGTCTTACATTACATCATAAAGTAAAACAAAAGTACAACATCTTCTCTTCATATCCCCTTATATTATCCCTATAGATCATTCATAATATACTTCTTCACATCCTGGAAAAATTAAAACATTGAAAGGGGTGAGCTCAGATGCTCAGTAAGGATAACAATATAGCGGAAGCTTTCATAAACAAACATTATCATTTAAGGCAATGTATAACTAAAACAAAAGCCTTTTAAACTTGAACTTTAGCATAATATGGAAAAAGTAAAATGAAATAATGTCATTTACTTACTCACATGGATATTCTACTGGTCGAATATTCACATGAAATATCAATAACCACTTTCATAATGGTAGAATGCATAATGTCAGACTATCATGACAACGTAGCCAAGACCTCGTGCCAAGACCACAAATAATATTTTGTCAAGGCCTCGTTCCAAGACACTAGTTTGTCTCATGAGACCTGCCGATGCATCGAGGAGCTATAGCGGGCTCCACCCGTCACTTATTAAGTCCAATGCATTCCTCATATGAGTAGGTTTAAACATATCATAAACCATAACATAATCGTATCACATAAAACATGCATAAAGGAAACATAACATTTCCACATTTCAATCACAAGATATCAATACAACACATTGATATAATAAAAAGACTTTCAAAACCATTTTCAATACCAAAATAAAAGAAAAGTAAAACATGGTATTTATTTTTCTTTTAAAAAAAAGGTATGGCTTGTAGAGGAAGCCGAAACTCAAATAATGGTCACGGCGCCGGAGAATTCGTTGTCGCCGCATACGTACGACAAAAACATTCCCTTTTGTCGTTTAATAAACGCTTCGTATAAAAAGATTCCTTTTTAATAAACGTAAAAGTCAAAGGGGTTTATACACCGTATAAAAGAAGGTTGTGTATAAAACAAAATATGCCTTAATGAAAGGAGATTGAGACGAAGTCCCTTACAAAGATCATTTTTTAAATAAAATAGATCTATTATGTGTATTCACTATAAGTACACATAAAGAAAGTACAAATACAAGATAGGACATAATAATATCATTACATAATTTGAAGGTAGGAGATTAACCCAAAGAATGGAAATTGGGTTAAGAAGTTCCCTTACAAAGATCATTTTTTTAAATAAAATAGATCTATTATGTGTATTAACTATATGTACACATAAAGAAAGTATAAATACAAGATAAGACATAATAATATCATGACATAATTTTAAAGTAGGAGATTAACCCAAAGAATGGAAATTGGGTTAAGAAGTTCCCTTACAAAGATCATTTTTTTTAAATAAAATAGATCTATTATGTGTATTAACTATATGTACACATAAAGAAAGTATAAATACAAGATAGGACATAATAATATCATGACATAATTTTAAAGTAGGAGATTAACCCAAAGAATGGAAATTGGGTTAAGAAGTTCCCTTACAAAGATCATTTTTTTAAATAAAATAGATCTATTATGTGTATTAACTATATGTACACATAAAGAAAGTATAAATACAAGATAGGACATAATAATATCATGACATAATTTTAAAGTAGGAGATTAACCCAAAGAATGGAAATTGGGTTAAGAAGTTCTCTTACCTTGCGTCCTGTCTTGACTCGACCGTTCTTTAACCTCTTGAATAATAAACTAGAGTTAATTTATAATTTCTTAAGATCCTTTTTCAAGTTTTTTATTCCTTTTATATCACTTATTACCATGTTATGAACATTATGTAATTATTTAAGTTAATAACGGTCGTTTTGTCGATCTTTGGTACTTGAGTCAAAAATAAACTTCTTATAATTACAAGTTGTTCATGTGGTGAAATATCCATTATATCCAGAATTGTATTCATTATGTAGATATCATATATATCATATATATCCAGTATATACATTCATTCATAATATTACGTAACATTTAGAGGTAAGAAATGAAATGCACCGTTCATGGAGACGGTAAGTCGTACGTACGCATGAACGCTACTTTCATTTCTATTTCGTATTTAATGGAATGAAATCATAATGATATAAATGTATAATATAATTCCAGTATAATATATCATATAATACCATTTACTCCATCCTTTATACATCCCATATATGGTATTAACGATTCAAATCACTTTGAGGGGGCGGTAGTCCGCACTTCCTAAAATGAAAATATCGCGTTTACCCATAATGGAAACCATAAAGGTATGCCATAAATGAAAAATAAAAAATCATAAGGAAAACAAAAACATAATATATATCATATATAAAAATAGTGTCATCATAATTGACACCATTAGAGGTGTTATATGAGTGTTGAACAATCATCATTTCGTGAGGCAAAAATTCGCCATCCACAGAAACAGTATGTTCTTTAACCATTAGATGTAGGTGTGTGTAAGTGTAGCTCGAATCCTTCTTATAACAACATCATAGTATATTGAGGATACTGGTTTTGTTACAAAATAAATGAATAAAAAGTGTTTAGGGGGTTGGAGAAGAAAAATAAAATAAAAGAACACAAGAGAAGACATTACCTTAAAATCGGGTAACTCTTTTTGATTTGAGCCAATGGCTTCCTTGGGAAGACTTATGCCCAAATTGAGGCTTCTAGTAGTAAGAGAGGGAATTTGGGAGAGTATTTGGGCAGAGGTTGGCCGAGACAAATGGATTTAAAGTGTGAATAAGGTGGTAGAGGAGAGGGCCTTTTATAAGAGGAGAGGAGGGGCACACTTGGAATGATTGAAATGTTACATTATTATGAAATGCTTTTTCGGATTCAAAAGGTACCACACTTATATATTTCGAGGATAAGGTGATAAGGGTTAGAAATATTCTCATCCAATAGGATTTTGACAAGTTCAATGCTTAGATTTTACATTATCCTTCCATTTTATTAAAATCATTAATTAATGAGGTAATCACTGCATCATCATGGTGTCATAAATAATTTAATTTATTTAATGTCTAAAAATTATAAAAAAATATCATGATGTAGGAAATAGTTTTATCTTTATAATGAATATTTATAGTAAAAAATATGACTTGTATATCCCCATTTAAAAATTGTTTTAGTAAAACAACTCTTGTTTGTGACCTTTTTATTTTAACATTAAATAAAAAGTTATTTATGTCCTTTTCCTACCAAAGTGGCTCCATGGGGTCCCCAAGTTGACCCATGTATTTTATTGGTTGGCCATGACACATCCAATAGTGTTTGGACAAGTGTAAAGGTCATTCCATATTTTTATAATACTATTTTTACCTTAAATTTCACTAATTACCTTTAATCGCGATTAATTAAACTTAAAAGTTACTATTCACCAAAAAATTATTTTAATCCCATTGAACCACATTTTACTTACTAATGACAACCATGTATGTCGGATTTTTGAAAATCAAATCACAGAAGTGGTAATATTTCATTTAAATGAAAAATCAGTTATTTAACTACCACTTAGTGGTTTCACTATTCATCAAAAATTGAAGTTTTTCAGAACAATGCCAAAATTTCACCCTAAGCTATAATTGATATTCCGAATTCAAAAATGATGTCTATTTTACAAAATTAAAAACATATATGTTGCATTAATTAATTTTATAATTAATTCCCGCTGTCACAACAAATAGCGTGTTTTTTAGAAACAATATATATCAAAAGATTGACAATTGTTTATGTCCAATTTCAAAGTGAAATTAATTCTAATGACCATCATTGGATATAATGGTAAAAATATATTATAATTATACTTTAAAACCACTCAATAGTATAATTTATCACTATAAATTATTTTGATTAAAAAAGTTGTTTTTAAGTATTTTTCACTATTCATAAAAATTTGGAAGTTCTCAGAAAATTACAAAAAATTCGACATAGGCTAATTTCGACATTCCGAATCCAAAAATGAAGTCCATTTTGAAATATAAAATATATATAATTTCAAAATTTGGGTATTACTATTCATAATGGCTATTTTGATTAGTCGCGGTGTGTTAGAATCTCGAACTTGCGTACAATGCAAGCTATTGCATTATTGAAAGAGAAGCGTATTGTGGAAGCTCGGGGTGTTACATTCTCCCCTCCTTCAATAAATTGCGTCCTCGCAATTTGAAATTTTTCTTTGAAAATAAAAGGTTGAAAATAGAAAATACCTTTGTGGAAAACCCACATCGGAAATAATGTTAATAAAATTTAGCCTTAATAAGAGGGAAAGGGAAATGAAAAAGTCACCACCAAATTATGATCTCAATAAGGAGAACATTGGTGACAATTAGAGACATATAATTAGAGGAAAAACGTAAATATTTGTAGGGAGTGGTTGAGGTCATCAATCAAAAAAAATTGTAAAATTGAGGGCCTCAAATCCTTCAATCATTGATGATTTAAAATATTATCAGTTCAACAAGACATAAGGTATTAGGATAACACATTTTTTGTTTTAATATCCCTTTACTAAAGTTTAAGAATTAATTTATTCATAGAATAAGAGATAGGTATATATATTTATTCTGGACAAGTAGAGTTTCAACCTTCAACTAATTTCTACCACAAACTCATCTTTCACTCAAAAAGATAATAGAACTCAAAAATATTATATTTATCCTAATCGTATAAGGTTCCAAATATTAACGCATACCATTTAGATTAGTAAAACTATTTTTTAATAACCAGGGACTTCCTGTAGGCTAGTGGTAGGTAATAAAGGCATGTCGCACTATGGTTGTGGGTTTGATTCCTGATGTTTGTCCGACGCGACGGGTTATGCCCCACCCTGCAGGTTGTCCTTTTCCTAAAACTATAGTATTATAATATTCCAAAAATAATCTTCATAAATGTTTTAACCTTAAAAAATACTATCCAAGGTTCAACTTAATCCATTCCAACCTATATAGTTATCCAAAATACCTATGTCCAGACTTTTTCTAAAAGGTCTCTAAATTCCAAAATCAATTGAAACATCAGATTCCCCAAACAAAGTAAAGTTTCTCTTATTGTCACATACTTAAAATATGATCACCTTCATCATATTAAAACCTTAATAAAAAAAACAAGTACTGTAGTACAATCCTTATATATATCACATTATTCTTATAACCAGAATATAATCCTTGTTTCCAAAAGCACCAATACATTAATTATTCCACTTCAACTGTAGTTACTGCATGAGATTGTCCTTGATCCCTTGTCTTTTTCTGAGGTAAGTTTCCCTGATGCTTAGGACATTCATTTGCATAATGCCCCATTTCCCTACAATTGTAACATTCAACACTGATAGCCTCTTTCTTTCCCTTGCAATCACATGCCTGGTGAACTTTTTATCCACATTTGTAACAAACTCCCATTCCTTTTAGGCAAGTACCGGGGTGATTCTTCCCACAATTATCGCATAATGGAAAATCCTTCTTTCCCTTTTTCCCTTTATCCATTTCTTGTTCCACCGTTCTCCTCTTCTCTTGCTTTACTTTGTTGTCATAAGACTTAGAGAATTATTTACTTATCTTATTAACACATGATACTATTTCTTCATATGTTGAGAACACATGGGAGATTATTTACCTTCTAAATGTTGGCTTAATACCGTGAAATATATGATCCTTCTTACGCTTTGGATCATACGTATTGATGGAGTTCACATTCCTTCCACTGGGCATCATTTCTATACAATGGCATAAACTAGGTTAGTTTATGAATTGAAATGAATAATTCCAAACTTGTAAAATACTTAATGTAAATTGAACGGTTTATGGATATAATCCATAATCATAAAAATGTTTTCTTTGAGGAAGTATATACTCATAACCCTTCATAGTGGTTTGTAAAGAAAACAAGAATTATCCTAAGCATATCCCCCGAAAGTGTCGTAACCAGGAGTGCAGCAAGGCCCGTTGTCGTGCACCAGTTCCCGTTCGAGTCTAGCTCAAAGCGGTGTTTTCGGGTTTTACCCCTAGGTACATCTGTGCCAGAGCCGCCTCTACCTTCTCGTATCCAGACAGAGATGTATTGCTCGGAAAAACTCACAAAATCTCTACAACAACAAAATTCTAGGAAGTTCTTCTATACTAATCCTCAAAGTCTATCTTTGGGCTATGTGCTCTAATCAGAGTTTATCTAAATATAGCTTCCAAGGTTAGTACTAAACTGCCTCTGATACCAACTGTAACGCCCCGACCCCAGCTACCCAGAGTCGGTGCATTACTTTGTAACATTGGAATGATCACAAAAGATCAAGTCTCTAAAAACCGATTAGTTTAGTAGCCTTGGAAACACTAGATACATTCACAAGTCTTACATTACATCATAAAGTAAAACAAAACTACAACATCTTCTCTTCATATCCCCTTATATTATCCTTTCAGATCATTCATAATATACTTCTTCACATCCTAGAAAAATTAAAACATTGAAAGGGGTGAGCTCAGATGCTCATTAAGGATAACAATATAACGGAAGCTTTCATAAACAAACATTATCATTTAAGGCAATGTATAACTAAAACAAAAGCCTTTTAAACTTGAACTTTAGCATAATATGGCAAAAGTAAAGTGAAATAATGCCATTTACTTACTCACATGAATATTCTACTGGTCGAATATTCACATGAAATATCAATAACCACTTTCATAATGATGGAATGCATAATTCCAGACTATCATAACAACATAGCCAAGGCCTCGTGCCAAGACCACAAATAATATTTTGTCAAGGCCTCGTGCCAAGACACTAGTTTTTCTCATGAGACCTTCCGATGCATCGAGGAGCTATAGCGGGCTCCACCTGTCACTTATTAAGTCCAATGTATTCATCATATGAATAGGTTTAAACATATCATAAACCATAACATAATCGTATCACATAAAACATGCATAAAGGAAACATAACATTTCCACATTTCAATCACAAGATATCAATACAACACATTGATATAATAAAAACACTTTCAAAACCATTTTCAATACCAAAATAAAAGAAAAGTAAAACATGGTATTTATTTTTCTTTTAAAAAAATGTATGGCTTGTAGAGGAAGCCGAAACTCAAATAATGGTCACGGCGGCGGAGAAGTCGTTTTCGCCGCATACGTACGACAAAAACATTCCCTTTTGTCGTTTAGTAAATGCTTCGTATAAAAAGATTCTTTTTTAATAAATGTAAAAGTCAAAGGGGTTTATACACCATATAAAAGAAGGTTGTGTATAAAACAAAATATGCCTCAATGAAAGGAGATTGAGACGAAGTCCCTTACAAAGATCATTTTTTAAATAAAATAGATCTATTTTGTGTATTCACTATAAGTACACATAAAGAAAGTACAAATACAAGATAGGACATAATAATATCATTACATAATTTGAAGGTAGGAGATTAACCCAAAGAATGGAAATTGGGTTAAGAAGTTCCCTTACAAAGATCATTTTTTAAATAAAATAGATCTATTATGTGTATTAACTATATGTACACATAAAGAAAGTATAAATACAAGATAGGACATAATAATATCATGACATAATTTTAAAGTAGGAGATTAACCCAAATAATGGAAATTGGGTTAAGAAGTTCCCTTACAAAGATCATTTTTTTAAATAAAATAGATCTATTATGTGTATTAACTATATGTACACATAAATAAAGTATAAATACAAGATAGAACATAATAATATCATGACATAATTTTAAAGTAGGAGATCAACCCAAAGAATGGAAATTGGGTTAAGAAGTTCCCTTACAAAGATCATTTTTTTAAATAAAATAGATCTATTATGTGTATTAACTATATGTAAACATAAAGAAAGTATAAATACAAGATAGGACATAATAATATCATGAAATAATTTTAAAGTAGGAGATTAACCCAAATAATGGAAATTGGGTTAAGAAGTTCCCTTACCTTGCGTCCTGTCTTGACTCGACCTTTCTTTAACCTCCTGAATAATAAACTAGAGTTAATTTATAATTGCTTAAGAACCTTTTTCAAGTTTTTTATTCCTTTTATATCACTTATTACCATGTTATGAACATTATGTAATTATTTAAGTTAATAACGGTCGTTTTGTCGATCTTTGGTACTTGAGTCAAAAATAAACTTCTTATAATTACAAGTTGTTCATGTGGTGAAATATCCATTATATCCAGAATTATATTCATGATTTAGATATCATATATATCATATATATCCAGTATATACATTCATTCATAATATTACGTAACATTTAGAGGTAAGAAATGAAATGCACCGTTCATGAAGACGGTAAGCCGTATGTACGCATGAACGCTACTTTTATTTCTATTTCATATTTAATGGAATGAAATCATAATGATATAAATGTATAATATAATTCCAGTATAATATAGCATATAATAACATTTACTCCATCCTTTATACATCCCACATATGGTATTAAGGATTCAAATCACTTTGAGGGGGCGGTAGTCCGCACTTCCTAAAATGAAAATATCATGTTTACCCATAATGGAAACCATAAAGGTATGCCATAAATGAAAAATAAAAAATCATAAGAAAAAAATAATAATATATATTATATATAAAAATAGTGTCATCATAATGGCCACCATTAGAGGTGTTATATGAGTGTTGAACAATAATCGTTTCGTGAGGCAAAAATTCACCATCCACAGAAACAGTATGTTCTTTAACCATTAGATGTAGGTTTGTGTAAGTGTAGCTCGAATACTTATTATAACAACATCCTAGTATATCGAGTATACTGTTTTTGTTACAAAAGAAATGAATAAAAAGTGTTTAGGGGGTTGGAGAAGAAAAATAAAATAAAAGAACACAAGAGAAGACATTACCTTAAAATCGAGTAACTCTTTTTGATTTGAGCCAAAGGCTTCCTTGGGAAGACTTATGCCCAAATTGAGGCTTCTATGAGTAAGGGAGGGAAGTTGGGAGAGTATTTGGTCAGAGGAAGGCCAAGCCAAATGGCTTGAAAGTTTGAATAAGGTGGTAGAGGTGGGGGCCTTTTATAAGAGGAGAGGAGGGGCACACTTGGAATGATTGAAATGTTACATTATTATGAAATTCTTTTTCGGATTCTAAAGGTCTCACACTTATATATTTAGAGGATAAGGTGATAAGGGTTCGAAATATTCTCATCCAATAGGCTTTGGACAAGTGTAATGCTTATATTTTACATTATCCTTCCATTTTATTAAAATCGTTAATTAATGAGGTAATCGCTGCATCATCATGGTGTCATAAATAATTTAATTTATTTAATGTATAAAAATTATTAAAAAAATATCATGATGTAGGAAATATTTTTATATTTCTAATGAATATTTATAGTAAAAAATATGACCTGTATAGCCCCATTTAAAAATTGTTTTAGTAAAAGAACTCTTGTTTGTGACCTTTTTATTTTAACATTAAATAAAAAGTTATTTATGTCCTTTTCCTACCAAAGTGGCTCCATGGGGTCCCCAAGTTGACCCATGTATTTTCTTGGTCGGCCATGACACATCCAATAGTGGTTGGACAAGTGTAAAGGTCATTCCATATTTTTATAATACTATTTTTACCTTAAATTTCACTAATTACCTTTAATCGCGATTAATTAAACTTAAAAGTTACTATTCACCAAAAAATTATTTTAATCCCATTGAACCACATTTTACTTCCTAATGACAACCATGTATGTCAGATTTTTGAAAATCAAATCACAGAAGTGGTAATATTTCATTTAAATGAAAAATCAGTTATTTAACTACCACTTAGTGGTTTCACTATTCATCAAAAATTGAAGTTTTTCAGAACAATGCCAAAATTTCACCCTAAGCTATAATTGATATTCCGAATTCAAAAATGATGTCTATTTTACAAAATTCCAAACATATATGTTTCATTAATTAATTTTATAATTAATTCCCGCTGTCACAACAAATAGCGTGTTTTTTAGAAACAATATATATCAAAAGATTAACAATTGTTTATGTCCAATTGAAAAAGTGAAATTAATTCTAATGACCACCATTGGATATAATGGTAAAAATATATTCTAATTATAATTTAAAACCACTCAATTGTATAATTTATCACTATAAATTATTTTTATTAAAAAAGTTGTTTTTAAGTATTTTATCACTATTCATAAAAATTTGGAAGTTCTCAGAAAATTACAAAAAAATCGACATAGGATAATTTCGACATTCCGAATCAAAAAATGAAGTCCATTTTGAAATATAAAATATATATAATTTCAAAAAGTGGGTATTACTATTCATAATGGCTATTTTGATTAGTCGCGGTGTGTTAGAATCTTGAACTTGCGTAGAACGCAAGCTATTACATTATTGAAAGAGAAGCGTATCGTGGAAGCTCGGGGTGTTACATATTCAATTCATACACACTATAAATATATTAGGGATCATTTTATTAATGATTTAAAAAAATCTTATATTTTTTTCTTAGTTTTTGCTATGTGATATTTGTTTTAAACTAAAACAAGGCTTCTATATTGAAACCATGCACTTCGAGTCATACCAACTGAATCATGTATAAGATTGAAATGTAGTTGATCCCTACATGTTATAAATATATTATGGATCATTTTTATAAAATTTTAAAATATTCAGAGATTCTTTTCTCAGTTGTGGCTATTTAATGTCTGTTTTAAACTAAAATGGCACTTGGGTATTAAAAACACACACTTTAGGTCATATCAACCACCTCATGTGTCAGATTTATGTGTAGTTAATTCCTTCACATTAAAAATATATTATGGATCATTTTATAAATGTTTTAAAACAATCCAATCTCATTTTCTCAGTTTAGTCTATGTAATGTGTGTTTTGAACTAAAATAGAACATTTCTATTGAAAACACGTACTCCAGGTCATATCAACCACACAATGTCTTAGATTTATGTGAGGTCAATTCGTACATGCGAAAAATGAATTATTGATCATTTTACTAAATTTTTTAAAAAATCAAAAATTATTTGATCAATTCTAGATATTTGATGTGTGTTTAAAACTAAAATGGCACTTTTGTATTGAAAACACTCACTTCAAGTCTTATAAACCACATTGTAGGTTATATTGATGTGTGGTCAATTCCTACATGTGAAAAATGAATTATGAATCAGTTTCCTAATATTTGAAAACAATTCGAGCTCATTTTCTCAGTTTTTTCTATTTGATGATCTTTTTAAACTAAATGGTACCATTCTATTAAAAAGACACACTTTATGTCATATCGACCACATCGTGTCTTGGATTAATGTGTGGTAAATTATTATATGTGGAAAATGAATTATGGACCATTTTCCTAAATTTTGAAAATAATCTAAGATCTATTTCTCAGTTTTGGCTATTTGATGTGCATTTTAAACTAAAATGGCCCATTTCTATTAAAACACACACTTTATGTCATATCGACCACAACATGTCTCAGATTGATGTGTTGTCAATTCCTACATGTG
This sequence comes from Viscum album, assembly GCA_963277665.1. NCBI lineage: Eukaryota > Viridiplantae > Streptophyta > Magnoliopsida > Santalales > Viscaceae > Viscum > Viscum album. The sequence continues at coordinate 1,652,794,612 of OY728157.1, read as the reverse complement.
AAAAATGAATTTTGAATCGTTTTCCTAATGATTGAAAATAATAAAATCTTTTTTTCTCAGTTTTATCAATTTGATGAGTGTTTTAAATTAAAATGGTACTTTTTTTATTAAGAACACACACTTCGGGTCATATTGACCACATCATGTATCATATTTATGTGTGGTCAATTCCAATATGTCAAAAATATATTATGTATCATTTTTCTTAATGCTTGAAAAGAGTAAAATATTTTTTTCATAGTTTTGGCTTTGTGATACATGTTCCAAACTAAAATGAGTTGTCTATATTAAAAACAAATACTTTGAGTCATACTAACCACATCATGTGTCAGATTAATGTCTGTTTAATTCTAAAACATCAAAAATATATTAAGGGTCATTATAATGAAATTTTAATACAATCATAACTTGTTTTCTTGGTTTGGGCTATACAACACATTTTTTTACATGAATATTCACTTTTGTATTGAAAACATGCATTTTGGGTCATATAAATCACATTGTGTGTTGGATTAATGTTCATTCAATTCCTATATGAAAAAATAATTAGGCATAATTTTCATAAATTTTGAAAACAGTATGATCTTGTTTTCTTGGTTTGGAATATCTGATGCATGTTTTATACTAAATGGAACCTTTCTATAGAAATCAAGCACTTCAGGTCATATCGAACATATTGTTTCTTTAATTTATGTAAGGTCAATTCATAAATGTGAAAAATTAATGATGGATCATTTTATTAAAATTTGAAGACAATTCGAGCTCATTTTATTGATTTTGGAAATTTGATGTGTGTTTTAAAATAAAATAATTATTTTGTATTAAAAACATATGATTTAAGTCATATTGAACACATTTTGTGTCAGATTGATGTGAATTCAATCAATACATCTGAAAAATGAATTATGAATCGTTTTCTTAAATTTTGAAAAAAAAATCTGAGCTCGTTTTCTTGGTTTCGTCTATTTGATGTGTGTTTTAAACTAAAATAAAAACTTTCTATTGAAAACACGCACTTCTGGTCATATCTATTACATCGTATCTTTGATTAATGTGTGGTAAATTACAACACATGAAAAATGAATTATAGATTATTGTCCTAAAGTTTACAAACACTCTAAGCTTGTTTATTCAGTTTTGGAAATTTGATATGTGTTTTAAACTAAAATGGAACTTTTATATTGAAAATATACACTTTGGGTCATATCAACCACATCATGTGTCATATTGTTTTGTGGTCAATTACTACACATGAAAAATGAATTATAGATAATTTTCATGATTTTTGAAATAAATTAGATTTTTTTCTTAGATAAGGGTATTTAAAACACATTTGAAACAAAAATGGCACCTTTCTATTGAAAAAATGTACTTCGGGTCATATCATCCACATCAGCTATCATATTGATGTGTGGTCAATTACTACACTAGAAAAATGAATTATGTATCAATGTCTTAATGTTTGAAAACAATCTAAGATATATTTCTAGATTTTGACTATTTGATATATGTTTTAAACTAAAATGACACTTTTGAATTGAAAACACATACTTCGAGTCATACTGACCACATAGGGTGTTGGATTAATGTACAGTCAATTCCTACAAGTGAAAATGAATTATGGATTGTTTTCCTAAAGTTTGAAAATAATCTGAGCTTGTTTGGTCGATTTTGGCTATTGATGCGTATTTTAAACGTAAAATGACACGTTTATATTGAAAACATGTAATTTGGGTCACACCGACCACATTTTGTGTTAGATTGATGTGAGGTCAATTCCTGTACATGAAAAAATAATTATAGATCATTTTGATAATGTTTGAAAACAATCTGAGCTCATTTGCTCTGTTTTGAGAATGTGATATGTGTTTTGAACTAATTTGTAAATTTAATATAATGAGTATCAGATCCAAATGATAAATAAATTAACTAAAAAAGTAGATAAAATGATGATAAAATTAACTAAATAAGTAGTAGGAAGTCACTATTTTATTATGTTTGTATACATTTTAACACCATATATTCTACCAATTCATTTGTAAACAAATTTATTTCCTCTATTATACTTATCCTTGAAAAATAAATAAATTTTTTTATCACTTTACCTTAAAAGTGTTTGTCGGTTTCTCACTTTATCCTTAAAATTGTTTGTAAAATAAAGTTTTTAATTTTTATCAAAAAAAAGAAAGATAAAAAATAATATACAAGCATTCTGATATTAATGTTTCACACCCCAAATATACTTCTATGGTTATAGCTCATAGTAGAACACATGAATGGTATAAAATCACCTAAATTTGATGTTGAAAAACATTTTGACATCTTGTACACTTCCCACTCATTTATAAACAAATTTATTTATTCTTTTGAATATGTAGATTGTCGAAAATCATGGTCATACTGAGAAAAAACTGACAAAAAATGATTAATAAATATTTTTTAATTAAATTTTAATTACCTTTATAAATTACCAATTTGTGGTTGTGATTCTATTTATGGTTTGTGATATCTTTCATAAATTTTCAAACATAATATCAACAATAATTATTGTTATATTTATTTAAACATAACAGAAACATTGAATAAAATAAGTAAATTGTTTTGAAATATGTTTTGATAGTTCAATATTTCTATATTTATCTTAATTTATTTCCATTAAAAATAGTCTATAAGATTTTTATATTTACTCAAATCTTCATACCATGATTTAGTCTATATTTTTCAATTTCCCTATCATAATTTTTTTTTGTTAAAACACGGACTGAAACATATAATTTGAATTTTATCTATAAAATTTCAATTGTAGTGCATTAAAAAATCACAATACACATCGAGTGTGGTCGTTTTGATGGATATACTTGCATTAGATCCAAAAAATAAATATTTGGGGTATCTAGATTGATTTCGATCAATATCCAATGCTTCAAAAAAAAAACAACTAACTAATGAAAAAAATAAATATATATTTTAAATTATTAGATTTCAGAAATTTACCCCTACATTATTGATATAAAAAAGTGTCTCTTGTCTGTTATTTTATTATCAAACACCTCATTTACCTCATATTTTTTCTTATCAATTAATTTCAAATCCAGTTTAATTTTTTTGTAGAAACAATATAGGGTTTAATGAATCCAAATCATGATTCATATGGTTTTCCCTTTATATATTAGTAATATAAAATACTATATAAAATATGAATAGTTATTAAATTTAATGAACATATTAGATCATTTTTTTGATATACATATTATGAAAATGTACCTTATTTATGTATTCACAACTTAAACTACCAACAATTCCAACTTGAGAATGTCATTTATACTCTCGATAATAACCACATATGTATTAACAGTTCCAAATATTTATTCTTCATATGAAATTTTTGACACATCTACATCTTTGAATGTGGTGTCTTCATGAAGTTATAATGACAATATATATTATAGTGGAACTAATGGGGAGAAGGTACTCTTGTAAGGCCTTTTTTTCATTGTTGATTCACTATATTTTCTTGATTTGACCTTCCATTTAACCTTCATTTTATCCATTTGTAATACCATACCTCTCTTCAGAACTTTTTCCATCAATTTTTATAGGTTTTTCATTTAAAAATTTTTGTTAAGGACATACCTCATATATGTTTATAAGATTATACAACCATGTTATGAATGTTCCAATAACATCATTGATTATTGTAATTTCCAGATCATCCCGTAGAATAAGAAACTCAATTCTAGGCTCTTGAGATACCTCAATCCTCACTCTCATGTGATCTTTTGGGATTTATTTGTTCTTTATCATGTATCCCAAGATATTACACACCATAACCCTCACAATAAGGTTGTACATGGGTGTTGGTAGATAGAAATAACATAAAATATTACCCTGAAAAATTTTAGTAATATAAAATTATAAAAAGTTGTTTGATTCACATTTAGGAGAAACTGTAAGGAAAATATTGATTACCTCATGTAAGTTATGCGGTTTAGGGGAATGAATATCCTCAAATACTATGGGTCATTTGGTTGTTCATGTGATGATCTTTGTTCCATTTCCAATTTTCTTTGATCATGTCACATATATTGGTATGCTAAACCAGATTGGTCAATAATATCTTAAAAGCATCTATTTATTCCTACAATCCTTTCATCATATGATATGTATCTTCTTATGATCTTTTCTTCTCGAAATATATTTGTGGAGACACTCCCAAACCTACACCTCTAACACAGCCATATTATTCCAGCCGCTTTAATGATACAGAAAGTAGTTTTTCTTCTGGTACTGTTGCAGCAAATTGTTATGTCTAAAATGTATAAAAAACATATGAACATAAATAGATATTTTTATGTAATACTTTTATAAAGTATAATGAATTAATATTTTTTCGTACTTATACATGTTTCTCATACCTCTTATGTATTTTTATCAACTATTCTACCCTCTTTATTTATGCGATCCGCCTTCCATGGAACATAACATGGAATGTAAGTGTATTTAGATTCTGATTAAAAAATATGCATATAAATAAAGAAAAATATTTTGTTTCATATCACATAAAACATTTATTATTGATTTAAAATACATACCAATTTATTCTCTAGCGAAGAATACCCCATCCTTTTTCTATGATAGGGTTACATTGGTTTTGATGCATGATTTTTATTTTCAACACTCCTTTTCTATTTCAAAAATTAATAATTTTAAATAAAATTGGATAAAATAAATAATGTAAAATAATAAATTTTTTGCTATAAATCATCTAAAATGATTTCTCATCCCAAAACTAATGAATGAATTCCATTTTTCATGCTTTATAATTTGTTCATAATTAAGTGGTGGGTGGGTATTTACTTTCCCCTTAGTATCCCTAAGGTAAAACTTGATAAGAAGAGTCCATAAGCCTATATGGGATTTTATAGCAGCTATTAAGATATATTTCTTATGGAAATTATATAAAATAAATGAACTCTATTTGGAATAATGGAAATTTAAAAAAAATGTTTTATTATATAATTTTTTAGTAAAATATCGAAATTATATCATAACATTACCTTTAAATCTTACCAAAGGGTTTCCTTCATTATAGGCTGGAAATAGCTCCATGAATCTATACCAATCGACACATTCATCCTTATTGTGACCCTAACATAACTAATGCACATTGAATTGTTGGGTTCAATAGGTTGGTCACGTTGATTCCATCCAACCTCAAATTCTATACCCTTACTTATTACATTGATAATTTTAGTGAACACCCTGATGTTGTGTCATTCTTGTTTTATTCATCAACAATTTGTTAATCCCATAATAATTCTTTAATTTCAGAATAAACTGCATGTTCTTCTTTGAGATTGTTAACATCATCACGTACAAAAGACATTTTCTATATTAGCAGTCAAACATTTAATTTATATTATGTTAATAAATTAGATAACATATAATATTATGAGAAAAATCATAGTATATTAAAAACAAATTAACTTGATCAATAAACTCCATTTATTTTTTTTAAAATTTTGATGGGATTTGGCTCCTCCATCAAGATTCCAAATCCCCTCTTTGTGGTCCCCTCTAACATACAATACATTGTCTATATTAGGAACAACATGAAATGACTGCGATCCCTCAATGAAAGGGTCATCCTCAATTGAATTTTCATCTTACCCAACATTTTTTGTCTCTAGTAGAACAATATACTAATTCTTATTTGCTGGATCTAGGGAATAAAATACTTTCACTATTGGTGATTCAATTATGAACATCTTATCCTTTTACCTTTCCACACTAAAATTTATCTTCATGAATCCTATTTCATCAATATTCACTACACTCCTGTTGTCAACCCATTTTCAATGTAAAATCAGCACTTGAAATATTTTATAATCCAAATCATATATCTATTAAATAATGAAAAAATATATCATATTCTCATAAATTGGATTTCTATCCATGGAAATAGACATATGCATCACTTCCTCCAAAAACATAAGTCCACTATTTTTCATCGTACTATAGTCATCATGTTATTTCGTATAGAACATATAACCATTGATTATAAAACCAATGTAAGATATAACATTTTCATTTGGTCCCCATGATAGCCATAAAATTCATTCAACAATTCAATTTAGATTTTTAGATAAATAATTATAAATATGATCTTGGAATCATATTATAACCTATTGATTATGTGTATTTTATGTCCATCCTTAATACCTTGGTAGATTCAAATCTCTAGGAATTTATTTTTAAGATTCAACTTATGGATTAACATCTCTACTATTATGTAAAATGTAAAGGTGCACTTACTCCCACTCTATGATGGTAATTGTAACAACATATCATATAGATATCCATTCTCCCATAGGGATTCTTCAGCGATGATACTTTGGGAGACTAATGCTATCAAAATATGTTAGGTTATTAGTATAGAATTAAATAGCTTCTTCCATATTATATCATTGTGTAATACAACCTTTTGGATGACTTTGATTCTTGACACACCCATTCAAAATCTTCATATATTGTTCAATTGGGTATATCCATCTGTAATGGATAGGACCATATTTTTGAACCTCTCTAACAAAATGAACCATCACATAGACCATTATATCAAACAATTATGGTGGTAATATCATATATAATTCACATAATATGAGGACAACCTCTTCATTCATGATTAGTAACTTCTTAGGGTCTAAAACCTTAATTCTAATGGCTTTGAAAAAGAAGTAGTATCTGGTTAATATATGTCATACATTTTTTGGCAGAATTCAACATAAAGCAACAAGCATCAAATATTGTATCATAACATGACATTCAGGTACTTTTAGTATCAAAAACCTAAAATTGGTCATTGAAACAACATTCTTAATATTCGATGAATACCCCTCTAGAACATTTAAACAATTAAGGAAAATGAAAATTTACAATTTTTCTTATTTAGATAGAGTGTAAGATTTTGGAGGAAGAAATGTATGCCATTTACCCTACACCAGTACCAACTCTTCCCTAATCCCCATATCATTCATGTATAACCTAGCATTGATACCATATTTTCTTTTTATAGAAATATTTAGTAACATTCCAATAACACTATAAAATACATTTTTTCTACATGAACAACATTAAGAAAATTTATAATGTAAAAAATATTTCAATATCGTAATTAAAAGAAAATTGATCAGTTTCCCAACAGGATTTTGTATGTTTTTTCAAAAAAAAATTACCAAAAACAGTGTCAAAATATTTTACTTTATCGAACAATTTATCAACCATTAGTGGAGATGGTGTTGAACCTTGTTCGTTATTCCCATAAAATGTTGTTGTCTAGGATCAATATTTATGTCATCAAATTAAAAAAATTATGATTTCCTAAAAACATAGTCTTTGAGTAATGTTTCAATTGAATTGAGTGTATGAATCCTTCATAAGTGGGACACCTAAATATTCTTTTTATTTTATATCCTAACAAATTTATATAAGCAGGAAAGTGATTTATCACCCCATATAACATGGACCTCAATGTGAATTCTTTACTTCTATGAGAATCATGCATTGTAACGCATGCATCCCACCTCAATTTAATATCTTTGATCAATGGATCCAAATAGACATAAATATCAGTTTTAGGTTGTTTTGGTCCAAATATATAGATGAGAAAACATAATGTATTTGTGCTTCATGCATAACCATGGCGATAAGTTATAATTTACCAAAATGACTAGCCATGTACTGTGAGCACTACTCTATACATAAAAATGATTTTTTCCATTTATAGACAATGTAAGATGGACGTTTCTTAGCTAATTTCCAAATTTAGGATACTCATAATAAATTTTCTTCCTCCGAGGAGAGTATGTTGGATGATGTAGAGTCCCGTCTTTAATTATTTTATCTGCATGCTATGTCAATTATCTTATGATTACCTGACATTTATATAGTCTTATATAGCATGAAATGACAGGAAAGTACCATAAAAATTTCTAAGGACATAATTCATATTTCATGTATCGATATGTACCACGCTTTGGAAATTTTAAGAGTGATTCATGGTCCTGAAAAACAATATGCAATCATTTCAAAAAGCATTAGAGATCATTCTTGTTGGATGTAGTATTCGTTTAATTCCATATGTTGGACAAGGAAGTTCATTTTCTTCATATACCATATCATTCAAGAGACCAAGTAGTTCTGTAAAGTTGGATTCGTTGTATCCGCTACCAAATTTCCAATTATATATGTTCAATACACCTAAAAATTGTGTGTATTTAGTACAACTGGTATACAATAGTCTCTTAGCACAACTATCTAACATATCATATAAATTTTAAAAATCACGAAGGTTATCATCAATGTCCATTATCATTTATTCCATATGATATCCAGATTCATTTACATAGGTATTTATATCCAATGATTCATAAACCATAGTATCATTCCAATTGGTGTGAATGTTTAGTTTTTCCCCATGTCTAGTCCAATGTTTATAGATATGATCTATTCTATGACAAATAAAATGTTCTTCCAACTCTTTCAAACTAATTTTTCTTTAATAAAAACAATGTAAGCATAAACAAAGTATTTGAGAAGGGTCACATGCATAATATATTGAAAACTTGATGAACTATTTAAATCCATCAACATAATATTTTTTCATATGATTAGAGTGAATCTATTTTCTATTCATATCCATCTTATTTGGTTTACAAAATATTAATTTTGTGCAAAAAATAAATAAATATATATAAGATATTCATAATCAAAAGATAAAGTGATAGATAATTCGAAGAAGGTAAACCCAACATTTTAATGTTATAGGTAATAATTCCTAAAAAATTATCATTTTACCCAAGGGTGACATGAAAAGAAACAACATGGGGTAATCATAAGGCTATTGGTACAGGTTCTCAATCTGATGATGTGTGGGAATAAAGAAGTAATTATACCTCAATTTCTATAACCATTCATGGAGGGAGTCCAAAAAGTGGGAGGAGTTGATGTTTATTCATTTATTCACTTGGTATGTTATGGTCCAGGTGGTGTTTCATTGATAGTTTGGGTGGAGCTATAAAGGAGTGGGAATGTTTAGGTGACCATCACATTTTAGTGGACAAATATCGTGTCTGATTAATTTAAAGATCCAGAAAAAGTAGCAAGAAATTGAAATCATACAGTACATTGGACCACTAAAAACTATCTCTCATCCCTTGATCCTTTATTCCTTTAATTATGACATATTACAAATAATAGGTATCCACTTCAAGAATAAATTTTTCCTATCTCATTTATTCCCATGTAAGATGTTCTAATACACGTTACATCACAAATCTAGGGCATTCAAATAAATATTTCATGTATAATTATAAATTATCTTATTAAAAATGTTAATAAAATAGATTTCTTACTGAACTGAATCACTTACAATGTAATGACCCAACCTGAATACCCTCTCAAATTGGTACCCAACCTAATATGCCACATACTCAAAGGGATTTCCCAATCCCATTGGGCTAGAGACTAGCACATGGGAATCAAACATCAACCAAAGGGAATGACTTTTTCCAACTTGAAGAAATTACATGGAACATATAGTGAGAGAGATGATAGTGGAAGGAATATATATTCCATAACTAAAAGTAGGAAACAGAACCAAAGAAAACCAAGAGTAGAAAAATCTCTTAGTACAAGTAAAACCAAAAAGGACTAACGAAACAGAAAAAACCAAATTCTCCAACTGATAATGTGGGAAAAACCTCACCATCTCTCAATCTAGATATCCATACTCAACTGACCAAAACCTCGCCACCTCACTATAGTGCGTTTCATTTACCTATATCGAAAGACATACAAAGGTATGTGTAATACTAAGTATGTTCACATGGTGTGATCTAACAGGCTCATTAGGGTTCCACCCAGATGTTCTATAACAAGTTTTGTACAAAAAAATCATGTATACTAATTTCAATTAAAACAAGGCATGATAAGCATTAAAGCAGTTTTTATCAAAACTATGGTAAAAATTTTCCATTTTCCAAAAATTCCAAAACAAATGCAGGTATATCTTTTAAAATCAAAGAATTAATATCAAAAAACAAAATTGTAAAAATTCTAATCATAGGTTAATCACACCAAGGAACTCAACAGGTCAGGCTAGAAGACAAATCATACCATAATAAATGACTACTGCACAATAAGTCCCTGGAACACTTTCCTAAGGAGTAGAGAAACACCCCATGAGTAAACCTCTCAATGATTTCAAACAAGTCCATAGAACAATAGTTCTAGGGAATAGAGAAAATCCCCATGATAAAATCCCCCAACAGTAATATGGACGATGACCCTAAGCTAAACCTTCCACCCACATATCCAAGGATTACCAAGTACTGCATTTCATAAATCATTTCTATGAAATACCCCTTTTTCAATTTAACAAAAACCAGGGAAAACCCACCTTTTATCATAAATCCATTTACACACACAACATAATCATTCCAATTTCATTTATAAATAAAATTATAAAAACCAGGTAAATACAATTCATCTAACATAGGCTAAAGAAAGAACCACCTACCTCAAACTCTGGGTCACACATTCCCACAAAGGATCCACCTCAAGAAGAATAAAACAAAGACAATAGTGGCCCTAGAATTAATCTACACATATTAGAATTGATTCAATTAAATGAAAGGTTTGGTAGAGAACAGGAAACAACAACATTCTTCAAGAAGTCACACCCACCAAACCACAACCAACAAAGGAAATGGACCCTAGAACAAGATCACACCATAAATCTAGAATATGAACAAGAGTAATGAACATTATGGATCAATAAATCTGATAATGCAATGCCATGGCACTACCACAATCAAAGCAATGAAGAAGAAAAAAGGCCCACTCACCTTGAGAGATGAGAACCAACTGCTACGGTGAACCAATGCTGAATGAATCAATCCAAATAAAACAGAGACTCCCAATATCATTGGAGAATCCTTATAGGTCATGATCCAAAGGATCTATGAAATAATGAAATGAAATATCATTCATACGACACCCTAAAAAGTTTTTATTGGTCATTTACATGGTGTGTAATGCCTTTACACATCGTTTAATCCACGATGAACACATACACCAAAAAACACACTTCCTTTTTAATTAAAATATATTAATTATAATTACAAGTTTTGTAACTATTATATAGAATATAATCATTTCACACTATGTACACATTTCATGACTTACATCTAATGATCATGTACATGTCTTGTATCCCTTTTAAACATTGTGTAACATCCCATTATATAGAAGGAAACTCCAGAACCATCTCGAGAATCCTCCAAACTTAGGAAGAACCCCACAAATTCATTAACACATTTACCTAGATTCCATTAATTCGAACAAACATTCATCCCATAACTTTAATTCATTTTTCTCATCAAATGTTCTCTATCTTAAAAAGTCTTGATACACACCCAATTTAAGATGAAAACATGTAATGAAGAGTTTATTACCTAAAAATGGGTAACGAGATGTTACAAACTCCCCACCATAAGCCTTTCCATACATAGAGATTCATGTGGAAGAAAGAAGTATAATAGAGAGGTGAGGCCACTACTACCTCATCAATGACTCGTGATCCCAAGTCACATGAGAGTCTAATCCATGATTCCATAACACTCTAACCAACTGAATCAAAATCCCACAAAAAAAAATTCACATGAGATTCAACAATCTCAGTTAGATTCTCAACAATTGAAACATTTGCCTCTAACTCAATCTCCTCTCAACTCTGAACGTGAGAGGGATCAGGATGATATTTCCTAAGCTGGCATATGTGAAAAACATTATGAATTCCTATCAACTTAGCCGAAAATGATAATATATAGGCAACCATCCCAAGCCTCTCAATGACCTAAAATGGTCCAACATATCTTGGATACAACTTTCTCTATTTTTCAAGATGATAGTGACCCAACTGAGGATAAAATTTCAAGAAAACCCGTTCAACTATAGAAAAATAGAAAGGAAGATGTTGTTAATCTGCATAATATTTCTGAAACACTGTGTTATAATCCAGATGACTGTACAAAACCTCAAAAGGATCCATTCTAATTGATAACTCATAACTATTATTATAAGAAAAATCAACAAGTCCTAGATGGATATCCCACAATAGACCAAAATACAATACATAAGCATAGAGCATATCCACAAGATTCTAAATAACATGCTCAGTATGACTGAATTTATGTAGATGATAATCCATATTCAATCTGACCTGAGTCCCCATCACCTCTCGAAGACTTCTCTTGAACCTTGAAGTAAACCAAGGATCCCTATCTAAAATGAATGTAGAATTAACTCCAAGTAACCTCATAACTTACTACATATACATCTTACCAATATCCTCAATTGTAGTGGTGTCTCTAATCAGAATGAAATATTCCAACTTTTTTAACTAATCAAACACCACCTAGATATAATTTATCTCTTGGAAAGTCTATAGTAATTCGACAAAAAATGTCCATGGCTTGCTCATCCCATTTATGAACATGCATCGAAAGAGGCTGGAGTAGACCAAAAGGTTTCAAATGCACTATCTTAATCTATTGGAAGGTGTAATAGTGGGTCATAAAATCAACAATGTCACGCTTCATACCCGGCCACAAGAATTGTTGTCTCGTATCATAATTCATCTTTGTAAATCCCAGATGAACAACCTATAAAGAACTATGAAAATCAGACAAAATTGATCTCACAAATGTAGGGATGAAAAAATGACCCCCAAAATAAAGTATACCATCTACAGAAAGAGGCCAACCATAAAGGGTCTCCCCACCATATAGGGCTTCTTGAAGTCCTCTAAACATGATGTCCTACTACTGACTCTTTAGAATAGACTCAAGGAGAGATGATGATAACTGGACACTAGTCAGAACCATGACTGAAAAATCACTACTATAATTTCAAGTATTTGTGATGGGATATTTGCAAGAGAAAAATTTTCTATCACAAATAGTACATGGACATGACCTATTTGCGATGGAGGTAGAATTCTATCATAAATAATAAGAATTTGTGATGGTATTATAAATCTTTTGCAACTAGTTTTGGCGGGGTTTCCCACTTCCCAACACGAAAATCATCTCTGATGGATTACTTAGTCCATATAAAATTCCCTTTGAGTTGAGATTATTTACGAAAAAATTCAATTCCCATCACAAATAATTTTGACTGAATTATTTTTTGTGACAGAATTAATTGCATCATGATTATTCTATCACAAAAGGTATTAGGATTTAGCACCTCATGACGCCTCATTTCTTATTCCTCCTCTCGTCTTCCTTACCTATCCTGAATTACGATAGAACCCTAGGGCTGCCCCACTCCATGCACCCCCAAAAAACTTAGTTTCTTCCAATTTTTGGGTGATTTCACAGCATATCTATAAGGTATGGAGTCAAGTTCCATCATTAATCTGTTTTTTTTTTGCATATTTTGGTTAGATGTGATAAATTGACAAAACCAAGGTTTATAAATTTACCCTATTTTAAATATTTATTTGACATGTAACGTTAATCTAAATTTATTATCTCAAATTTTAGTGTCTTGATTACATATGAGTTGTTTTAATTTGATTCAAAATATTTTTCACTTTATCTTTAAACATTATTGATTTGTTTTCTGGTGTTCAGGGTTACTAAAACATTATTATTTCATATTATTAATTGAAATATGATTATTATTGAAATATGAAGAATGTTGGTATTTGTTTTCATATATGATAGTTTCGTCAAAAAAAATATTTATTTTAATTGTTTTGGTGCTTTTTGGGTTGCTATAAGTTTATTATAATTTTATCTATTCTTTGTTTCTTATTGTTTTTTTGGTTTTGGTATTCATTTCATTTGTGTCTTAGTTCAAATTTTTTTCGCTCGCATGTATGTATATCTAGATATTTGTTATATTTGGAGGCACGCATAATTAATTAATTTGTTTATAATATTTTGCGAGTGCATAATCATTATTTTTCATTAATTAATTTTTTTATAATAATTTTTTCTTGCATATAATATTTGTTTACAATAATTTTTTTTTGTTCATGTGCATATATGTATGTATGTATAACTATTTGTATGTCTAAATATTTTTTATGTTATCTTTTTTTTGTAGGCACGCTTGTGTGTAATAAGAAATTTGATTTTAATAGATTGGATTAAGAAATTATGTAATATATATATATATATATATATATATATAACATTTGAAACAAATATAATTGATTGGTTTTGAATAATGATGTGAAAATAAATTTAATTTTTTTTAATAAAAAGTTATTTATAAGATTTTTTTAATAAAAAAACATAAAAAATTTTAACGAAAAATAATGATAATTTAAAATATGTATTATTTATCGAAAACTTATTTAGTAATAATTAGGATAAGTTTTTGTAATAATTTGAAAAAAATATAAAAAATATAAAAGAATTATTATAAATTTGTAAAAAAAATTAATTATTAAAAATGTAGTATTAATTTAAATAATTAGTAAAATTCAATAAATAATTTATAATATGTAATAATTAACGAGTCTTTATTATTAATAAATTGTAAATATTATTAATAATTATAAAATAATAATAATTTGTAAAAAATATAATAAAATACAACAACATTTAGAAATTCATAATAATTCATATAAAAATTTGTATTCATTAAAATAATTAGTATTAATATTTTAAATAAATATTGTAAAGACACCCAACTCGCACACCTATTATAATGAATCTCTGGTAAAAATTATTAATTCAAAATAATTATGAATTCAAATTAATTATAATACCAAAATACAAACTCAATTTTATTTATAAATTATTTATATAAATTATAAATTCAAGGTAATCAAATTTATTTATAATAAAAATTAACCATAAGTAAAAATATTTATAATATATATATATAATATAGATTTGATATTTGTATTTTTTTTTTAAAATGATTTAGAATATATTTGATGTATTTTTGTTAATGAAGAAATTGTGATATATATATATATAGTAATTATTAAAATTTTAATAATAATTTAAATAAATTAATAAAAATCATTTCATAATTTATAATAATTTAAATAATTTACGAAATTGTAATAATAATAATCATTACATAATTAAAATTGTAATAATAAAATTGCAATAATAATATACAAAATTCTGATATATATATGTATAATCATTACATAATTTATAATAATTTAAATAATGAATAATAATCATTACATAGTAATAATTACATAATTTATAATAATTTATAATAATTAATAATAATCATTGCATAAATTATAATAATAACCATTACAAAATTAATAATATTCATTACATAATTTATAATAACTTCTGATACATATTTAGTAATTATTAATTAATTAATAATCATTTTATATAAATATTTAATTAATTAAAATAATATGTATTAATAATTTGTATAAATATTATAATATATATATATATATAATTATATAAATAATATTAATAAAAGATTAAAAATGATACCACGTGTGCGAGGTAACGAAACACTCGACACTAACAAATGTTATGTTGCACCTAAGTTAAACCCCACATCCCGGACCTAATGGTGGCCTCTAATTTTTCCTATGACAAGTAGTTTGGGAGATACTTTAAATTTTAAGAAGTAAGTATAATAAAAATATTAAATGAATTACCCTCGCGTACAATCTAACGAAACACTCGACGCTAAAAAATGTTATATCGTGCTTAGGGTAAACTCCACATCTCAGACCGAACGATGATCTCTGATTTATCATATGATACATAGTTTGAAAGATACATTAATTTTTTATAATAATATATAATACAAATATTAAATGAATTACCCTCACCTACAATGTAACTACCCAATGGTCACAAATATAATGTCGCCTCTAGGGTAAAAACCACATCACAGTCCCAACGGTGATATCTAATTTATCATATGAGACATCATTCAAGATATATTCTATTTTTTTTCAAAAAATAGCATGTGTATTATATAATATATTTTTCATTTTTCATTTTAATCTGCAATGAGCCTCTAGAGGCCCTATAAACTAGTGTTAACCCAATTCCTCACTCTACTCATATTTCATAGAATATTTCAAGATGGTAAAATATGATAATAATTTTAAACTAATCAAAATGATTAATATTTTTAATTATTATTCAAGTTTTTTTAGATAATTATAGACTCGGTAAGTAGACATTGGTTCTATTATGTGATTGTGATTAGATAGATAATTGCAAAAATTCAAATGGATATGGTTTAAATCCTATTTATATTGAGGTGTTGAAGCCTTTATATCATTTTCATTTTCAAATTCATATTTTGTTTCTAAAGGAAAAATTAAATGTCTGTATCAAAAATGTGATCTTAAGAAATTAAAAACCTTTTATAATGTTGGACTTCATCTATTGAATTCCGATTATTGGAAAGATTATATTTTTTGGTATCAACATGGTGAAAAGAGTTTAGTAGAAAATACAAATTTCTTGGTTCTAGATCCATAATTTTAGAATTTAATACATGAGCATGCTGGTCCATCTATTCCTGAAACTACAAATCAGAATGATATTCCAAATCCCAAATCAGAACATTCTCAGTTTTACAATTTTTTGAAATCCACTATGGAAGCCTTGTATCTGGGAATCCAAATGAGAAAAGTTGAAGATCTTACAAAATTTATGTCTATTAAATCAAATTTTGGAATGTCTAATAGTTTTTTATCAGATTTTATCTTTCTTTATGTTTTTGTTTCCTAATGAATTTAAATTACCTGCAAGTTTTTATGAAAGTAAAAGGTTGGTTCATAATTTGGGTCTATGTTATAAGAAGATCAATGCATGTTCAAATGACCGCATCTTATATTATGGTGATTATGAATCTTTGGTTAATTTTCCATATAAAGAGGCTTAATAATGAAATTTCATATTTCATGTGAAATAGTTCAGATATTTTCTAATTACACCTCATTTACAACATTTATTTATATCATGAAACATAACTATATTAATGACATAGAATAAATAAAATATTTGTGTCACAAGAAGCTTAAATCATCCATGTGATGGTGATTCATGGAAACATTTGGTCCAGAACATCATTCTTTTTCATCAGAACCGCGTAATATACAGATGGTCCTTTATATAGATAGTTTTTTTTCTATTTAGTGCTTGAGACAGTCAATATTCTTATTTGCATGTTTTCATTCCTCTTTACAACATGCCTCCTTGTATTTTGATGAACAAATCATATATATATTTTACGTTTTCAATTCTAGGACATCCAAAGAAGAATATAGATGTTTATCTGAAACCACTAATTGATGATTTAATTTCATTATGGAACAACAGTCTAACTACATTCAATATGACAACATATCAGAATTTTATATTGAAGGTTGAATTAATATGGAAGATCATTGACTTTCTAGCATATGGTATGTGAGCACACACAGTCTAAAATCATGTCTTTACTTTATGGCTATGAACAAAATGTTTATTCATGGTAATTGGAGAAATTTTAGTTATTTTTTCTATCATTAATGATTTCTTGTTGTGGATCACCCTTTTCGAGAAAGAAGAATTAATTATACAAAAGGTCGAATTGAAATAGATGTACCTCCAGTAGTGTTCTCTGGTAATCAGGTAAAATCTATTATCTCGGCAATACCACATGTTACTTTTGGACCAACCTTAAACACGAAAAAGATAAATGGTTTTCGGAGAGATCATAATTGGATAAAGCATAATATTTTTTAGGACCTTCCATATTGGTCTAATTTTTTGGTTCGTCACATGTTAGTTGTAATTAATATTGAGAGGAATGTTATTGATAACATGTTTTATACCATCTTGGACACACCTTTTATGACCAATGATAATTTAAAGGAATGGTTAGATCTTACATAGATTTGTAGACATCCTGAACTTCAATTATTTGAAGATGAAGGATCACACAAATTAATGAATCCAAAAGTAGCTTACTCACATAGTAAAGAGAACCATTTATTATTCAGTCAATGGATCAGAGATTTGAGGTTACCAGATAGTTATGCTTGTAATTTTTCTCATTTCATCAGAAATGGGCATATTAGTGGGTTAAAAATCAGGACTATCATGTCAAAATTGAAAGATTATTGTCTATTTGTCTTAGTGGGATATTGAATTCTTCAATCCGGGACATGTTGAAAAAACATCATAATTTTCCAAGATATTTATTTGGTAACATCAGATTATGATGCATTGAATTTTCTGGGAAATGATATTGTTTTAATTTTATGTAAATTAGAGAAACTATTCCTACCGAACTTCTTTGATTCCATAGAACATTAAATATTAAATTTTCCATATAAAGATAAATGCGGAGGGCTAGTACAATTTTACTGAATTTATCCATTTGAGATATGAATACAAAACATAAATAAGAAACTATATAATAAAACACTAGTTGAAGGGTAAATTACAAAAGCGTACTTCTAGGAGGAAATTTCAAATTTTCTCTCTCATTATTTTCAGTCGGAATATCCTTCGAAACATAATCACATGGGTCACAATGAGACAAATGATGATGATGACACAGAACATCAATTGTTAGTATTTAATCATCTCAAGCTTGGTTTCAATGGTTATCGTGAGTGATATCTTACAGATGAAGAACTACACAGAGCGCATACTTATGTTCTACTGAATTGTGAAGAAATGACACGATTTGTGTAGTAAGTACTATTTTTTTTTATTTAATTAAATTTTGATAAAATATATCTTTATTTAAATTAAATTTTTTTATTGAATATATGATTACCATATCAAAAAATAATTTATAAAAATTACATCTGTTTCTCTTGAAGAACGTCGAAAACAAAAGTTTGTATATTGGTTTCAAAGACTGGTAAGATAAGTTTCTTTCGATGGAATATTAAATCAATTTTTCAATTATATATATTATTAATAATTTATATTATTTATAGTTAAAACAACATGAAAATTAAATTTACAGTCGATTATATATGCTCAAAAACCCTCTATCTAAATTGGTAAAATATTATAATCGATATGTGGTTAATGGATTTCAATACAATACACGCATATATGGTGACTCAAAGAAATAAATAAATAGTAGTTTTTGTTTGAAAGGATACCATCATAAGTAAAGTGAAGTTTACATTTAAGGTATACTATATGAAATAATATAGTTATGTTATCTTGAACCAAATTATGTTACAATTTTTAGATTTCATTGGTTTGATACTGATTCGGGGTTGCGAGTTCATCCAAGACATAGAGTTATTGATATTAAATATAACAATATTCTTATATCCAATGAACCATTTATGTTATCACATCAAGAACATAAAGTTTACTATGAAAATTATTGTGATGTTTCAATATATATGTAAAGGACTGGTGGAGTGTGATAAAAGGGAAATCACGTGACAATCGGTTAATTGAATATGAAAATTGTTCTGTGGAAGTGAAACATATTGAATTTTTTCATGAAACATCCTAAAATATATGACTTACCCAGTGGGATATAAATATCAATGATGAACCCCCATAGTTAATGGATTATGATATAGATAATATTGATGAAGTAATAAGGTATGATGAAACAGAAATTAATATGGTAGTTGTCAATGATAAAGATGAGGATGAAGACATTGATGTCGATGAAAATGGTGATAAAGATGATGATTGATTATATTCAGGTCTTTAGTTACAGGTAATTATTATATTTTGATATTTATTATTTTTTTAAATTTCCTATTTATATTAACAATCTGTTATAGGTTACATTATTTTATTACGACATTTCATTGTTTTTATATATTTGATATCTATTTTAACAATCTCTTACCGGTGAGAATATTTGCTTTAGGTTGGAGGAGATGATCCTGATAATCTATTATGTTCTCTCACTGATGTCAGACTTCCTAATGATGATCCCAATTCATCTCCTCCTCCTCAGGCTAGTGTGCCTACAAAGAGAGGGCGTGGTATTACTCAATTACTGATTATATTTCCTATTCCAGAGAGATGACCACATATTTATTTTGATCCTCATTTATAGAGGTATGTTTAATTGTTTATTATATTTATTTTATATTAACTAAGTGTATTAATTTTGATAATAATTTTATGATTATATATTTTTTTTTCAATTTGCACAGTTTTTTGAATTTAGACATTTGGTAGACTGGTGTGATTCTGAGAAATTATTTTTCCAAGACATGGGTGTCATGGGACCTAGTACCCATTACCATGTGTGACCATATGTTCAACCATTGGATTTTATGTTATTAAATAATATATATATATATATATATATTTAAAATTTATTTAAGTACTAATATATTTTTTTATTTTTCATGCAAAATTTATTTTCTCTTATTTTTGATATCCAGATAGATCCTATCCGAATGGCATGAGATAATTATATACGTGATAACTTTCATCAGTTTCTACATGACATCAGAAAACGAGCTATGGATAAAGCTTATGCTACCATTTTCGATCAGTCTTGTATCTCTCATCATCCCAACTATATATCAGCTCAGGTGTGGGATGGGTTGTGCTTATTCTAGCTAGGATAGACTTTTAGGAGGAGATCATCAGATGTACATCAGAGCTGAGGGATGCAAGAGGTCACCCATAGGGCCAAGAGTTTTACATTTGGAATACATCGACAACATATGGTAATTGGTATTATTTATTAATGTATATTTATTTTAACTATAAAATGTTTGCAATATTATATAGGATGGTACTAACCCATATATTATGAAGTTTGAGGTTTATAAGAATATGTATACCAATCCCCGTATAGTAGAAGTTATAGGAAAACAACAACGCCATATTGTGTTGAGTGATTTTGTTGAAAATTGTCATGAATATTAATTTTATTGTTGTTATAATTTTTTATTATATTCAAAGGAAACTTATGAGGCTAATACTTCTCATTCACAGGAGAGTCAAGTTGGGACTGTACAATATGTAACTACGGATTTGGGTTTCGATGAGGGGGCTTGGATACAGGTTACTTCACAGGGTGTTGAGAAAGGTCGAGTGGTTGGTATTGGTTCTCAGCTGACACATATGATTTTTTATGGTACTTCTATGATAACATCAGTGAGTGTGAAGAGAGATTGTGGAGGGTCATCATCGATACCGTCATTCACTACATAGTATGAGGAAAGGTTGAAATCTCAGGATTAGATGATACAACAGATGCAGAAGTAGAGGGAGGAGGAGCATGAGTAGCAGTGTCAGAGAGATGAGGAGATGATGGAGTATATGTGGAGACTTGCAGGTGGTGTTGGTATGGGGTTTCCTCCCCCTAGTCCTTCGATTGATCCTCCTCCACCAGATGATAGTTGATGATTTATGAAGTTTTTAGGGATTTTTTTTTGTAATTTGGTATGACAGACGTGTTAATTTTTAACGGATTTATTACTTTTATATCTGTTTTAATTTTTTAAATTTTCTGAAATGTTTTTTAAATATTTGTAAATTTATTAACTTTTTTAATTTTTTTAACATATTTTAATTAATTTAAGGTTTTTTTAATTATTCTTATATATATATATATATTATTTTTCTATACATTTAATATATTAATTAATTTCAATAATTTCAATTATTTAAATTATTTTTATAATATTTATTTTGTAAATTAATTTTATTTTATTTAATATTTACATATTTTAAATATATATATATATATATATAGTTTTTTTATTAATTATATTTTTAAAATTTTCAAATAAATTTAAATATTTTTTTTATTTTTTATTTTTTTTATTTTTGGAAAGTTTGTTATTTGCGATGGTTGAATTCATCCATCACAAATAACCTTTCGAACCTTTTATGACAGAAAGTCATAAAAGGTTATTCATAAACCCTTATGGGAGTATTTTGGGACAGCCACAATATTCGCTGTAAATAAATATTATTTGCAATGGATTGTTGCAAATAAACACATTTGCAACGCCACTATCTACGACAGGGAATTTGAAATGGACTCCCATTGAAAATAAAATTTTTGCGATAGGATTATGTTGCAAATACCCCATCGTAATTACCATAAATTCCTATAGTGAATCCTCCTAAGCATCCAAATGAAACTGAGCAAAAATTCCTATAAGTGTCCACTCCTCTTTAAATTCCAAAATAGCTTGTGATTGTACATTCCTCAAAGATCAACTGCATTGACATTCCCCTTCCTCGAGATATAGGTGATATCAAAGTCAAATATTTGAAGGTATTCCACCCACCACATATGTCTGTGTTTCATGTCTTTATGAAAAAAATGTAGCTCAAACACTTATGGTCAGTGTCACGACCCATCCTCGGGGCCCATGCTGTGACTACCCCAAGCCGCCTTCCATAGGCCAGGGGCTGGCGACTAGAACCAAAGATGTAAATCCCTATACTGGGAAGGCATTTCCTTTAGAAAAGTAACGAACACAACAGAGTACGCAACTGAAGTAAGCACTAAGAAATGCTGTATACAAAAGTAAATGCTGAAAGGAAAAGGGGCCGGAAATACAAGCCCAATAGTAAGTACATTACAATTGAAAAGCTAGTACAACTGCAATAAAGTAAAACAACAACCACTGAGTCGTCCTATGGGAATCCCACTTGAAGGGTGGGTATAGAAGGCCTCCTCAGCACCTCAGGTCCGTCCGTCCGCTCCGTGTATGTCTCGCCAAGTGGTCCACCTCCAGGTACAGTCCAGCTCCACAAGTCTCCTCCTCGATCAGTGTTGTTCGTCATCTTCATCCAACACAATGTAGTGCGGGCATAACCCATGCAGGGGTGAGTATACGATACTCTGTAGGGACCCCGAGACCCCCGAAGGTCTCCCAGAATCCACGAAGGATAAACCACAGAAAAAAGATACAATCACAAAGTATCAACCAACTCTACTTAGGTATATACCCATACATATACCTAAGTCATCAATCCCAGTTCGGCTCCAACTCTCAAGCCCAAGCATAACTCATTCCACACAGGAAAGAAGTTAATCACATCGATGATAATGATTGAAATTCAAGACTCATCTCACAATGTTATACATCTTTCGTATAGCGATAGAGGTGATCAGATGTAGTCATTGATTCATCTAAGATGTCAGACCCATGTAGGATACTAGACCAGCTAAGCTGTCAGACCCACGTAGGATACTAGACTAGCTACTCTGTCGGACCCACTTAGGATACAAGTACAGAAGTCAAACTGTCAGACCCACTTAGGATACAAGAACATTAGTCATCGCTATCTAACCCATGGAGGATTCTGGTACGATAGTCGTTGTCGTCGAACCCACAGAGGATTCCAGTACGGTAGTCGTCGCAGTCGCAGCTAGCTCTAGGGTTCTCGCCTACAGCACACTCAATTCTGGGATGATCCGCTCCTCGAGTCAATGGCCGATACATCAACTATCATGAAGTCCTGAGTTGATATATCAAAAAGTTCTGTCTCATCAAAAGAAACCCAACGTGACAGACGACGCGTCAATCGGACGCCCGGTTTGAGAGTTATTGACTTTTCTGTTCCAGGGGCCCGATTGGAATTACGCTCGTTCCAAACCCGACCATTTTCCAAATTTTTCCAAAACTCACTTAGAGTATCGAAAAAGGACTGTCTCATCACGAGGATCCCAGTTCCACAGACGGCGCGTCGTTTGGAGGCGCGGTCTGGAAGATATTCGCATTTAAGTGAAACGGGCCCAGTATGTCAAGCCCAGTAGGCTGGCAGGTTGGCCCGACCTGGTTCAGTGGGTCTGACCCGGTTGGGGGGTCAGCCCGGCCCGGTAATGCACGGCCCGACCCACTAGGGCACGGCCCGGCCTGTGGCAGGTGCCCTGGCCAGCACAAAGGCGCGGCCCGGCCCGCGGCTGGCCAAGCCGGTGTGGAGAGCCCCCCCCCCCCCCCCCGATCTCCCGAACCGGTGGTGTCGAGCAGGGCTGCCCCTCCTGTCCGGCCGACCGAAGCTGGCCGGTCTTCCTGGTGCGAGCGTCCCACACGGGTGAGCCGCAGTTCTCCCGCGCGACACCTGCGGGTGCTGCGACCTCCCTCAACCTGACCAGCAGGCGTCCGTCTGGTTTGCTGCTAAAGCGGCCTGCGAAGCGCGGGCCGCGGTTCTTCGTGGCATGGATCCTTAGAGGCGTCACGGTTCTCTATCTCGGCCGGCTACGACCAGCTGGTTCGGTTCATCTACCGAGTGTCCCACGGATGCAGGTCGCGGTTTCGTCCACGTGGCCGGTGCGCGGTCGCCGTCTCCTTTGACCTCCAAAATGTTCAAAAACCATTGGAGGGTCGTTGGGCCGTGTTCGTTCGGCCCACGCCCTCCGCGTTAGGTGATATCAACTGGACGAAGATAAAACAAGAATTCACCAAGGAAGGGATATAATTTCATTCAATTAAAATTATATCAAACCCCCTACCTCATAATTGAGGTTCGTTCGTCGACCAGTTGTAGAAGACAAGCATAGCGGTAGTCGGGCATCGTGTAATACAGCGTCACAGAGAATAGTTTCATCCCTTCAATGTCAGAAGTCGTTGTCATAGACGACATTCTTCTCAAGTGGTGTCTCCTCCCTTGACGCAGAGGAGGAAGAAAGGATGAAGGCGTTCATCACGATCTTGTTCCAGTTAAAAAGAAAAGTGGAGAAAAATTGATTCCTGTTCTTCGAGTCGTGGAGCGTTCTTCGCAGAGGGGAATACATCCTTCAAATTCTCTAGAGGTTTTCCCCACCGAAATATTTTCCAAGTCAAATATTATAATAAGGATTCCCAATTTTAATAGAATTTCCATGCAATTCAAATTGATTCAAAAGAGGTGCTAATTAATTAATGTAGATGTTAATTATATTGTTTGGCACATTCAATGGGTGGGAGGTGTAGAGGCTCCACCATAATAAATGAGAGGTGTTGTCAAAATAAATAAAAGGGGAGTTAATGTGGAGTTTAAGGGAAGCTAAAGGGTTTGAGGATCGTGTGGGCCCCACCACACATTATCCTCTCATGGGAGTTTATATGGGTGTGGGACCCACCTCTAACTTTCCCTTGTAGGAAATAACCACCATTTATAAATAAATTGTGTAAAACAATTTTATTTAATTTATTATAAATCCCCAAAATAAACTTCCATCCTGCATAAAAGGAAACTGCGGTAAAGGTCCCCTTAAGCGAATACTGGAATTGGAAGTTCATCAGTGTCCTTAGATTTCAATTCCGAGCATCAGTTCAAAAGATAGAAAAACTCACTCGTACGTTTACTGAACGTACCCAAACAAAACTTCAAAAATTGATTCCGGGCACACCGGGCCTCAGAATCAGGTGCCGTCAGAAACTACAGACTTGTAAAATTCCAAAGTATTTAAGAAAAAAATTTCTTTGAAAATTTTGGGTCTTTACATTACCCCCACCTCAAGGATTTACGTCCCCATAAAGATACAAAACACACTAGGGAAACAAATGGGGGTACTGAGCACGCATCTGAGCCTCCCGCTCCCATGTGCTCTCCTGGAGGTTCCCGTGCTGCCAGCGAATGTGCACCAGAGGAATCGACTGTCCACGTAGGACCCACTCCTGTCAATCCTCGATCTCCACTGGGACCTCTATGAATGTATCCCCATTATCAATGTCCATCTCCCCGTGGTCGATGAGGTGGGTTGGGTCGTGCACGTATCTCCTCAGATGAGATACGTGGAAGACATAGTGCACCCGATGCAACTGAGGTGGAAGGGCCTGACGGTAACCCTCCTCGCCTACGCTGCTGAGGACCTATAATGGTCCGATGAAATGTAGAGATAACTTGCAGCCCCGAACAAATCTCCATAGACCTATTTAAGGTGAGACCTGTAAGAAGACGTGGTCGCCATCCTCAAACTCCAGTGGCCTCTGTCTTCTATCAGAATAGGACTTATGTCTGCTCTGTGCAGTCTTTATCCAGTCCTGGATGATTTGCACCTTCTCCATCATAGTCTGAACCATCTTTGGTCCTACAATTGCTGACTCCCCTGGGTCAGTCCAGCACAGAGGTGATCTACAAGGTTGGTCGTACAGTGCCTTGTAAGGTTTCATCCTGATGGTGGAGTGGTAGCTGTTGTTGTACGCAAACTCCACCAAGAGTAGATGATCCTCCCAGCTGCAACCAAAGTCGAGGACACATGCACAGATCATGTCCTCGAGAGTCTGAATGGTCCTCTCAGTCTGGCCATCTGTCTGAGGATGTAAGGTGGTTCTCAAGAGAAGTCGCATCCCAAAAGCCTCATGTAATCCCTTCCATAATTGGGAAGTGAAACGAGCATCTCGATTGGAGATGATAGTCGATGGTACATCATGAAGCCGTACGATATCCTGAATGTAGAGGCGTCCCAAGTTCTCTACTGAGCCATGCTCTCTTATCGATAGGAAGTGGGAAAACTTGGCGAGTCGGTCTACGATCGCCCAGATAGAGTCATGTCCTCTGGATGTATGTGGAATCCCCATCACAAAATCCATATATATCTCATCCCACTTCCACTCTAGGACCTCTAAGGGATGTACCAAGCCTACTGGTACCTGGTTCCCCACCTTCACTTGCTAAAAAGTGAGGCATCATGAAACGAACTCTACTACAGTCTTCTTCTTACCCGGCCACCAATGCTATCGTCTGAGGTCCTGATACATCTTCTCCACTCCTGGATGTACCTCTAGAGGGGAAGTGTGAAACTCCCTCATAACTTCCTCCTGTAATGAAACTGGTACCATGGTACGTCCCCTGAAAAGGATGACGTGCCCCCCTTCATAAAATCCATCAGGTGCTTGTCCTGAGGATATCTGAGCACGTCGTGTCTCATAATAAACGTCCCCATGGTGTTCCTCTCTAACTCGCTGAAGGAGTGGAGGAGTGACTATTAGATACTATAGAAAAGCTTCTCTATCTCTATCCATAAAGGATATCTACAACGCGGCTATCTGCTTTGTCGCCTCTCCTAGTAGTTGAATGCCTGATCTCCCATTGAGAGCATCAGCTACAAAATTCCCCTTCCCAGGAGTATAGAATATCTCAAAGTCATAGTCCGGGAGGAACTTGAGCCATCAACTCTATCTCATGTTCAGGTCCTTTTGCGAGAAGATGTACCTGAGACACTGGTGGTCAGAGTAGACTGTAAAGCGCTCGCCCATTAGATAGTGCCACCACATCTTTAAGGTGAGGACCACTACTGCTAACTCCAGGTCATGGGTAGCGTAGTTATGCTCATGCTGTCTCAACTTCTGTGAACCATACGTGATCACTGCTCGCTCTTGCATCAGGACACACCTGAGTCCAGTCCCTGATGCGTCGCAGTAAACTACGTACCCTACGCCCTCCTCAGGTAGCGTCAAGATGGGCACACTGGTCAATCTCTTCCTCAGCTCCTGAAAGCTCTTCTGGAATCTCTCTGACCACACAAAACCTTCTTCGTCAATGATGAAAGTGGTGATGCAACTCTGGAGAAGTCTGGAACAAATCTCTGATAGTACCCAGCTAGAACCAGGAAACTCCGCACCTCCGTCACACTCCTAGGTGGCTCCCATGCAATTACTGCCTCGATCTTCACTGGATCCACTACAACTCTAGCCTCCGAGATGACGTGTCCCAAGAAGTGAACCTCTGGAATCCAAAATTGGAACTTTGAGAGTTTACCATAAAGCTGGTGCTCTCAGAGTGTATCCAGTACAACCCGCAAGTGGTAGGCGTGCTTCTCCTCAGTAGTCGAGCAAATCAGAATGTCGTCGATGGAGACTATGACAAATCGATCGAGGTAAGGCTAGAATATCCTGTTCATGAGACTCATGAACACTGTTGGAGCATTGGTTACACCAAAAGGCATAACCAAGAACTCGTAGTGTCCATACCGACACCTGAAGTCCGTCTTCGGCACATCCTCGTCTCGAACTCTGAGCTGGTGATAGCCTGACCTGAGGTCTATCTTTGAGAACCATCGTGCTCCCTTGAGCTGATCAAAGAGGTCATTAATCCTTGAGAGTGGGTACTTTTTCTTCACCGTCACATGATTCAGGCGACATTAGTCGACACACAATCGCAAACACCCATACGCCTTCTTGGCGAACAAAATCAGAGAAGCCCAGGGTGAAACAGTGGGTCAGATAAATCCCTTCCCCTACAAGTCATCCAGCTGTACCCACATCTCACAAAACTTAGCGGGAGCCATACGATATGCTGGAGTAGATATCTATACTGTCCCGAGGTACAAGTCTATGTAGAAGTCTACCTCTCTGCGAGGATGTAGTCCTAGAACGTCATCAGGAAAAACATCTGCATACTATTCCACCACAATAGGAAAACTCAG
The DNA here is from genome assembly GCA_963277665.1 of Viscum album. Lineage (NCBI taxonomy): Eukaryota > Viridiplantae > Streptophyta > Magnoliopsida > Santalales > Viscaceae > Viscum > Viscum album. Next base: position 1,652,766,214 of record OY728157.1, on the reverse strand, counting down.
ACTTCGCACATCAACCACTATGAGGATGATACTATCCAACTGATGTGTGATCGGCTGCCCTCTCCTCTGTGTAAGTCCATCCTACGCTGTAAAGGATCCCTTCTCTCCAGTGAAGGTGAACCTGGTCCCATCCATGCGGACACACCACACTTGTGCCTAATACAATCGATCTGATCATGGACTGTAGATAACCATTCCATATCCAAGATGACGTCATAAGGCCTCGACTCCGCTACATAATGATCCCAGATGAAGCTCTCGCCTCCTAGAGTAATCTCACACTACCGGTACTGGTGTGTAATCATCGAGTCTTCTTCCGTAGGAGTCTCTAGCCATAATGATCGAGCCAACAGCTCCGTTAGAATATCCGAGCTCTGAACAAGGGCAGCGACAATAAAAGAATGACTCGCACCTGTGTCTATAAGTACTGCAGCAAGGGTAGAGTAGACACATATATTACCTCGAATCATCTCAAGTGCTCCATGGTCAAAGGACTCGACTACCTGGAGCTGAGCCTTCCCCCATCTACCAGCTCCCTGTGGTCGGGGTGGTCCTCCTGGTGGTGTTGTTGGTAGGGCCTCAAAATGTCATCCACCACCTGCTACTCGGCCAGCTCCTCTACCTTATCCTCTTGATCCCGGCGAACCACCACGGTCGAACCTCTACCTCTGCCTAGGAGATCCCTCTAATGTCTTCTGCTCGTCCACATGGCGGGTCGGGCAGTCTCGAGCCATGTGACCCTGCCCGCCGTATGCATAGAACTGTCTGATCCTCGTATAGATGGCTCTGTTTCATATTCCCCGCACAACCGAACCTGTATCCAGAGGTCGCCCACCTGATTTCCTTGTCCACTTGGACCTCCGCGACATCTGTCTACTACCGACTGCAGCAGACTCCGCTACATGTCACCCTGTGGTGGGTCTCTCTACTGGAGACTGCTCAGTGAGGAAGCTCTCCACTAGAAGGGCTCACTCTAGCACCCTCGCCTGCGTCAGGATCCTAAGGGGAATCATCGAATCCCTGATCTTATTCCTCATTCCCTGCTCGAAGGTCTGGGCCCTGAAGAATGGGTCCCGTACCATATCCATGGAGTAGCGTGAGAGGTCATTGAACCTCGCTGAGTACTGAGATACTGTCATACTGCCCTGCTGTAGATGATGTAGCTTCTGAATCTGCACCGCACGAAGGGTGGCTGGAACAAACTCCGAGCGGAAGAGAATCTCGAAGTCCGTCCGGAGTACATATGCCTCATTATGCACCTAGAGCATCAGGCTCCACCATCTACCTTCTACTACGTGCAGGAGACTCGTGACAAGGATCACTATAAGGTCGGCTGGTGTCCCTACCAATCTGAAAACTCTGACAACAGCCTCCATCCAATCCTCACCTGCATGTGGGTCCGTCTCTCCACGGAACATGGGCAACCACTGTCGCTGGAACTCTTGCAACGCACTCAGACGGAGTGCACTCTTTGCTGCTAGGGTTGGTAGTATCGATGGACCAGCGGGTAGTGGTACCGCTGGTGCCTTCGCTATGACGGGGCCCTACACTGAGGCATCATCGCTCGATGGACTACCATCTCATACGTAACTTGGAACCCTAGCTGGATGCCTTCGTGGGGCCATCCTAAAAAGAAACAGGTGTTCCATGGTCAAACAGTATACCTGGTGAGCTGACACAAAGTAATCACAAAGAAAACTTTTGAAACACACATGCAATCAGTGTTTTCATGCACTGAGTCGGAAATTAGAGGTTAGGGTCTTGGTGTATGGATACTTCAGCCGCCACACCAACACTGGACTCCCTGGACTGAAAAACACACTCAATACTATTAACACTATTGCTTCATAGAAAATAGTGATTAGAGTCCTGAGTTCTGCAGTAGAACCGACTCCTCTGATACCAATTTGTCACGACCTGTCCTCAGGGCCCATGCCATGACTACCACAAGCCTGCCTTCCATAGGCCAGGGGCTGGCGACTAGCACCAAAGGTGTAAATTCCTATACTGGGAAGGCATTGCCTTTAGAAAAGTAACTAACACAATAGAGTACGCAACTGAAGTAAGCACTAAGCAATAATGTATACAAAAGTAAATGCTGAAAGGAAAAGGGGTCAGAAATACAAGCCCAACTGTAAGTACAATACAACTGAAAAGCTAGAATAACTGCAGTAAAGTAAAACAGCAACCACTGAGTCGTCCTCTGGGAATCTCACCTGAAGGGTGGGTACAGATGGCCTCCTCAGCACCCCAGTTCCGTCTGTCCGCTTAGTGTACGTCTCTCCAAGTGGTCCACCACCGGGTACTATCCAGATCCACAAGTCTCCTCCTCGATCAGTGTTGTCCGTCGTCTGCATCCAACACAACGTAGTGCGGGCATAACCCGTGTAGGGGTGAGTATACGATACTCTATAGGGACCCCGAGACCCCCTAAGGTCTCCTAGAATCCATTAAGGATAAACCATAGAAGAAATATACAATCACGAAGTATCAACCAACTCTACTTAGGTATATTACCATACATATACCTAAGTCATCAATCCCTGTTTGTCTCCGACTCTCGATCCCAAGAACAACCCAGTCCACACAGGAAAGAAGTCAATCACATCGATGATAATGATTGAAAGACAAGACTCAACTCACATATGTATACATCTTTCGTATAGATATAGAGATGATCATATGTAGTCACTGATTCATCTAAGCTGTCGGACCCACGTAGGATACTAGACCAGCTAAGCTGTCGGACACACGTGGGATACTAGACCAGCTACTCTATCGGACCCACTCAGGATACAAGTACAGAAGTCAAACTGTCGGACCCACTCAGGATACACGAATAGTAGTCATCGCTATCGAACCCACGTAGGATTCCAGTACATTAGTCATCATCGTCGAACCCACGGAGCATTCTAGTATGGTAGTCGTCGCAGTCGCAGACAACTCTAGGGTTCCCGCACACAGCACACTTGATTCCAAGAGGGTCTGCTTCTCGAGTCGAAGGTTGATACATCAACTATCATGAAGTCCTGATTTGATGTATCCAAAAGTTCTGTCTCATTAAATGAAACCCAATGCGACAGACGGCGCGTCAATCAGACGCCCGATCTGAGAAGTATTATCTTTTCCGTTCCAGGGGCCTGGTTGGAATTACGCTCATTCCAAACCCAGACATTTTTCAAAGTCATCCAAAACTCACTTAGAGTATCGCAAAAGGACTCTCTCATCACGAGGATCTCAATTCCATAAACGGCGCATCGTTCAGACACACGGTCTGGAAGATATTCGCGTTTAAGAGAAACGGGCCTGGCCCGTCAAGCCCAATGGGATGGCGGGTTGGCCCGACCCAGTTCAGTGGGTCCAACCCGGATGGGGGTCAGCCCGGCCCGGTGATGCACGGCCTGGCCATGGCTCGGCCAGCTGGCCGAGCCGGTGCGGCCCCCCCTGATTTCCCGAACCGGCGGCGTCGGTGCCACCCCTCCTGTCCGGCCGGCCGAAGCCGGCCGGTCTTCCCGGCGTAAGCGGCCCGCATGGGTGGGCTGCAGTTCTCCCGCAAGGCACCTGTGGGTTTCACGACCTCCTTCAACCTGGCCGGCATTCAGCCGTCCGGTTCACTACCTAAGCAGCCCACGGAGCGTGGGCTGCGGTTCTCCATGGCGCGACGCCTTAGAGGCGTCGCGGTTCTCCAGCCTGGCTGGCTACGGATGGCCAGTTCAGTTCATCTGCTGAGTAGCCCATGGATGCAGGCCGCGGTTTCCTCCACATGGCTGGTGTGTGGACGTCACCTTCGTTTTCTAGAAAAATGTTCAAGAACCATTGGAGGGTCGTCGGGCCGTGTTCGTTCTGCCCGCGCCCTCCGCGTTAGGCGATATCAATTGGCAGTAGACAAAACAATCATTCAACAAGGAAGAGATATAATTTCATTCACTTAAAATTATATCAAACCCCTACCTCGTAATTGGGGTTTGTTCGTCAACGAGCGGTGAAATATGAGTGTCGTGGTAGTCGGGCATCGTGGAAGACGGCGTTGCGGAGAACGGTGTCGTCCCGTCAACATTGGAAGTTGTTGTAGTAGAATGTGTTCCTTTCAAGCGGTGTATTCTCCCTTGATGCGGAGGAGGAATAAAGGATTAAGGCGTTCCTCATGATCTTGTTCTAGTTGAAAAGAAAAGTGTAGAGAAATTGCTTCCCGTTCTTCGAGTCGTGGAGCGTTCTTCGCGGAGAGGAACACTTCCTTCTAATTCTCTAGAGGTTTTCCCCACTGAAATATTTTCCAAGGAAAATATTATAATAAGGCTTCCCAATTTTAATAGAATTTCCATGCAATTCAAATTTATTCATAAGAGGTGCCAATTAATTAATGTAGATGTTAATTAGATAGGTTGGCACATTCAATTGGTGGGAGGTGGAGAGGCTCCACCATAATAAATGAGAGGTGTTGTCAAAATAAATAAAAGGGATGTTAATGTGGATTTCAAGTGAATTTGAAGGGTTTGGGGCTCGTGTGGGCCCCACCACACATTATTCTCTCATGGGAGGTTATGTGGGTGTGGGCCCCACCTCTAACTTCCCCTTGTAGGAAATAACCACCATTTCCAAATAAAATTGTGTACAACAATTTTATTTAATTTATTATAAATCTCCAAAATAAACTTCCATCATTCATAAAACGTAACTGCAGTAAAGGTCCCCTTAAGCGAATACTGGCACTGCGAGTTCATCAGTGTCCTCAGATTTCAATTCTGAGCACTGAATCCAAAGATAAAAGAACCTGCTCGTACGTTTACTGAACGTACTCGAACAAAAAATTAAAAATTGATTCCGGGCACACCGAGCCTCGGAATCAGGTGCCGTCCGAAACCGCAGACTTGTAAAATTCAAAAGTATTTACGAAAAAAAATTCCTTGAAATTTTCAGGTCTTTGTAGTCAGAGAAGACTATGAACCTTTCCCCCAAAATATTAAAAATCCAACACTTAAGTGCATGCATAATTGTGACAAGATCTAAATCATGAGTGGGGTAATTCATCTCATGTTGTCAAAGATGACGAGAGTCATAAGCTACCACATGATCATCCCGCATGAGCATACAACCCAAAATAGTTCTAGAAGCATCATAGAAAACCACATACCCCATACCATGATCTATCAAGATTAGAATTGGAGATGATTTCAGAAGTTGTTTCCGATCATTGAATGAAGACCGACGCTTTTCATCCCATGTGAATTTCACCCCTTTACTTGTAAGAGGCGTCAAAGGTGATGCCACACTGAGAAATCCTTGACAAACCATCATTAGTATCAAACAATACCAAATAATATCTAAATTTCAATGACATTTAACTGATCATCCCATGAAAATACAACCTTTACCTTCTCAGGAACAACTGATAATCCATACTCATAAATCACGTGCCCAAGAATTTATCTTCTTGAATCCCAAAGTTTCATTTCAAAAGCTTTCCACACAAATAATGACTTATTAGGATTTCCAAAACCAAACTCATATGGTGATCATGTTCACACTTCGATCATGAGTAAACAAAAATATCATCTACGAACACTACCAAAAAAGTGTTGAGATATTGGTGGAATAATTGATTAATCAAATCTATAAAAACTTAATGATCATTATTCAGTCCAAAAGACATCACAAGATATTAATAATGACCATTCCAACCCTTGAAATCTGTATTTGGAACATCAAACTACCAAAATATGATCTAACAATATCTCAATCAGTGATCAAACATTGAAAACCAAATTTCCTCGTTTAACTAGTTAAAAAAATCATCCAAATGAGGAAAAGGATACTTGTGGTTAACTATTACCCAGTTCAACTTCTGATATTCCACACACAATTGGATTGAACTGCCTACCTTCATGGAAAAGAGCACTATGGCTATCCAAGGAGAAACACTATGGTAAAAAACACCCTTTTCATTAGGTTTCCCAACAATATTTTGATCTTTTTTAACTCTTATGGTTCCATACAATAAGAAGGTATTGATATTGGTAGAGTTCCTAGAACAAAGTCAATCATAAACTATATCCCACCATCTCTGGAGAAATCAAAGATAAATCATATGGGAAAATGTTAGAAAACCGTGAACAATAACAGGAAGATCAACAATAGAATAAATGTCATCACGATCAACTACAATAGTATAAAAAAAACTATAGAGCTCTGGGTGGGAAGGTCCTGAACAACTGGACATTAGATCCCACTCTCCTTGAAACACATGTGAGATCCCATCAGCCACAATAAATGAGACATGATGATGATAACTATAAATCTTAGCTTGATGAGAAACACACCAATAAATTACAATTATAATGCCAAACAGATCTAGATCGAGAATATGAAAATCTCATACCAACTTCGTATCAACTATCAATAATGAAAAAGGAAATGAAAACCCATTTTGTTTCCTCTTTCCAATAGGTGTTTATAACTATATAACAAAGTACTTGAGTTTCAATGGAAGGTTAATCATATAAAAAATGTCCAAATATAAATTAGTGGGAACATCAATATCAAATAAAGCAATTATTTTTGAGGATTCAATAAAGATAGTACATATCACTGTCGTTGGAACCGTGTCTACCTTCACTAGAAACTCATCTAATGTATGAAGATGATTCACTCATGAAGTCTGTCGTTATATCCATTTAGTCATTGAAACATCTTAATGAGCCACAATATCCTTTAGATATGATAATTCCTAACCATACCAAGGTGTAGACATAGACTAAAATTTTTTTGTAGATGACAAAAATTCCCACAGTTGTTACACATCATAGCGAGAGAAGGACAAAAACACCATGTGTACTGGACCTTTCCACACTGATATAAAGATAGAGTCACACCACTAGCTACAATTGGATGTGCTTAAGAGGATTATTCCCAAGATCCACATCCACTACTCTTTCAATGATCCTGCCACTTTCTCTTCTTTCATGTTGTGCCATTGAAGCTTCCACTTGGTGGAATATATGGGGTGAAATATCCAAAATTTATTTCCATTTCATCTTTTCCATCATAGACCTTTCCATTTTATCTTTATATATTGAATGATTTAACATGAATAACTATGATCTGAAATCTGGTCTCAAACCCTGTAGGAAATTATGACCCATCAGCTGGTCATTCTTTATAACCTCTGATGAAAAACGAACCAGCTCAGCAAAAAAATTAGTGTTTGTCGGTATCACATTCTCTCCTTGTTTCAAATAGAGGAACTCCAGATACTTATCCATCATTAGTTACTCTAGAAAAACATCTAAAAGAAGAGATTCTTGAAACCCTTCAAGTATAATCCCATATGATTATCTACCTATACCATAGAATCCCACCAATGCTTTCTAGGGCCCTCAAGTATGATTTCCGCACACTACACCTTGATATTATCATGTGTTTCTAGGAATTTGAAGATATGATTAATCTTGTAAATAAAATCCTTCACCTCTTGAGGTTCATTCATATGTTTAATGGATTGTGGATTCTCATGCATAAACTCCCGCGATCGATCCCTATCACCTCTAGATCCTAGATTTATCTCAACAGCCGCATTATGAACTTGTGGTACATTCTGATCAACATCACTGATTACTTGCATGATTTACTCATTAAAATTATGATCCATTGGAGGATTATTATGAGTAAAATTAGATACACCATCTATAGGAACTCACAAAACATGTTTCATAGGAATACCAAAGCCCACCAAAACAAACGAAACAATCAGAAAATATTACAATCTTGGTTCAAAATAGAAAACCCATAATAAAAAGTTTAGATCAACTAAAAGAACCTAAAATAGGATACATACATAACAACATCCCATGGTAACTTGAGTCTCACCATGATAAGAGCTTGCCAGGAACTCACCTCAACATACCTCTCGTGTTCTGACAACCTTATCTCTAGTCAAACAGATGTCCTAATACTAGAAATATTGGGAAAATACCAAGTTTGATTCAAAACTACAATGAATCAACCCAAATACCCTCTCAAAATATTACCTAGACCAATATTCCACATACCTTAAGGGAATTCCTAATCCCCCTAGGCTAGATACTGGCACCCAAAAATTGAAAAACAACTAGAGGGAATGATTTCACCCAATCTGAATCAATTAAATTACACAAATATATAGAGAGAGATGAAAAAAAGAATATATATGCCATAACTTAAAGACGATAGTGAAAATAAAAAAAAGTAGAATAATCTCCATGTACAAGTCCAACCATAAATGACTACAGAATAAGAAAAACCAAATACTCTAAGTGATAGCATGAGAAAACTCACACCATCTCACTATCCAAATACCCAGACTCAGCTGAAAAAAACCACACCACCTCACTATAGTGTCTTTCCATTCCCTACATTGAAAGACATACAAAGGTCTATCTACCATCAAAGAAGTGCATAAGGTGCAAGCTAACAGGATCAGTAGGGTCTCACCCAGATGTTCCATAAGATATCTATGTATAAACAACTCACGTTTTCTCATTATAATTAAAATATGGAATGATAGGTATTAAAGCCGTTTTTATCAAAATAATGGAAAACATTTTACATTTTCAAAAAATTAAAAAACAAAGGCAGGTATATCTTTCCAAGTCAATGAATGAATATCAAAAACTAAAATAGTAAAAAGCCAAATCATAAGTAAATCAAACAATGGAACTCAACAGGTCAAGCTAGTAGACTACTTTTGATACAACAAATGACTAGTGCATAATAAGTCCTTAGAACATAGGACTAAGGATTAGAGAAACACCCTATGATTGAACCTCCCAATGATGTCAAACAAGTCCCTAGAAAAATAGAACTAAGCACTAGAGAAAATATCCATGATAAAATCCCCCAATTCTAACATGGGTAATGGGCCTAAGATAAACCTTCCACCCACGTACCCAAGGCTTCCCATATGCTACATTTTAGGAATCATTTCTATGATTTTAAAATACCCCTTATTCCATTTAAAATTACCCTGGAAAAACCATCTTTTATCACAAATCCATTTACACAAAAAAAATCATTCCAATTTTATATGAAAATCAATTTAATAAAATATAAGAAATACAATTCATCTAATATAGGATAGAGATGGAACCACCTACCTCAAACTTAGGTTCGTACACACGCACAAAATATCTACCACATGAATAACACAAAAATGAAAAAAGGGGCCCTAGAATTATTCTACACATAATAGAATTGATTCAATTCAAAAAAAATTGTAGGAGAATAGGAAACGACACATACTTCAAGAACACACACCTACTGCACCACAACCAATAAAGGAAATGACCCTTGGAACAAGATCACACAAGGAATCTAGAAGGGGAACAGGATGAATCATCATTACAGATCAATGAATCTGATAACACAACACTAAGACGCTACCAAAATCAATGAAATGAAGAAGCAGAAAGGTATACACACCTGGATAGACGAGAACCAACTTCTACAGTGACCCAACATCGAATGGATCAATACTGATTGAACAAAGACTCCCAATATTACCGAAGAAGCCTTTATGTTAAGATCCAAATGAGATGCAGAAGAATGAAATGAAATATCATTCAAACGGAACCTGAAAAAAGTTCTAGATGGTAATTTACATAGCATGTAACCCCTTTACACATCATGGAATCCACAACGATCACATACGCTAGAAAAACTATCACATTTTTAATTAAAACTGATCTTTTATCATTATACATCATGTAACCATTACATGGTGTATAGTCCTTTAACCTAGTGTATACATTTCATGAAATACGTTTGGTGATCAGGTACATGTCATGCAACCCCTTTACACATAATGTAATATCCCAGTGTAGAGCAGAAAACTATAGAACCAACTCGGGCATCCTCCAAACTCAGGGAGAACCCCACAAATTCATTAACACATTTACCTAGATTCCATTAATTCAAGAAAACATCCATCCCCAAACATTAAGACATTTTACTCAGTAAATTTTCTCTATCCTCAGAAGTCCCAAGGCACACCCGATTTAATAGGAAAAAAATAGTAGGTGATTATCCAAAAATTGGTAACGATATGTTACATAAAACGTAAATTAATATAATCATCACTAATATATATGTTGGAAAAAATTATTTATTATTGGATGGAAGACTTTACTTAGAAATTATTTTATCTTTCTTTCAATTTAATTACGAAATGGATTTCAAAATTTGTGAAAAAATATCTTTCCTCCTAATATAAAAGGTCATGTAATTACTGGATTTCAACACAGGTTCAAGGATCTTAGGGTTTCATGAAACCAAGGGATGAAATTGTTATTCATGATAGAAGTGAAGTTGGATTTCATGTTACTCTTTTTTCTATAGATTATTCTAGACGATTTATTATAGGAATACCAAAACATATATTTGTACTATAACCCACCGACTTCTAGTTATTTATCATAGTCCGTAAATTCAAATAATGATTGAACACATTGTTTTTTGTTTCAATTCATATCCTTTGGAAATGTTAACATATATCATATTAATTATTAATTTAGTAATTTGAACAATATTTCCTTTCTCATTAACTATAAAATTTCTTGGAAGATAAAATTTTCCATTCCATTCACATATTAGTCAACCATTTTATAAATTTCTAATGTTGATATTTGCATAAATTTTTTTATATTCATAACAAAATTATTCATTTTTATCACCAATTATAAAAATATCATATTTAATTTGTTATATATTTTCATTTATCTTTTTCATATTTTTTTTATTTAATTCCTTATATATATTCCACCTGATTTATGTACCTTTTTCTATTCACATATGTTCTATCCCAATCTATTAATATTTACTATCCATGAATCTATATCTTATCGAAAGGACAATTCATTAGTAGTTGACTATATAACCATTAATAATTTTTCTAATTAGTTAATGGATTTAATCCATAAATATTATTTCATTAACTATCATTTATTCTATATAATGTCCTCTTACAAATATTTTGTTAAATATCTAAAAAAGTTAATGTTAACCATAGTGTATTTTAGAATGGCTCACAACTCAAAATGGGTAGATATATCCTTGGAATGATTAGATAAAACCCATGTTCACATGGTCCACTAGAATAACTATATATATTTAAAATGAGTTGTGATTATCCATAAACTCTTATAAAACAAAATGTTTCATAACCCATGTAATTTCCTTCCCCACAAACACAGATATAGATTTTAAACATTAAAAAAAGTGATTCTTCACCAAACATATACTTCCATCATGATATTTTAATGCATTCACCATATCTTTCAAATCTTATTCTACCTATAAATCCTCTTCATTATCTCATTTCTCAATGATTCTCTAATATTTCACTATGAAATTGTTTCCCAACACTATCATAGAAAAAGAATCAAGTGGGGTTGGGGATTAATTGAGTGATTTAATTTTTTTAAATAATAACTACCATCTTATTGTTGTTTTGGTTTCATCCTTTATATTTTACTTAGATTATAAAAAAATAAAATATAAATATATATCAAGAAAAAGTGGTTTTTTAGTGGTTTATTTCTATAAATAATATCCCCTTGAAAACTTCATCAACACACAATGTAGTCTTGATGATATTTATTTAGATCATTTTCAATGTGATCTCAAAACATAGTGTTAGAAGATGAAAATATGTATATGGTTCCAATAGATTTTACCTTGATATCCATTATAAATATTATACGTGGCCTTTAGATACTTCTCATAGGGATAAAATAGTCAAGTAAAAGTAACTCAACATTATCTCCTACACTTTGTACTAGAAGTGAGTAATTAAAATTGAAATAAAAAATATGTACAGAGTTTAATATAGTTGAAAACACATAGTTGAATCCCTAATTTTTAGAATATTATTCTTCTTCGAGAGAATATGAATGTATTAAAAATAAATTTCAAAAAAATACACTAATATAACCATCAATGTTTCACAATAGTTACAATATTCTTTCTTCTTTATTCTCCCTTCTATTTTAGTTAAAATGTTATATTGAATTTTATCAGTTTAAAAATAATTATGATATTCATAATTTTTCAATCAATTATAGCTTTTTTCAAACAACACAAAATTCATATAAATAACTCATAAATAATTATGAACATTCTAGTCGCCCTTCATTAAAAATAAATTAAGTCAATGTAATCCCGGATTTTATACTTGCAATTGGGAAATCTCAAAATTAATACACTTTATGATTTTTCCTAAAAAATTGAATTTCATATATATATATATATATATATACATATATATATATATATTAAAAACACATTCTAAAAATAAATGTAAAAAAATCTAAGAAAAAATACATTTTAAAAATCTAAAACCATCTATTTAAAAATTACCATCTAAAATTTCTCATAACTTTTGGGAGTGGCTTTGCACGTCCTTTAAATTAGAAACTGAATCAACCTGATCATACCTCTCTAAAATATCTTAAAATTTTATAATATCCAAATTCATCAATAATCACATATAAATCCATAACACCAATAAATATTTGATTTTAAAATTCATAATTGTAATCAATATATAATATGTAATGGTACAAATTTTCAATATGAAGGATAGATAAA